>OV884034.1:22790000-23390000 GCA_930367265.1 Catocala fraxini | reverse complement strand
TCGCTGCACCACTGATAGGGCAGCGGCACACCAGCGACTAGAGACAATAAGTTTGCAATTATGTCTGGCATTCCAAACATTGACAGGCTAATGAAAAATTTATGCATAGTGATTATTCGCCGACTGTGTACTTTAACTTTCAGAATAGGTGATAAAAATATTTTTTGTTAACGTCTGCTACTGCTGTGTGGCGCCACAGTCGGCCAACTTAAAGCAACGAAGTATGCCTAAATAAAACCATTTTCAATATTCTATTCACGAATAGATACATATATATAGAGGGCTTACAGTCTATGATGTCGACGACCCTGTAGTATCCAAATCAGAGATTTATCATATACTAGCGGTCGCCAAGTGGTCGAAGATCGACCATAATTGATTTAATTTTTAAGTTTGATCGTTATTAAGGTTTTATTGTCTCTATAACTTTACCCTTATAATCACATTTCATTTAGATTTCGCCTAAGGCTATACAGGTTAATGTATCTATCTTTTCCAAACAAATTATTATTTACTTAACTATACTCTTTCATTAACTATATTCCTAAGCTTGCTACTTTGTTTTCTTTTTCTTTATTACATCTAAATAAGGTATAGGTAACCATAGTTACAAAGAATTGTACGACGACGAACAATGCCGAAATACTACGAACGCAATTCGACTGCGCGTGTCAAATGCATGGTTGTGTGCGTGTAGTGTTTTTTCATTAATTTAATGTATTTATAATGCATATTTTATAAAAATATTAGGATTCGCCACTCCTTCTCCATATAAACTTTAGCTGTGCCATTTCATACTCCTCCGTCCGTGCAATTTTCGTAAAAAGGGGTACAAAGTTTTTGCTTCACGTATATAGATTGCAATTTTTTTATTTTATTTTATTATTTATTTATTTATTTATTTAATTTATAAGAAGACCAACGGCCTTATTAAATATAATAACATTGGTATATGTAGCATCTGGCCAATTAAAGGTCCTCACGGTTAGAAACAATTCGCTATACATAAACCATGTGCATTGAAAGTTACAATAAAATAAAAATAAATTAACTAACTAAACATCTACGTAGTTCATAAAAAAAATCTCTACTCAGCATCTGTCTCATCGTCGCCGGACTCGCGTCAAAGATGTCGAAGTCATGCAATTTACTCGCTGCGTTAAGTGCCTTGCCTGCGCGCCACATAATATAAATTATATATAAATATATATAATAAATATAAATTATGCAACTACCGTTCTAGGATCTTGGTTTCTAATAGTTTTCAGATTGATTTATCCAAAATTAGTGTCTCTTAATCTAAAAAATCTTTAATTTCAATATTGTATCAACTGATCTTAGGGATCTAAGTAAAACTATTCGTGGATAGAATATTGAGTCAGCTGCATTCGAATGAATCGATAACATATATATTCGAATGCAATAATGCGCGTCACGAATCTTGAGTGTTACTATAAATATGACTAATCGAAACTCATGCTCATGTCGGAGTTGTTGGTCGCGTCGGCGTTCGGCGTCTGCGCTGCATTCTCTGGAGGGACTGTGATACTCACAGTTGGGAACGGGAACTGGGGGATTTCTTCCTCTGTAATTAAAAAGACTGAATTAGTATGGTAATTAGTATGCAAGACTTTAGATGAATAATAATTCTAGTAATAGCCATAACACTTGAACTTTCTTGTTGATTATTCTGATTGACGACATCAAAATTTAAATTAGTGGTTGTAATTATCCATTAGGTCAATTCATTTGAGTGTAAATGAGGTATCTATAAACGATTATTAAATTGGGAATAGTGGTTCAAGTATATTGCCCTGTGGTACACCCGTCTTAACGTTTGGTGTACCACAAGGCAATGTAGTTGCGTCTTTTTAAATCAGTATGGGCTTTTGTAAAGTAGAAATGCATTATGGAAACTATCATTTTATTACCAAGTTTCTTACGAAGATCTCTCGACTTACTTGTAGTTAATTAATAACAATATTATATCTTCATTTTAAACTTAATACCACGCAATCAAAAGGTATCAAATGCTTGACCTAGATATAAAATAAACAAATTATTTAAAAAAAATGCACAATCAAAATCATTTACGATACCTTATATTTTATTGCGTGTGTAAGCTTACCACGGCATTTAAGCTGGTAAATATGTAGAGCATTAGTTTTAGGCACAGGCCGAGCGCGGGGCGGAGACATGTTACCTGTGAGCGCCGCGTCCAATCTATCGACGATGCTATCGAGCAGGGCCAGCGCCACCACGTCGTCGGGATCCTTGGCGAGCGCGGCGTGCAGCACGTCGGCGGCGGCGCGCTCGCGGCCCAGCAGCGCCAGGCACAGGCCGAGCGCGGGGCGGAGACATGTTACCTGTGAGCGCCGCGTCCAATCTATCGACGATGCTATCGAGCAGGGCCAGCGCCACCACGTCGTCGGGATCCTTGGCGAGCGCGGCGTGCAGCACGTCGGCGGCGGCGCGCTCGCGGCCCAGCAGCGCCAGGCACAGGCCGAGCGCGGGGCGGAGACATGTTACCTGTGAGCGCCGCGTCCAATCTATCGACGATGCTATCGAGCAGGGCCAGCGCCACCACGTCGTCGGGATCCTTGGCGAGCGCGGCGTGCAGCACGTCGGCGGCGGCGCGCTCGCGGCCCAGCAGCGCCAGGCACAGGCCGAGCGCGGGGCGGAGACATGTTACCTGTGAGCGCCGCGTCCAATCTATCGACGATGCTATCGAGCAGGGCCAGCGCCACCACGTCGTCGGGATCCTTGGCGAGCGCGGCGTGCAGCACGTCGGCGGCGGCGCGCTCGCGGCCCAGCAGCGCCAGGCACAGGCCGAGCGCGGGGCGGAGACATGTTACCTGTGAGCGCCGCGTCCAATCTATCGACGATGCTATCGAGCAGGGCCAGCGCCACCACGTCGTCGGGATCCTTGGCGAGCGCGGCGTGCAGCACGTCGGCGGCGGCGCGCTCGCGGCCCAGCAGCGCCAGGCACAGGCCGAGCGCGGGGCGGAGACATGTTACCTGTGAGCGCCGCGTCCAATCTATCGACGATGCTATCGAGCAGGGCCAGCGCCACCACGTCGTCGGGATCCTTGGCGAGCGCGGCGTGCAGCACGTCGGCGGCGGCGCGCTCGCGGCCCAGCAGCGCCAGGCACAGGCCGAGCGCGGGGCGGAGACATGTTACCTGTGAGCGCCGCGTCCAATCTATCGACGATGCTATCGAGCAGGGCCAGCGCCACCACGTCGTCGGGATCCTTGGCGAGCGCGGCGTGCAGCACGTCGGCGGCGGCGCGCTCGCGGCCCAGCAGCGCCAGGCACAGGCCGAGCGCGGGGCGGAGACATGTTACCTGTGAGCGCCGCGTCCAATCTATCGACGATGCTATCGAGCAGGGCCAGCGCCACCACGTCGTCGGGATCCTTGGCGAGCGCGGCGTGCAGCACGTCGGCGGCGGCGCGCTCGCGGCCCAGCAGCGCCAGGCACAGGCCGAGCGCGGGGCGGAGACATGTTACCTGTGAGCGCCGCGTCCAATCTATCGACGATGCTATCGAGCAGGGCCAGCGCCACCACGTCGTCGGGATCCTTGGCGAGCGCGGCGTGCAGCACGTCGGCGGCGGCGCGCTCGCGGCCCAGCAGCGCCAGGCACAGGCCGAGCGCGGGGCGGAGACATGTTACCTGTGAGCGCCGCGTCCAATCTATCGACGATGCTATCGAGCAGGGCCAGCGCCACCACGTCGTCGGGATCCTTGGCGAGCGCGGCGTGCAGCACGTCGGCGGCGGCGCGCTCGCGGCCCAGCAGCGCCAGGCACAGGCCGAGCGCGGGGCGGAGACATGTTACCTGTGAGCGCCGCGTCCAATCTATCGACGATGCTATCGAGCAGGGCCAGCGCCACCACGTCGTCGGGATCCTTGGCGAGCGCGGCGTGCAGCACGTCGGCGGCGGCGCGCTCGCGGCCCAGCAGCGCCAGGCACAGGCCGAGCGCGGGGCGGAGACATGTTACCTGTGAGCGCCGCGTCCAATCTATCGACGATGCTATCGAGCAGGGCCAGCGCCACCACGTCGTCGGGATCCTTGGCGAGCGCGGCGTGCAGCACGTCGGCGGCGGCGCGCTCGCGGCCCAGCAGCGCCAGGCACAGGCCGAGCGCGGGGCGGAGACATGTTACCTGTGAGCGCCGCGTCCAATCTATCGACGATGCTATCGAGCAGGGCCAGCGCCACCACGTCGTCGGGATCCTTGGCGAGCGCGGCGTGCAGCACGTCGGCGGCGGCGCGCTCGCGGCCCAGCAGCGCCAGGCACAGGCCGAGCGCGGGGCGGAGACATGTTACCTGTGAGCGCCGCGTCCAATCTATCGACGATGCTATCGAGCAGGGCCAGCGCCACCACGTCGTCGGGATCCTTGGCGAGCGCGGCGTGCAGCACGTCGGCGGCGGCGCGCTCGCGGCCCAGCAGCGCCAGGCACAGGCCGAGCGCGGGGCGGAGACATGTTACCTGTGAGCGCCGCGTCCAATCTATCGACGATGCTATCGAGCAGGGCCAGCGCCACCACGTCGTCGGGATCCTTGGCGAGCGCGGCGTGCAGCACGTCGGCGGCGGCGCGCTCGCGGCCCAGCAGCGCCAGGCACAGGCCGAGCGCGGGGCGGAGACATGTTACCTGTGAGCGCCGCGTCCAATCTATCGACGATGCTATCGAGCAGGGCCAGCGCCACCACGTCGTCGGGATCCTTGGCGAGCGCGGCGTGCAGCACGTCGGCGGCGGCGCGCTCGCGGCCCAGCAGCGCCAGGCACAGGCCGAGCGCGGGGCGGAGACATGTTACCTGTGAGCGCCGCGTCCAATCTATCGACGATGCTATCGAGCAGGGCCAGCGCCACCACGTCGTCGGGATCCTTGGCGAGCGCGGCGTGCAGCACGTCGGCGGCGGCGCGCTCGCGGCCCAGCAGCGCCAGGCACAGGCCGAGCGCGGGGCGGAGACATGTTACCTGTGAGCGCCGCGTCCAATCTATCGACGATGCTATCGAGCAGGGCCAGCGCCACCACGTCGTCGGGATCCTTGGCGAGCGCGGCGTGCAGCACGTCGGCGGCGGCGCGCTCGCGGCCCAGCAGCGCCAGGCACAGGCCGAGCGCGGGGCGGAGACATGTTACCTGTGAGCGCCGCGTCCAATCTATCGACGATGCTATCGAGCAGGGCCAGCGCCACCACGTCGTCGGGATCCTTGGCGAGCGCGGCGTGCAGCACGTCGGCGGCGGCGCGCTCGCGGCCCAGCAGCGCCAGGCACAGGCCGAGCGCGGGGCGGAGACATGTTACCTGTGAGCGCCGCGTCCAATCTATCGACGATGCTATCGAGCAGGGCCAGCGCCACCACGTCGTCGGGATCCTTGGCGAGCGCGGCGTGCAGCACGTCGGCGGCGGCGCGCTCGCGGCCCAGCAGCGCCAGGCACAGGCCGAGCGCGGGGCGGAGACATGTTACCTGTGAGCGCCGCGTCCAATCTATCGACGATGCTATCGAGCAGGGCCAGCGCCACCACGTCGTCGGGATCCTTGGCGAGCGCGGCGTGCAGCACGTCGGCGGCGGCGCGCTCGCGGCCCAGCAGCGCCAGGCACAGGCCGAGCGCGGGGCGGAGACATGTTACCTGTGAGCGCCGCGTCCAATCTATCGACGATGCTATCGAGCAGGGCCAGCGCCACCACGTCGTCGGGATCCTTGGCGAGCGCGGCGTGCAGCACGTCGGCGGCGGCGCGCTCGCGGCCCAGCAGCGCCAGGCACAGGCCGAGCGCGGGGCGGAGACATGTTACCTGTGAGCGCCGCGTCCAATCTATCGACGATGCTATCGAGCAGGGCCAGCGCCACCACGTCGTCGGGATCCTTGGCGAGCGCGGCGTGCAGCACGTCGGCGGCGGCGCGCTCGCGGCCCAGCAGCGCCAGGCACAGGCCGAGCGCGGGGCGGAGACATGTTACCTGTGAGCGCCGCGTCCAATCTATCGACGATGCTATCGAGCAGGGCCAGCGCCACCACGTCGTCGGGATCCTTGGCGAGCGCGGCGTGCAGCACGTCGGCGGCGGCGCGCTCGCGGCCCAGCAGCGCCAGGCACAGGCCGAGCGCGGGGCGGAGACATGTTACCTGTGAGCGCCGCGTCCAATCTATCGACGATGCTATCGAGCAGGGCCAGCGCCACCACGTCGTCGGGATCCTTGGCGAGCGCGGCGTGCAGCACGTCGGCGGCGGCGCGCTCGCGGCCCAGCAGCGCCAGGCACAGGCCGAGCGCGGGGCGGAGACATGTTACCTGTGAGCGCCGCGTCCAATCTATCGACGATGCTATCGAGCAGGGCCAGCGCCACCACGTCGTCGGGATCCTTGGCGAGCGCGGCGTGCAGCACGTCGGCGGCGGCGCGCTCGCGGCCCAGCAGCGCCAGGCACAGGCCGAGCGCGGGGCGGAGACATGTTACC
The DNA here is from genome assembly GCA_930367265.1 of Catocala fraxini. Taxonomy (NCBI): domain Eukaryota; kingdom Metazoa; phylum Arthropoda; class Insecta; order Lepidoptera; family Erebidae; genus Catocala; species Catocala fraxini. The sequence continues at coordinate 23,383,558 of OV884034.1, read as the reverse complement.
TGTGAGCGCCGCGTCCAATCTATCGACGATGCTATCGAGCAGGGCCAGCGCCACCACGTCGTCGGGATCCTTGGCGAGCGCGGCGTGCAGCACGTCGGCGGCGGCGCGCTCGCGGCCCAGCAGCGCCAGGCACAGGCCGAGCGCGGGGCGGAGACATGTTACCTGTGAGCGCCGCGTCCAATCTATCGACGATGCTATCGAGCAGGGCCAGCGCCACCACGTCGTCGGGATCCTTGGCGAGCGCGGCGTGCAGCACGTCGGCGGCGGCGCGCTCGCGGCCCAGCAGCGCCAGGCACAGGCCGAGCGCGGCGAGCGTGGGCGCGCGCGCGGGCCGGAGCGCGAGCGCGCGCTCGTGCCAGCGCAGCGCGTCGGCGGGCCGGCCCAGCGCACGCGACACGTGGCCCAGCGCGTCCAGCGTCGCCGCCCAACGCACCGGCACCTGCCGGGTGCCAACAATTACGAGCTCACTGACCAAACTAATAGAGTACTGTCCTGGAGGCATTCATCAGGGAGGCGAGTAGCTACACAGATTTGGTTCGGGAGTACTGCAAGGCTTCATCCTAGGACCGGACATCTTTTGAAATACCTAATATGACGGACCACACTATAAATTTTTTACTTAGCTTAGACCTAAAATGAAAATAATCTAAGAAAATACAGCCGCTTTGCACAATTGTGTGCAATTTCTTCGAATTCTACGTGCGAACTAGATAAAGCATTCGATTGGATCATACATATATTCTCGATTTTAGAGATTATTCTCATTCGATATTCTCACTATTAGTTCATATACCTATCAGAGAGCGTATTTACGCATTCTCTGACATTTTATACATATATATACGATCGAAATGAATAATAAATCTAATCCAACATATCAAGATTCCAGGACAATATTCGAAAATTAATTACTGTAAGAATATTACCAATTAACACAATTCTTTATAACTAACTTATGCCTAAAATATTATAAAAAAGAAATAAAAAAAGAAAACTAAAACCCTTTAATAGGCGTCATAGTATTTCCTCTGCATCACAGTCGACTGGTAGTGTGCCCAGAAGACTGGCAGCATTGTCACGTTGAATGGCAATGCTTATTCTTTCCGCGAAATAAAGACCAGGTCAGGGCAAGCGTCGATTAACCTTTTAACAAAATTTTGATTTTGCGTTCAACCACGATTATCCAATATAAACTCATCAGGGTAGCTGGCAGGTAGGATATACGGTACCTCCTGCTTGTCGGGCGGCGTGGCGGCGTCCAGCGCGTGCAGCCACAGGTCGCGCGCGGCCAGCAGGTCGCCGTCCGCGAACGCCGCCGCGCCCGCCTCGTGCGCCACGTGCGGGTCGCGCACCAGCGACAGCACGCGGGCCCACTTCGGCTTCTCGCCGCATTCTGTCTCGTCCACCACCTGGCAGACACAACGATCTTTAAATTATCTTATATGTGAAAAAATAGATGTTATCCGTGAGAAATCTTGTCACATACTTTATTTACATGCCTTATCCTTTTATCTTAGATGAGCAGCGATAGCTCAGTGGGGAGACCAACAGACTGCAATGCAGAGGGTCTCGGGTTCGAACCCACGTCGCGCACCTCTGAGTTTCGGAAGTTATATGACTTTTCGAAATTATGTGCGTATTGATTGACAATTATCGCCTGCTCCGTGCCTCGGAGAGCACGTTAAGCCGTCGGTCCCGGCTGCCATGAACATCTATGGCAGTCGTTATTGGGAAAGTCAGTACCCTCTAATATCCTGACACTGGTCTAGCCTTAGGGTATCGTTAGCCTTCGGGTTGCGGAGGTCAGGTGGCAGCCGCTCCGTGTAAAAACTAATATCCAGTCAAATCCGGTTAGACCAGAAAAGCCGACCCCAAGTGACTTGGGAATAATAAAGGCTAAGGGAGAAGAAGATCCTTTTATCTTAGATAAATTATTTCGATATTAAGTACTATAGAAAACATTTACGTAAAATGTGTTTATAAATGAAATATCTTATTATTATAAGCAAATACCAAGGTTGTCTCATTTTTTCAGACAAACCCAGAAAGTAAGCAAATTTTAAATCGACCGATATGTATTGACATAAGCTAGTAAAAGATTTCTAACAGCAACTTTGATATTTAGAGAAGAAAAGTTATTTGAAGTGAGACTTCAGTTACGGCCTAGCCACGGGAACGGGCGTCGCGAACGGCAGGGCCGCGGGCGAGGCGGCAATCCCCGCGACTCAGTTAGCACGCCACGGGCAGTTGAGTTTGCTGCCGCGACCAGTATAGACCGAGACCGAGATAATGTCTTTGATGATGATTTGAGATGTTTTTATCAACGTTGTCTCAACATTGTTTGGAGAGTAGATTTTTTATTCAAGATATAATGTTTGGAAGAGATTGTGGAGTTCATGATTTGAATTAATATCGGGGTATAGACGGAGAATTCCACAAGAAATACGAACACTACAGACTTTATCCAGAAAATTTCCAAATTGCTGGTCTAGCTAATATTTCTGCAATAAAAGTTTCGGTGTCCATTATTTCGCGGCGAATACAATTAAACTATTTTGGTTCTCACACTATTCGCCGCGTCTACCGCTTGCACTGTGGCATGCGCCGTACTGTTTCATACATTTGTTTCTGTCACCCGCCGCTCCGCCCGACGCTCGGGCGGTTCGGTCGTCCCGCCGGCCGCCGCTACGCGTGGCATGTACAGTACTTTTTCACACATTTGTTTTAGTCGCAATACGTCCCGCCGATCGCACCGCGCGAATTTTCGCTACAGTGAATGTCCCGTGGCCAAGCCGTTATATGAGAAAATACCACCAAGTCTTATAATTTATTAAGGTACTTAGGTAGTAGTTATTCACGGAACAGAAGATATACCTTAGCATTATTGTGCAGCGCGGCAGCTCTTGTGAGGAATCTCTCACACATGGTGAAGTTATTCAGCAAAGAACACTCAACACCCACATACAAAGGTGGTAAGTGACAACCTGCCATCAGTTGACTAGCCTGGAAGACACATAAATACTCACATATTACATCTTTTGATATAGAAAGAACTACTGTCACACCACATATATTAATATTAATATAGAATCCTGTAACTAGTTCAAAAATTGCAATATTTTTTAATGTCTCGTATATTTAAGTTCTTAATATACGAGACAATTTATATCAATCAAAAGTCAATTTATATAATGATGATGCAAAAGATGCAAATATGACAATTTATATCACGTTGCAAAACATTCAAAAACTTAAACTAAATTCTTAAGAAATTTTAACTAAAACCTTCAAGACATTATTGTGGTCATAAAAAGTGATTTTAAATAGGTAGTAATAATATTGTACGTACTTTGAAGTAAGCGGCCATAGCCTGATCGTGTTCGTTGTCAGCGGCGAAGCTGTGGCCATATGCCAACCAAACGCAACCTGCACTGGGCTCCAAGCTCTTTGCTTTGCTTAAATAACGCCGTGCTAATTCACTTTTACCTATAACATAAATAAATAGCATTAAGGATGACGAAAAATTTAAAACGGTTCTAAGTTTAGACCTTGAGGCACTACTTTCGGTAAGGATTATTTCTTTTTTTATTACATATAATAAACCACAATGAAAGTAAAAACGCTGACTGAAAGAATTTAATGAGGTTTTATAATTTGACAAAAATAAAAACCCCTCAACTGTAACAGAATCCGATCAGACATGGTAAATAAAGATGAAAGAATCAAGCAAAGGCCTTTGTAAGATCAATAGTACTCACCTATTAGATAATAATAGCATCCGACGGCATACCACGACGTCCACGCATTAGGATAGGCATCCACCAGTTCGTGAGCTAGCGCAAACAGCTGTGAACTCTTCTTGAGCTCTACTAAGCAGGCGGCCCTGACATCGACGCAGCACCACGGGTCGACGGCGTCGAGAGCTTTGAGCGCTTCGTGCCAACGACACGCGGCGGCTAGACGACGGGCCGTACTCTGTGCTGCTTCTAGCATTCGCGAGCCCACAGCTTCTGCTTCAGCTGTTATCTAGGTATAGAGAATCAGATTCATCTGGTGTACTTTAGAGTAGGTATATGATTGGAAAAAAATATTTTTAGTAAACAATTAGCCTGGTTACAATTTGTTTAAAATCTACATCATACTCTTCTTTTTCTCTTTCATCACTATCACATATTATAAAACAAAGTCCCCCGCTGCGTCTGTCTGTGTGTTCGTGATAAACTCAAAAACTACTAAACGGATTTTCATGCAGTTTTCTCCAATAATCAGAGTGATTCGTGAGGAAGGTTTTGGTGTATAATTTGTTAAGGTTTAGTACTACCCATGCGAAGCCAGGCGAGTCGCTAGTCTATACTAATATTATAAAGAGAAAATAATTGTATAATTGGTTTGTAATAAATAAAGCAAGAACTAGTGGACTGATTTTAATATTTAAAACTAGTAGTTTTAAATCTTATGGTACCCAACTAGACAAGCCAAGTTTAATGCAAGGAGTATTATACTTTGGATAGTCTGATATTATACAATGTGAATTCTTCAGGAGGCCTTAAGAGTTTGTAGTATTACTTACAGGACAATCAGTGTCTGGCGGTGGAAGTTGGACCGGCGCTGGTGAGTATCGGTTGAGTCTCTCGCGGTACGCAGCTCGTAGTAATGCGCCTTCTGCAGCGCTTAGCTGACTGCTTATCGGTAATGATTCGATCAGTTCCCGCTCTGAAAATGTGGTTTATTATGTATTTTTTGCTATAGATAGTCCGCCTTGCCTTTTTTTGCGCGTATGTTTTAGTTAATCACAAAGCTTCTACAGACATCCCGTCTGTAACCTACAAGAACCAAATGCTATAGGTATATCCTTTGTGCTAATGAGGATTGTCATAATTATGGATCATTACTATACAAATCCGTCTAAAAGTTTGTGGTTAAGTAACAAGCAGCAAACGTCTTCACAAGATTTTATATTTACATATTACATACTAGATTCACGCCTGTTTCCTAGAGGGGTAGGCAGAGACTACAGATTTCCATTTGCTACGATCCCGACACACTTCCCTGGCTTCATTCACTTTCATCATACACGCTCGCCGGTTTAATGTGCTCTTAACCTGACCTTTGTCCAGAAAGTCTCCGATCTGGTCAAGAAACGTTCGCCTAGGTCTGCTTCTTACGATTGTTCCATTCACACTAGCCTTATAAACTTTCTTAGTCAGTCTTTTCTCGTCCATTCTTTCTACATGCCCAAACCAGCTTAAAATACCCTTTTCTATTCTTGTCACTTTACCCACTTTCATGCCGCATCTCTCTTTAATCACACTGTTCCTTATTCTATCTTTCAGAGTCACACCACATATATCTCTCAGCGCTCTCATTTCTACAGCATTTATTCTGCTCTCATATCTCTTTTGCCATACCCAACTTTCACTTCCATGCATAAGTGTAGGCACTAATAGTCCTCTATGAACAGTGAAACGTGCCTTTTCGGATACATTTCGACTGTTCATAAAAGCGCGTAGAGCGCCATTCACTTTATTGCCAGCAATCGTTTTCCTTTCAATATCTCCCTCATGTTTAGCATCCCTTGTAAACAGAGTACCCAAATATACAAATTACATACACTACGAATCACACTAATATGGTGTGATTCTTAGCAGCAGCTTGATGTCTAGCAAAATACATAGACGGTAACAATATCAGAGCATACTTAACCAAGGCGCTGCCTATCGTGAGAGCAATACTCTTTTAATGTTCTTTAGCAGAAGCATGAACACCCAATAGGCGCAGCTTCTGAACAATCCAGAAACAAAGGAAGTACTGCAGAAAATCAATCTCCTGCCATCTTCGGATCACCTGGATAGGTGAGGTGATATGACCAACCAAACACTTTGCGTCAGTCAATTACACACAAAGATTCAAGGTTGAATCTAACATTTAGTGCATACTGCTGCTTGGACCAAGCAAAAAATTAAATATTTTTATGACAACTCCCAATATAATATACTTCTTCAGTCGCGTGGGAATTTACAAACATTTAAACAACAGGCGCAAAGACCACCAAAACTCGAAACAATTATTTTTGGATCACACAAATATATGGGGTAATGTATAATTGTAACACAAATAATTATATGGGGATCAAACCCTCAACGCTTGGCTCAGCGGCAGAGGCGAGATAACCGCTTAAATCCCTATGCTATCCGCGCAGTCAATACGGGAGCAAGACGGCTAACTGCTCACATCCATAAAACAGTAACCCAAGGCCTTCGATATCCTCACCTTGATGAGGTGTAAGTGCATGTTGGTCCAACAGGAGATCCAAAGCTTCGTAGCACGCGCAGTCAGCTCTGAGCGCTGATGCTAACGCTTCGGCGGCTGCGTCACGACGTTCTAGAGCGGCGAGTGCCCGCGCTTGCCACACTAAAACGCCAGCTAGCGCACGCTGCAATTTAAAAAACATACATAATATACGTATATAACAACTGGTTAAAAAAATAATAAAAAATTTAGGAGTCCTCTAGCAAGGTAATATATAAATTGCTTATTCTCGGTCCAAAAATCACATAGAGATCTGTCAATATCTGCAAAAGTATTTGACTGTTGATTTTTGTTTTGTGTAGGGTTAGAAAACCAGCAAAAGCTTATTGGGAGACCGATGCAATCCCACGCTGAGGGCCCGAGTTTGATCCGTCGTCACGCACCTCCAACTTTTCAGACGTATGTGCTTATTAAATGGTTTGTTATCGCGCGCTTTAGCGGTGAAGATAAACATCGCGAGGAAATCTGCATGTCTGAGAGTTCTCCATAATATTCTCGAAGATATGTGAAGTCAGTCAACTCACACTGAGCCCAAAAAGAAAAGGCTTATGCCCAGCAGTAAGAAGTTTATGTACAGCAGTATGTTATCATATTTTATATCGATCGAACCTACAGCACTCGGCTTGCCACTGTAGCTAATTGTACATTATGACACATTGTGACAAGTGTACTTAGACTATGTTCCCCGCTTAACACCAGGCAGAACTTATGCTTAGGAAGTTTAATTAAGAAGAATGGCATAAAAACTGTTTTGCTTTTGTCTAGAAACACTTACATTGTGTGTTTGGTCAGTATTGCGAGGCTCCAGTAACATAGGATCACACTCTTCCATCAATTTGATCGCTGTGGCAGGCTCCCTTGCCGCTAAATACGCACGCATCGCCACCCCGAGGCATAGAAGGTGACGTCTACATAGAAAAAACAAAAGAAGCATGCAAACATGTCAGAAGATAAACTTATTCAAAACTATTCCCATACTAGGAATCATTACTGATACTAGTTTACATTAGGAACACTATTTAAATTTGTTTTGAATTTATATTGTTTCAACATTGTAACCTGCCAAGTCTTGGAATACCAGACATAATTAATTATCTATTGTGTCTGATCGACAGAGTGCCTTTGTGACTCAATAGGTTAAAAGACTATAAAGTAGTGTTTTCAAAATAAACCACAATAAAATCTGTATAATGTAGTTTTATTACAATGTATAATGTATAATAACAATATTAATAATTAGCACACTTTTCAAGATATCAGCAAATATTTATTACAAACATATTACTTGACTTACTTATTATATTATATATTTTTGTCGGCCTAGATGGCATAATGGTTAGTGTAACCAACTGAAATGCCTGAGGTCGAGGGTTCGATTCCCGCACAAGTCAAACATTTGTGTGCATGGACATGGATGTTTGTCTTGGTTTGGGTGTTCCTATGTATAATATGTATGTATTTACAACAAAAAAAGTATATATGTATGTTTATCCATTGTTTAGCACCCATAGTACAAGCTCTGCTTAGTTTGGGCTAGATGGTGTTGTGTGTATGTGATGGAATATTATATTATTATTATTATATTATACTCCAACAGCAAATTTATAATGAATCAAATTATACAACAAAATCAATATGAAATTAAATTATTAAACAAAATAAGATGAGAGAATATTATAAAATAATTAATTTAATACACACATAAATAAGTAAGTCAAATACTAACAATTATATAACAATGCATCATAAGCTTTCAAATTATAATATTATCAGTCTTCTTAGCATATTACTCATAGAATCTTTATAGACTTTTAAATATAAGCTTTGATTTAACACTATTAATTATTACTTTGTAAATCAAACACAAACTACAAATAATTACTTATAACACCAATTACATTAATATACTTATTCACACAATACATTCATACACTTATCTTATAAAACCTTAGCCATATTTATGGTAATATCATGCAATGATTAATACAATAATAATGTTAACCTGTGTAATCCTCTAGAGGAAACAGCATGGGCAGCTCGATGCAACTCTCCTCTTGCAAGCATTGCACTTGCAAGGAGCCAAACATCATCTCCACTGGCTGCATCCAGGCCACCTCCTGCTGCTGCAGCTGCAGCATCTGCCCAGAAGAGAGCACTGGTCCACTGACCCTAAAGACATCAAGTAGATTATCCACTTAGTTTAACAAGACTTTGTATCATTGAAACTTTAACTGTTAAAATTGTAACTAAAAATGACATTTGCTGTTTATTTACACTGCTGTTAGTTACACAGTCAATATTTTTAGATCTTTCGTTGATAAACATTAACATAGTTAAGTCTAGTTGGTTCTGACAACTGTTGTATTAGAAACTATTTTCTCAAAATAACCTTTTCGAAAAGGACTTCTAGCCTTCTAAATTTGATAAAAGCTGTACTTACTAATTCAGAATATTGTTTCACGAGGGACCGCATGAAATCGATGTTCATGCACCCTTCTATACTACTTCTGCTATTGATATCTGCTTTAGCCATCGCCTATGTATATCGTAAGCAAGTGCATTAAAACACAAAGTTCTCTAGTTTAAACTGAGTAATTACATTTGAAATTACCCTGAATAACTATTATCACTAAGTTTCATAAATTAACGCAGTTTTCAAGAACAAATATTGCGTTGTTATTTAGTTAATAACAAAAAAGTAATGATTGTTTCGTTTGTCCCGCCGCCAGTTTGACGTTTATTGTTTTTAAACGATTATCTTCTACATTTCTACGACTCTGGATATGAATTTATTCAGACCAACTACAACTTTAATTCAAAATATAAAATAGATACATCTATTTATTTATTGCTTGTGTTACGTGGATGAAAAAATCAAACAATTAAAAAAATGAATACATAATTAAATTCTGTTTAGCCTTTTACATTGAGAATATTTAACTAAATCTGGTATAATTGAACGCCTTATTTGGAATGCATGCGTTTGACTCGTTGCATTAAATTATACGTATAAATGAAGAAGTTGAACATGATCTTGTATCTCTTTCCCACTCTCCTTATGTTCTTATATACCTGTCTTTTTAATTTTGGTTACAAATACAATCTAATTTAGTCGCATGTACCCATGCTGTCAATTGACAGATTTGAATTTTGATGACGGAAAGAAAAAGGTTATACACAGAAAAAGAGGGAATAGGCTGATTAAAATTTATTTATTAACCGTCACTGAATATTATTTAGGCGTTCCTAGTTTTTATTGTGTAGTGTTCAAATAGAAGTATAGTCTGAGTTTTGTATACATTCTGATAACTGAAATAAAGCAACGTGTCCTAGGTTAGGCCGTTAGTGAAACATGTTAATATATTTGAAATAACATGACTGAGAGGAAAATGTGCAAGTTTTACAATTTAAACGTGCCTGAACGTCGATCTGGGGAGGGTGGGCAGGGCGGTGGCCCGACGCAGAACCATGGAACGAATGAGGATGATGACAGGAATTCTGAGGAGGCGGTGCCACCACCAGTGCCACCGCATGAGCACAAGCTCGAATATTGTTACTGGATGTGGTTCTCGCGGCGGCCGCCGGCGCGCGAGCTTTCCGCCTCCACCACTGGTTATGTACAGGTTTGTACTTCTAGCTGTTATACCTACTGCCATAACTAATCCTGCTTCAGAAATGCATATCAAGCATATTCGAATATCACTTTCATTCATACATACCATTCATCGATTAAAAATAAATCAGAACACCTCATGTATACAAAGAGATATGCATATATTAAATAACAATTTACATATGTTTATCAATAGTACAATGATTCTCTACTCTTATCAAGATGTGCTATGCTTTATAGTTACAGTAAAATAGTAATTTGTTTACATTGTAAATTTTATAGGCTAGGCTAGCATTAAACCAATTTTTTTTATTATCTTGTGTCAGTAAGGCGAAGGCAGCCAGGCAATATGCCTCATGTTCAAATTTTTTTTATCACATAAGAATAATTTATGGACATAGTAAAGTTACCTATTATAAAAATTACATGAATGAGTTTATGTACAAAACAATGTTATAGTTAATAATTTATGTCAATGTTACATATTATAATATTTGTTATAAATTTTATGAATTTTAATCTGTCTAATGCTCAAATGCTACATATAATAGAAAAAGCAATTGTGTCTAGCTGCTGTCTAATTGCTGCCGTTTAAATAGTGTAATACTTTACATCCATACATATTCTCATGCTTATTTCCCTAAAGTGGTAACAATATCAATGAAAAGTAGGTGTAATAATCGTAACTATAATGTTATGCATATAATATAACATTTACAATATTACATTATTAATTATGTTTTAACATTTACATTATTAATTTTAAAACTTAATAATAATTGTAATAATCTGCATTTCACCAGCTAGGTTTTAGGTCCAACATAATAGGTGGCAATGGCACCCAACTCAGGGGTGGCATGAGCTATTAAAAAGATATAAAAATCTTTGCTTAATCTAGAAATAGAGCTTGAAACCTAGCGCAGCAGTAGATGTCATGATGGGCATACCTAGAATACCTATATCATACATTGGAAATATAATTTATTTGCCAACATACATACATACATACATAGATTCACACCTGTTTCCCAGAGGGGTAGGGAGACTATGGATTTCCATTGCTACGATCCTGACACACTTCTCACTGGTTTGCCAACATTAGCATTTGAATGTGATAATAACACTTATGAAGTATTAACATGTTTGACATTGACATAGTTAGAACCTAATACTGTACGACCATGGACACTGAAAGGCACAAGATAAGTGACAAAAAGTTATGAAAATAAATTGCAGTAAATTTAATAGAAAATATTTATTTATTTAATTAGGATCTCTAACAAAGGACAAATGTAACCTAACAAGCTAAATAAGTACAATCGTTTTAACTCCTTTGCTTCTTCAATTATAGGAGAACAGAACATGCAAAAAAGGTTGTTTATAATGCAGAAGATTATGTTTACATATTTTATCAGTTGTTCTTATGGCGTAGTGGTTAGTGTAACTGACTGCCACGCCTGAGGTCGCGGGATTACCGCACAAGTCTAACATTTATGTGCATGAACATGGATGTTTGTCTTGGTCTGGGTATTTCTATGTATAATATGTATGAATTTATAAAAAGAAAAGTATGTATGTTTATCCATTGTCTAGAACCCATAGTACAAGCTCTGCTTAGTTTGGGCTAGATGGTGTTTTGTGTATGTGGCAGAATATTATATTATTATTATTATATTATACTCCAACAGCAAATTTATAATGAATCAAATTATACAACAAAATCAATATGAAATTAAATTATTAAACAAAATAAGATGAGAAAATATTATAAAATAATTGCAATCCTGACTGCACGGATAGCACAATTGTTCGCTCATTATTGCCTTATCTTTTTAATTGATAAAGAGGTAAAACCTAAATTTGGAAAAAACTATATTTACGATTCTTTTCCTTATGACGGTAGTATGATTTATTATTTCCTATTTTTTATTTAGTATTCAATTTAGTCTACGTTCTTTGTCATAGTCTTGCCTGTTCCTTAGAAGGGTAAGCAGAGACCATAGATATCCACTTGTCACCACACATCTGCTTAAGCTAGTCTTCCATCAGATGTCTCTAATGACGCCAGAGTGTTTATGTACCTTGCCACTGAGTACAGTCCTTCCTAATTGTTGTATTTAAAGTTAAGAGTATTCCGCAATCATCTTCAGATTCCACATAAAATTTAATAACTTGTAGTTTTAAATAGTGAAAGTTTCAAATGGGGTAAGCTTATGTGAGCCTCTAGAATCAAAAACTTTCATGATATTGAAGTTAAATAATTTTTGATATTGTTATCAATTCACATGTTTCACAGGCAAGAAAATCACCATTTCAATATTGATTCATTTCAGTATTGTCTGTTTACATGAATTTAATCTCTTGGCCAAGACTGTATACAATAGACTCGCACCTTGCTGCACTTTAAATTTTAAATAATTATACTATTATAAACAAATAAATACTAATAAGCTTTCACAATAACTTTACCAATTGTGATTGCTACTCTGACCATGTTTTTGTACCTAAACCATACAGAATGACATCCTCCAGACCAGATTTCATCTTATTATCTTCATGGGCTAATCTTAACAGAGACTGTCCATGCACAAGAGATATTATAGTACACAAGTGAGTGTGTGTAAACTCTGTTCCCTATTTCTCATTATCTGATGTGAAGTCTCCGACACAACTGAAGAGAGATCAGGCACAGGACCAACTTTCTTAGGCACGGGAGTAACACCACCAACTACTTAACCTCAGGCAGCTACTAAGAATTTACACTCTGTCAAATTCTTGGTATAAAACTCTGTATTGCACATCAAACCCTTTCTGTAACATCTCTGTGTACCCATATTCACCTACACAAATTTGCAATAAATGTAAATTATAACAATTGTTAGTATAATGTTTCTTGTTATTGTTACATAATTATTATATACACATTATCACATTTCAACACAGTCACAGACCAATATATGCTCATGACCAATATATACTCTTTGTTATCAATATTAAGATAAAAAAGATTAGGTACCTTGCACTTTTCACAGCAAAGCAAATTGGTGTTTTGAGTATTGGTATCACTCAATACACAAAAAATCTATCTATACTGATAAAAACTGTATCTTCTGAGTCCATGCATTTTAGATATTTTTGAAAACTAATTTAGTATGCTTGTCTGTTCTATTTATATGTATAGAAGAGAAAAATCACTATAGGCACCCAATTATATCTAGTATGACAGAGTATTTATACAAAATAATACTTTCTATTTTTAAATTCTGTTACCTTGAAAATCAGAAAGCAGCGATATCTCAGTGGGGAGACCAACAGACTGCAATGCAGAGGGTCTCGGGTTCGAACCCACGTCGCGCACCTCTGACTTTCGAAAGTTATATGACTTTTCGAAATTATGTGCGTATTGATTGACAATTATCGCCTGCTCCGTGCCTCGGAGAGCACGTTAAGCCGTCGGTCCCGGCTGCCATGAACATCTATGGCAGTCGTTATTGGGAAAGTCAGTACCCTCTAATATCCTGACACTGGTCTAGCCTTAGGGTTTCGTTAGCCTTCGGGTTGCGGAGGTCAGGTGGCAGCCGCTCCGTGTAAAAACTGATATCCAGTCAAATCCGGTTAGACCACAAAAGCCGACCCCAAGTGACTTGGGAATAATAAAGCCTAACGGAGAAGATTTAATAATAATATTTATTTATTGATAGAAAAAATAAGATACATCCTTACACTACATCATACATATTACATCAACAGTGTTAAAGCATAACCTTTTTTTTTTCTTGTCGAAATGCTCCTTATGCATACCCACTCGTCACAAGGGGAGGCGAGAGGGTTATGTCGGGCTCTCCCGATACTGCGGGCCTACCGACTAAAACCACCACAGTGTGCCACTCGTTGCTTTGTATGGGTGGGTCACTGGAACTGAAACTACATCAGCGAACCACCCAGCAGTGCCCAATGCAGAGATGTTGTGTCTGCGGGCGACGACTTCTAGACGACGCCCTGACACAACAGAGGGCGTCGTTTCGACTCAACGGCTGGCGGGTGGGAGATCCCTGTTCTGCCATCCGCGGCCGTCACTACGGCGGCATAAAGCGCGCGCATGCGCGCTTTCGCCGCCAGGTACGCCGGTGGCGGCTCGGATCCGCAAGGATATTTTCCTCACGTATCCGCTCCGCCGCCTCCTTCTGCGAGATGACGTCCTCGCAGAAGGATGCGACCGCTACCCACTTCCTCTCGCTGTCGACCATGGCTTTGATCTCGGCCGGCAGCGTAAGGTTTTCTCCCACAACGTGGGAGAAAACCTTACGCTGGGCTTATGTCCGCCCAAGAAGGACATTGCTCGAGCGTGTGCTGCGCCGTATCCTCCTCATACTCGCAGTGGTGACAGATGGGACTCGGTTCCCTCCTAGCGACCTTGTGCAGGTACTTGCCAAAGCAACCATGCCCCGACAATACCTGCACTAGTCGGAAGGAAAGGGTCCCATGCTGCCGCCCTGCCCACCGCTCTAATACCGGCTGGAGGGCCCCAACGGTTCTGAAACCGGCCAGGGGCGCCTCCAGCCGCGCCTTCCACCTTCCAATCATGCCCTCGTGGGCTCAATTTCACGCGCGCTCAGTCACTGCCGGGAGGGGACGACTACCTGTCTCCTCTCGCACAGCCTCACTCACAGCGAACACTTCAGTGAGCACTTCAGCCTCTAAATCCCACGGAGTTGTACCAGCCAATGCGCATGCTGCGTCGGCCGACACCGTGCAATAGCCACGTACGACCCTGACCGCTATGACTCTGTGGTTGCCGCAAAAGAGTCCTGCACTGAGCGGTCAGGGTATTTGCCCAAACCGGTGCGCCGTAAAGCGCCATTGACCGAATAGTGTTAAAGCATACCTGCCTTAAATAATTTAAGCTTAAATTAAAATTAATTCTTAAACTAAATTAATTTATAGTGTATACAAAATAAATTAAGTTCAAAGGGTTATGTTTAAGCCTGCCTGAATTAGGATAAACCTGTGTTTCAGGACATCACTTGACAATTTTATTTTACACTAGCGCATTATTAATACATATATTTACAGTCTAAAGTACATCTACGATTAAAGGTGTTTAGGAAGTAATATACAACTTTACTTTCAATATCATTTTGAGACTTCTAGCAGTTTTTCTGTGTCCGTATAATTTAATTTTCCTAGGTATTCCATTAACATGATACTACATTTTTTATAACTAACATTATATATATATTGTATAATTGATGTGTAGGTACCATTGCATGCTACTGTGGCATGTCTTCACGGCGATGCTTTACCCTATCTTCATGAGTCTACCGCTATGGGTAGGATTCGAACTTAGGACCTCTTGATAGCATTATTAACCTGTCAAATCTTAGAATACCAGACATAATTCAAAAATTATTGTGTCTGGCCGCAGGTGTGCCGCCGCGACTCAATAGGTTAAACATGTGCCGCCTGATTAACAAAAATGAGTCAATAGATGGTATAATAGAAAATTGTGGCAACTCCGTACACGCGAAAAAAGTTTCGACGAAAGTCAACAGATGGCGTTGTGCACATTAAGCATTAAAAACCACGTTCACCATACAATTCTGAATCGCACAAGTGAAGTTTACACAGCGACTAAGTATATGTACAAGACCCCGACATCAACCGTCGGTCCGCGGCACGCCAGGCACGATCACCCAGCCTAGTCGGAGGATCCTCCCTTTGAATTATAATATATCGAACCCGCGACCTCAGGCGTGGCAGTCAGTTACACTAACCACTACGCCATCGAGGCCGCCATTGGAAGGACATCTGACCATGTTCCTACTAAACATGATGTATTTATTTGTTTTCAGGCGTTACGTCTGGTGGGTCGGGTGGCCAGCGTGGAACAGTGGTGGGGTTTGTACACGCATCTCGCGCGCCCCTCCGAGCTGCCCCCTCTCTCTGACTTGCACTTGTTCAAGATCGGCATCAAGCCCATGTGGGAGGACCCTGCCAATGTTAACGGTGGTAAATGGGTAAGAGACCTTTTAGAGTTCGACAAACCTCTTATACAACAGCTTTGTTCGTCCGTCCGTCCGTCTGTTATACAACATTCAACTCAAGAACCGTAAGAGCTAGAGACTCGGGGTCAACGCCATTCGACTCAGCATAGTCGATATACCCCGAAATGACTAAGACCTTTGACCTCTGACCGTCACGTGGTATCACGTGACCTTTGCATATTACTTGAACCATTTTTTCGAACTCTTAAGATTTAGGGAAATTCATTGCCGATTCTCACTTGTTTCATTGCTTTTAATGAAGGATATGTCGACTGAAAGTCAGCGGTAACCACACCCCTACTCATGAGCAGGGGTGTGTTTTCTTTAAAAAACAGAAGCAATCCTAAGCACTCTTAGCTCTCTCAGTCGCAGTATGTCCACTTCGCAAAATGTTTACAGGTCGCAAAATGTCCCTTTGGCAGAATTTCACTTTCGCAAAATGTTTCCTGTTTCCAATTCCTTAGTATAAGGAAAAAAGGTCAAGTACGGATTACATTCGCGTACAGATACTACAAAATGGACCACAAAATCAGCAAAAGGGGGGATACACATTACATACTTTCTAAAATTTATTAATTTTGGTGAATGCGATATTTTACGAAAGGGGTTCTGATAAAGGGACTTTTGCGACCTATTGACATTGCGACTGAGCCTCTTACCTATGTTGCTGTCTGCCGCAGGAAATCCTGGAACCCCGCTTACGAATTTTGAACCCACATTTTTCTGTCACGCCAACATACAGCCCGTCTAGTATCCCGTGGACCCCTAGGGTCCACCTGGACCACTTTGGGAACTACTGGTGTAGACTAATAGGATCATTTATTAATTTTGCCATAGTTAGTCGTAGGACTAGTCTGAATATTTAACCGATAAAGACCACCGCAACAGCCGGGATTTTCCGACAATTTAATTATAGAAAAGAATTGATAAATGCACCAATTAATAATCTATTTGTACGACTAACTAGATATTACAAGCAGTTGAAGACGGGCTTAATTTTAAGTGTTTTAGCGTGGTGTTAGATGGCCCACCTCAACAAATCTTTAAATATAGTAGAATTGTTACTGTTCGATGTCTGACAATAGGATATATTTAGAAAAAAATTAAGTGGGTCTTGACTTTGTTGTCTTAAGACCTATAGAAATCAAAACAATTAACTTAAAAAAAATCCTGTTTGTATGTTTGGATGCGTAAAATCTTATGCACGAAATTATCCAATCACAATTTCTTGTGAATATAATCTGTATACTAATGTCATGTGTTATGTGTTGCAGGTCGTCAGACTACGTAAAACGCAGACGGGTCGTGCATGGGAGGACCTGTGCATGGCGATGCTGGGCGAACAGTTCATGGTCGGACCAGAGCTGTGCGGAGTTGTGCTCTCCGTGCGGTTCCAAGTACGATAACTTAACCTTTTATGTATAGACTATATTAGAAAGACATGTTTATAATTCATTGATTGGCAGACACTGTTTAAGTTTTTTTATATTACGTACAGTCATAGTCACATATTTATATCAGCCAAAGGGTAGGCGAAATTGTTGTACACGCACATTTTATCAGTAATTTAAAGCTCCTCACAGTACCAGACATCGTGGAGCTACTAAGAATTTCTTGACAGACAAACTTAATAACACTTTTCCATTTGGAAATCAAACTTGAGACCGTGAGGTCTCGACTGTTAATCATGAGAGTATAAGTGAGTATGACTGTTGAACATGAGCTAAACAGCCGTATTACCGCTGCAAATTCGGGTGCACCTTACTTACTAGTTTCGAACAGAATCGGAATTCCTATTTTTTGGCACAATGGCTTCAGGGTCTGTATTTTGCCACCAACAAGATACTACTTGTTACGCCCTGCTTTTACTGCATTTTCGCTCAATGTGCGAGGCACATCGCTGAAGTCAACTTTGGAATGTAGCGATTTGTTGACTAAGAATGTTTCTAACAGTTTGTAAAGAGTATATCAATGATTTTTCTTAAAAGTTTTCTACCGTTTGACTTATAAGTATATGTGTGTGTGTCAGGACGACCACCTGGCGGTGTGGCACCGCACGGCGTCGGACGTGAGCGCGGCGGCGCGCGTGCGCGACGCGCTCCGGCGCATCCTGCAGCTGCCCGCGTCCGTGCCCATCGAGTACAAGGCGCACGGCGACTGCCTCCGCGCCTCCGCCTCCCGCGCCCCGCCCCCCGACGACCACGAGCCCGTCCCCGCGCCACACCCCGCACACCCCCCGCACGCCGACCCCGAGCCCCCGCGCTCCTAGCCCCGCCCCGCGCGCTTCTCACTCGGGGCGTCTTCCTCGCGCGCTCCGAGCTCGGCGCGCAACGTTCGGTTCAGCAAATTCTTTAGTCCCGCCCCCCCGAGGCACTGGTAGACGCCCTCTACCCGCCCCCTAGCCGAGTGAGAAGCCGACCTGCAATAGTTCGCGTGGGTGCCTCACGGACGGTCGTGCGACGATGTACATATAGTGAAATGTGAAGTATTTAGAGGAATTTGTATGCGCTGACGCGCCGTGAGTGCCGCGCGCCACCCGCCGCCACATTGTACAGACAACACCTGGATTTAAATAATAATAAACAATCAGAATTTGTATACTTTAACGTTTGTTTCCATTATCCTCCATCTAAGTTGGTATATTGTGAATATATTAACATTAAATATGTTAAAATACATACATATTATATATGTAATTTTAACAGCGAAAAGACGTGCCGACATGCATTGTAATCGATATCGCTATGTAATATTTTATTCAACTAGGAAGACTTATGGTCGTAGTCGCAGTATATAGAGGTCATTTATGGTCGAATAGTTTGGCAATTTTAGCCATTTATCTATGGCAGCTCTACAGTAACATTATAAACAATTACAATTTTAAAATATTTTAATGT
The DNA here is from genome assembly GCA_930367265.1 of Catocala fraxini. NCBI lineage: Eukaryota > Metazoa > Arthropoda > Insecta > Lepidoptera > Erebidae > Catocala > Catocala fraxini. The sequence continues at coordinate 23,364,695 of OV884034.1, read as the reverse complement.
ATGGACAATTCTATACATAAGTACGTGCACTGCGTCCATGACCATGCAAGATAGATTATTTATGTCGATTTTAATAAAACATCATAAATTAGAATACCTTAATTTTCCATAGAATAGTAAGCAAGATTGGCGAATATTTCCAATACAATAAGTGTCAATTACACATACGATACATTTAGCGAATTATGAACTCGAGCACCCTTATGAGTTAAAACCAGTGCTCGAATTGTATATGGCCGTAAAGCCTTTTATAGCAAGTTTTTCAGCTACCCTCAAATATAAACGTTGCCATTAGTATTTTGGCGATGTCGACTGCAAGTCGTCATAACTATCCATGGAACTTTTAGATCCTCAAGATACAGAAGAATAGTGGGATATCACTAAAATTATTTTCAAGTACCATTAGGGTAAATAAAATAAAGCATTTGTCTAGAAAATATATTTTAATACATCAAGTTTCAACAGACATTCACATTTTAATTTCAAAATAAAAAATAAAATGATAAACATGGCTTTCAAGACATCCGTTATTCGACTACACACGAACACGATTCATCGACATCGACAAACGTAATGTCTAATAGATTCTATACGCTACCCAATCTAGAAACGTCCACTATTCATCTTTTACAATTATTAGTATATTACACTATAGTTGTGACCACACTAGGGATAATTTACAATCGAATTAGGCCTATAAAATTCTTTTATTATGTGTAACAAACAGGGATGTTGCATCCTTAACATTTTGACATAACATCCTCAATAGTATTGCTTATAGATTTACATCCTTATCCGTATTATTGCAATCTCAATATTGATACAGGTAAGGATGTATGCTTCAGTATCTATATTAATCATGACATTGTTTCGGATGCTTACAAATACGGATGTGATTACAAGTAATAACAGGATTAACGGTACATAATTATTTGATATTTTTTTACACGCGTTTTAGTCTTATTCCCCCTTAGCCTTTATTATTCCCAAGTCACTTGGGGTCGGCTTTCTAGTCTAACCGGATTTGACTGGATATCAGTTTTACACGGAGCGACTGCTATCTGACCTCCGCAACCCGAAGGCTAACGATACCATAAGGCTAAACCAGTGTCAGGATATAAGAGGGCATTGACTTCCCAATAACGACTGCCATAGATGTTCATGGCAGCCGGGACCGACGGCTTAACGTGCTCTTCGAGGCACGGAGCAGATAAGGAGCAGAATAATTGTCAATTTCGAAAAGTCATATAACTTCCGAAAGTCAGAGGTGCGTGACATGTGTTCGAACCCGAGACCCTCTGCATTGCAGTCTGTTGGTCTCCCCACTGAGCTATCGCTGAACACATGCGCTTTAGTATTTAGTATAAATGTTTTATTTTTCATAGAAATTATTAACAATGTCTTAATATACTTTTATTTTTACATATCCGCATCCGTACCGCCAAAAAATCCAACATCCGCAACATCCTTGGTAAAAACAAATGATTCTATTTAATGGGTAAGTGTGTCCACAACCTAAAACTCTTGACATTCAGACGAAAAATATCCTATAAACTAAACTTATGTCTACAATATTTACATTTGGCAACATTACTTAGTCTATGTGTGTTGATATGCACACGGCATAGGTTAATCAAATGAGTAATGATTACCCATTTATGATATTTCAATTATGCTCTAAAATCACAATTTATTTTCAATGATATTTTCTTTCTACTTGTTTATTTGCTGACGTCACTTCATACCTAACATAACGCTGTAGTCATCGTTTAATAATAATAATAATAATAAACAATCAGAATTTGTATACTTTAACGTTTGTTTCCATTATCCTCCATCTAAGTTGGTATATTGTGAATATATTAACATTAAATATGTATACCTTATATATATAAAAGAAAGTCGTGTTAGTTACACCACTTATAACTCAAGAACGGCAGAACAGATTCGGCTGAAAATTGGTAGGGAGGTAGCTTAGAGCCAGGAGATGGACATAGGATACTTTTTATCCCGTTCGACAGCGTTCCCGTGTGACTTGACATGAAACGTCAGTCACTATAAAACGTGGTATAACAAAAAAGAATCAGACTCGGAATAACAAAACGCAAATGACAGCTATGTAATTGACGTAAAATGACAGCTATGTATTGACGTATGGATGACAATTTGATATTTGTAAGAAATCAATATTAAAACTATTTCTATTAAATAAATAATTAACAAGTGGATTGAAGTGAAGTGAAGTTTAATTAATAATGCCGCGACCAAGACGATCGAATCTTTCCCGACAAAGCCGTAATGCAAGAAGAATACAAAATACTGCAAATGAAAGGACTGAAGAAGAACAAGAAATTGCACGTGAACAGCGCCGCGATAGTATGGCTCGACTTCGTGCTTCTCAATCACGAGAGCAAAGTGAAGCAGCCCGTGAAACAGCTCGGTTGGCAATGCAGAATCGTCGAGCGAACAACAGAAGGCAACAAATAGATAATTTGCGACGCAGAACAAGATATTTAGCTGATTTGAATCGAGCAGCGTTTCGATACGATTGCAGCAATGATTACAGCTTGCATCCTAGCGTTTGCATTGGGCAAATGGACGTTGTTTGCGAGTATTGTGCTGCATTAAAGTTTTCCGGAGAAACGCCTGGATTATGCTGCCTTAATGGTAAAGTGAAATTGCCAGTGTTGACTCCGCCACATGAGCCATTTTATTCATTGCTTTGTGGCGAAACACAAGAATCACGCCACTTTCTTGCAAATACTCGAAAATACAATAGTTGTTTCCAAATGACGTCATTTGGGGCAGACATTATCGAAGAAGGAGGATTTAATCCGACATTTAAGGTATTTATTTTTGTACTTACATAGAATGTAGTTAAAGAATAACTTACTTTATCTATTGGTATGTATTATATTTGCTAATACTGAACTCTACTCTCCCACAGAAAAAGTGTTTATAACCCAGTTAATACTGTCTGGTTTTTATTTTGTAGATACAAGGACAGATTCACCATCGAATTGGATCATTACTACCTTTCGAAGATACACAGAATAAATTTTTACAAATATTCATGGGCAACATGGAAGAACAACTTGATCGACGCCTAGGGATCAATGCAGGAATGAAGCGAGCAATTATTCAAGACTTGCAGTGTCTGCTTCATGAACATCATGCGTTGGTCAGGTTGTTTAAGAGTGCTTTAGAGCAAATGCCAAATGATGACTATAAAGTTGTCATCAAAGCAGATAAACGACCACCTGGAACACACGAACGCACATTTAATGCTCCAACAGTAGACGAAGTTGCCATCCTGATTGTTGGTGAACAATTGGAAAAACGCGATATTGTGCTTACACGTCGCGATACTGGGCAACTGCAACAAATATCTGAAAGTCATCGATCATATGACGCATTGCAATACCCACTGATGTTTTGGCAAGGAGAAGATGGATATTATTGTAATATTAAAATGATAAATCCATTGAATGGTAAAGTATCAGTATCTTATATGGTCGGAAGACCATCTGCGTTGTTTGTTTTTGCGCCTGACAATAAAACAAAAAATGTCGTGTATCACAAGGTACTTAAGTGAAGAGCAACCTATGTACTAAAATACAGAAATAATGATGAATGATTAATGTAGTTATTTAATTTTTTTTTGTATTTTTTCCAAAAAAAAAGAAAACACAATCTGCTTATTTATTGCCATTAAGGCGGAACAAAGTTCGCCGGGTCAGCTAGTTGTTGCATGTTTTTATATTTATATTTAAAAATGTAATAATTAGAAGAAAAATAGTAATAAAGAGAATAATAATATCTTCTATATAAAATTCGAAAACTGCTACCAGTTCAGAAGGTATTATAATACTTCTTGCATAAGTATGTATATAAAGAAAATGCACTCTCAGAGTCCGACAGAACAGCAATCTAATACGACCATAAAGATCAGGCGCAAGATCAACCAGCCATTGATATGAGGGAAGGAGCGAAGCAGACTACGGTCTTGAAATTGTTGGAAATGCAATTATTACAAATTGCAAATCTATACAATTTGTATTTATTAGAAGAAGGTAATATGCTAAATTTAAACCACGACATATGATGATGCCCTGGACGTGACAAAAGTATTGACGATCAAAATTTTTTTTTATGTAGGACATTTTCAGGTGTATCTGAATGTTAGCACAACTTACTTGACTTCTTTGTTAACGTAGTTTAACACCTGAAATTATTTTTGTGATTTAGACACAATAGATACATTTTACTTAATACAGGAGTTCAAATTATTCTTAAACATGACCACATCTTATATGACACATAATATACAATATCGAACTGGCAACAATTGCATAGTGTTGCCAACATAGCGACAAGTGACGTGAGCGAATAAAATCACAGTTCCTTTTACAAATACAAGTGCGTTGCTGATAGCCTCTTAACTCTCTTTAGGAGATACTATCAGAATGTGAAGGAACTCCTCCATATCTAGGCTAAGTGCAGTTAGCAAAACCAATCTTGTCTATGGCACAACATGTACTGACTTAAACTCGCAACAATATCGTAACTAGCTTCCATTAGAGAATGAACTTCTTTTTAACACGCTTTTATTAGCTTGGTATGTATCTATGAATCTATGTAACAGAATCTTTGAACGTGATTTTCACCTCTTTCAAACCGACGGATTGATTTGAAACTTTGCACAATTTGACAATACAATAAATTAGGATAAAATATAAAAAAATAATAAGTATATAAAAATAAAAATAAATAAGTTTAAAATCTAAAAAACACGCTTTAAAAAGTAGAAAATAATTTAATAATTTTAATGTAAAAAAGCGTGGGGTGGAGGTTATCAAAATACATATATTAGAAAGCACCCCACATTTTTTACATTAAAATGATTAAATTATTTTCTAAATTTTATATATATATCTATTTATATATATATATATATATATATATATATATTTATATATATATATATATATATATATATATATATATATATAAATTAAAGCGTGTTTTTAGTACTTTAAACTATTATTTATAACTTTATGACTTTAAATCCGCACAAGATTCGACAGAAGTAAGTCTCAATTTTATCTCGTCAACTTCAAGTCCTATGTTATAGGAGACAATAATAATATTGTCTCCTATTAAGTAAGACCTGAGGTCCTAACGGTTAAGCATGGAAACACAATAAATAGTTAAACATGGTAACCATGAACAGCCTAAGAAAATAGTACCGTTGAAAAGTTCCTGACAGAAAATTCACTAGAAGCGGTAATCGAGTCATAATAATGTAACATTTTTACAATTGTCAAACGCTAAAACGTGAAAACGATACACGAATTAAGATCAATTCATTTAAAAATCCTATTTACATATGATTCTTAAGAATAATTTTTTGTTAGCAATACAAACTTGAGTTTAATTAATCTAGCAACAATCCCATAGTATCACATTACACCTCATCCAAAAGCAGTGTACCCAACTCATCCTTTTAAAAACGTTTAATTCATCTCATTACATTGCAACCGGAGACATCCAAGCTCTAATGGAAACAAGACCTACACTGATTAATGCTAAACAACAATTAAATTAACTTAGCGAATGACAATCACTTACGAAAACATTAACACTAAATTGATTGCTTAGTTTTTATAACTTTTAGCACTTTTAACTTTACAATATGGCCGATAAACTAAGTAAGTAAAACCAATTATATAACAAAATACCAGTCTTACGAAATAAGGGGTCTTATGTGAAAAAGGCAAGATCAGTTTGCTTAATATAAGGCAGGTTTGTGTAGCGTACAAATATAAATATCAACGTTTTAAATCATAGATGCGTCCTACTTCGTTTAAATACGTTCACCTCGGCAACATTTTCATGCTTGACAAAGCTTTAATCTTTATACATATATTAATAAAAGTAAAAAGAAAAGAAAATTTATATAAGGTCACCTTTCTGGAACGGTTCCTTATTTTTTCGCATAAAATTATATGTTATAAATTCATAATTTAACATGGCATACTTTTACTGATCCTAATAATAGTTACGCACAATATTCATTTGGCATAACTATTTAGGCACAATTTGTTTAAGCATAATAATTGTTAAGCATACTATTCTAAAGCATAAATTGGAAATTTTGTAAATGTTATGTTTGCATTTAATTAAATACTTTTCGTATATAAAATAAACATGTTGGCGGCTTAGGGGGTGGCCCAAGGGCAACCCCTGCCGCACCCTAACCTATTATTACACTATGTTACTCTACAATATATGCTTTATAACTTTATGCCAATCAAAATTAGGGCAAAAAGTATTAGCCTAAATTACATTTATGCCTACTGAAATAGTATGCCAAAAAACAATTATGTCAAAGTATTATGATGACAAAAAAATATGCCTAACTCGTTATGCCAAATTAAATAATAATAATAATAATAATAATATTCTACCACATACACACAACACCGTCTAGCCCAAACTAAGCAGAGCTTGTACTATGGGTACTAGACAATGGATAAACATACTTATATACTTTTTTTTTGTAAATACATACATATTATACATAGAAACACCCAGACCAAGACAAACATCCATGTTCATGCACACAAATGTTTGACTTGTGCGGGAATCGAACCCGCGACCTCAGGCGTGGCAGTCGGTTACACTAACCACTACGCCATCGAGGTCGTCATGAGGACAAAAAAAACTTGTCGAAGCAAAGGGCTACCTTCTGGAACATAAAGTTGTCATCCGACACGCAATGCCAACATGACATCTGAATTATAAATAAATATAGTTATCACGCTCACTCATATTAAAATTATACAGTAAGTAAGTATAGTTCTCTGTCACGTAAATGATGTGATCTCACTCCTCTTGGTGTGGACACTTTTTCATGCGATCTTATTCGGTGAGGAACATTTATGATTTAAATCGTTGATCAATTTAACTAATGATGTGTTAATATACAGATATATTGTAGAGGGTAGCCGAAAGTCTAATACGCCATGACATAATTAGAAACTGTGGTTAAACTTACAAAAAATGTAATGGATTTCATTTTGGGCACCCAAAGTGAGCAAGTGATCAGACAATTTGTATGAGACGACTTCGCATACAAATTGTATGAGAAAACTATTTGTATGAGACGACTTCCCATACAAATTGTCTCATTTTTATATTTTAGTATTTCATTCATTTTATGTATGTATGAGATTTATTTTAATGGATATTTCGAGAATTTTTGGCTCACCCCCTTTACAAAATAATGTTGTATATGAGGTTAAGAACTAAGATTAATAAAGTCAATATCTATACAGTGAGATTATTTGAATGTGAAATTAGAAAGCCGCCTAACAAAATCTTGTTATTGATCGAGGTCTATTAAATACATCACTATGAATTCTGATAAAAATCTATGAGGCGCTCATAGCTAGTTGCACTCACTGGCCGGTAAACGATTAGCGAGGTTAAGCAACGCTGGCTGCGGTCAGTCTATAGATGGGTGATCGCTTAATGGTATTTCATCTGAGCGTCCCGTGCTTCGGAGGGCACGTAAAAAGTCGGTCCAGGTTGTTGTCAAATTGACAGTAGTCGTTAAGCCATGTCAGAGGCCTACGAGCGGCTTGAACTACTCTTGACAACAGTTTGGTCACTAACCACACGAAAAGAAGAAGATAGAAAACTATAAAGTGCATTTAGACTAATCTCTCTACCTTTCATTTTCTCGTTTATTATTAATATAATAATATTTTATTTATTATTTTATAGTCATGTGTATGTAAAAAAAAGCAAGTATTTATTTTTTAATTTATTTACCGTATTTTACTTATGCCATTAACTAGTTCTAGAGCTGTACCATTGCCTCTTAAAGCACTGTACTTTATATTACATGAGCGAAAACGGGACAAAGCTATTAGCTATCTAACGCGCTGTCTCGTTCTTGCACATGCATTAACAAGGCCTTAAGAGACGGTTGCTAGGCCCTTGAGCGGCATATAAATGCGTTTCATAGATTTCAGATTTAAACAAATAAACTAGGTAGAAAAGCTGCCGGACTTATAGGTGATAAACGACCCCATTATATAAAAAATATCTCTAAATATTAAATATAACAAAATGTTGCTAATATAAAACGAGTATTAATATAAATAGCTGCGGGAAGCAATGAGCTGCCTCACTTTAATTTGTTAGTACCTACTAAAGACAGAAGCTGCGTCAGATTACACATGATCAGTAGGGAAAGGGCGTATATAGTCGAAAGGGTCGAATCTATTAACATTTCTTACTTAAAAAAATGCATCACATATATTAACAGTTCTACGATTACCCAAAAATGTCCTTGACAACGCAACAATAGGAAATGCGAATGCTGTGCACGAGGTCTCTGGATCAATTACCAGGAAGTGTTATCGGGTTTTCCTGTCAAGAAATTCTCAGGAACTAGGTACACGGAGTCTGAAACTATGCATTGCAGACGGCAATAGGGTCAGCCTCTATAAAGTGAGCACTAAAACCATGGTTGGCGAAATGAAGATTTTAGCCAAATCTGACTACTCCTTCGAGGATTTAGGCATGAGGCAATGTATGTATGTGTGTTAAAAATATTAGGAAAGCTACAATTGTTTTTACTAAGGCCGCCTATGGATGCTTAGAGCTCAAATATATTATCCACACATGAAGTTAGACGCCCTTTCGGCTCAACACCTCTTTCCTGACTAATCATGTACTATCAATGATAACAAGGCTATGAAGTTCGATCACTGAAAACAGCAAGAATGTCCGAAATTATACAAAAATATTTAGTTTATATCTTTAGTCGACTATGATAAAAAAACTTCTTATTAAATATTTACAATTTGTATTATTTATGTTAATTAATTCCTAATATAAGAATTCCTTGGGATTTTACAATGTTTAGATAGTCTGTGTTTCATGGACACTTGTCTGGAAGTGAGTTATTGGCGTTGCAAGACTGGTTTATGGGATAAGCAGAGCGGAGCGTAGAGCGGTGCGCTATTGTGAAGAAATGGTTTATATTAGGTATATATATTATATTTTTATTGCGTGGCTTTTGCGATAGTTAAGTGGTCGCCTGTCCACTGCCACTACGTCAAATTTGTAGGATAGATAACATCAAATGGGATATTAAATTGTGTGGCCAACAATTTGTAGTTCCAAGTCTGTATGTAGGTACTAAAACTAAGACACAGGAAATATTCCTAGTGCAGGGAATTGTCCTTTAAAATAAATAATAGTCTATTTTGCTATTGTAAATTTAATCAAACAAAATATTCCCTTCGTTTTTGTGTAAATTTATAACTAAGACTGCGATTTCTATACTACAACAGAAGTCCGTTTTTAACGGCTATATAGACTTTCAAACTACGGTGCCCTGGCACAAATAATATATATATATATATAGTACATTATACGAGAATTACATATTAATCATTAATGAATCATTGATAATTAATCTGTACTTCCAGTCATATCTTACTGAAAAGCGAGACACTTAACACTTTTGAGCCTTTTATCTTAATAGAAAGACTAGCGACCCATAAAAACACGCGTCGCTTTACTCTCCGCCATGCTATGCGTGCTGCCTCACAATACAAGTGCCCGGACGTCAAGATGTGTTGAGGAAAGGGAGCCGAGAGAATGATTACGGCACATTACAGTACGTAGTTATATTATGTTTGCGAAGGATGTTTACGTCTGTGAAACCTTTGAGAGCCAATCGGTTTAGAATTAGGATTAAGTTGTTATTGTGGGGTCCTATGCTGAGGTAGGTGTGTCAGGATGCTCTATATAGATATAAGAGTTGGATATTATCGTAACTCAAATTGGTATGTTTATTGGCGATTTTGACCTAAATCATGTATTTTAAAGAATTTTATTACATTTGCGTGTAGCAAATGTAATAAAATTTCGGTAATTATGATTGTGTGTTAGAAATTGGATTTTATTGATATTCAATGTAGTTGTTTTGATCATAAAATATTATGTAGGAATTAATGTTTTGCCAGTTGTACATTTCCTTATATACGAATTATAACAAATAATAATATAAATACAGCGTATCAAGAAATTTCTCAACGTAATACTCGATAGTTGTGCGAGTTACAGTTCTATTCGAGTCGTAGGTTTGATATCAATATCTTCCTAGTCAGAAATTTTAAATCGAGTCCCACATGATTTTAGGCGAATCTTATAGAACTTTACGAAGTTTGGGATCACCAAATTTATCCATAGACACTTTATATATGTCGTATTCAGGAGTGTTCTACACGAAGAGCTTACTGTAAGTGTTGCATATATTTTACATAATTATTATACTTCATACACAAAATAAGCGGACATGATGCTGAAGAAATATCTTCAACAGTCTACCTTGGATTGAGTGAGCATAGATTACATAACAAAAAAAAATATAAATAGGACACAAATATTTTAACTATATTTTTAGGAGCTAGAAAATAGCTGCCAAATTAAAGTAAGATATGGATGGATTAAACATTAACAAGAAAATTGTAAATCAACATCACAACGTTTTTTCGAGAATTAATTTCCTTGATTAACATTCGGTTTTTGAAAGCTAAATCAACACAACAATTTGTTAACAGTCAGTCAAGCGCATGTCATCTGCTGTGATTGGTTAACTGAATTAGCAGGAACCAATCAAATCACTTGTTCGATAAATTCGATTTTGGAACGTCACTATTTAACCTATTAGAAACCGGGAATTGTTTTGGATTTGGGAGTAGTTGTTTTGGGTTTTATATGTGAATTTTATTTCTAAATCGGGAAAATGGACTTTAGGATACACAACACTTCTGGAAAGTACATACCTAGCTAATGTAATGTCTAACTACGTTGGAACACAAAAACAATCACAACGCGATCTACGGTGGCGATCAGGCAACATAATATAGATACTAGTATATTTTAGAACGTACCTGAACGCCACCGCTCCCGTGTTCCACCAAATTATCGTTCAAATATACGCTGATATCTGTAATATGTACTACATCTTACATAAACATTCAAATCCTGATTTGTGCCCATAATTATATAAAAAAAATATTTCGATGTTCTCATGTGCAATAAACTGTTGTGCGTTATATACAGAATCATAGATATACAAACATTTTTGCCTAATACCAAGTCTAGTCAACTCTATGGTCAGAATATTTAATTTACTATACAGCGTGAAGTTATAAAAATACTAGCTTCCGCACATCCTGTTATCTAAATAAAAAAGTACCTAATTAAATAATTATTATACTAAGCGCATAGGCGTGACATTTAAATTTTGCATAATTTCAAATAATAATAGATACTCAGCTGAAAGGGTATAAAAATACCCACGACAAAAAATTATCATGGGTATTTTGGTATCCATTAATTCAGTCAATTCTTGATTTTCGCCGTTATATTATTCAAATCGTGTCATTAAAATTTTGTATATTGATATTTCTAAAATATAGTCACAAGCAATAAAAACTAAGATCAGTTTTTAATACACAAATTCAGTTGGTAATAGAAATCCAGCTGAATGGGTATTAGAAGACCCATGACAGATCATTGTCACTGGTATTTTAGTACCCAATAATTTAGATTTGATTTTCGTCATTCACTATAATTATGTGTATATCAAATAAATATTAAATATGACCGCGTCTTTCTGTTACTTCATATCGTACCGAAGCATATTATTATTTAACAAAAAGCATACGATACGATATACGAAGATAATGGGAATTTCTATAATATATATTTAGTCTGCTCATATTATTATTTATTTTATGACAACACCCGTATATATTTTTCTTTCCCCATTTGATTCTAATTTCAAAATAAAACGTCTTTCTTTTACTGATAAAATATAAATTATTGATCGTCATTTCGTCTTTCCCCGTTCCTTATTATAAATTATATTCTCGATAGAATATTTATTTAGGAAATACGCAATATCTTCGCACTTATCTCCAATTTAATAGAAGATCTGATTCATATTTTATATATGTACATTAATCTTTTTATTTATTAAAAATAAAACGTACTAAACCTCCGTACCTATATAAAGATATTTGTCCCTCTCTTACTTATTTGTAATTCACGCGGTAAAACAGGACAAACATCTTTAACTGCGTAGGTTATAGATCGTTTTAGTTTTTTATAAATAAACACGCAGATATATAATAAGAATTACATATTCTTTAAATAATCGCTATTAATAAAGTTTTCTTGTATTATTAAAATAATTATAGTTCACGCAATCGTATCATCGACCTCAATAGTACCAGTGGACAGACAGCTGTAATTTATATTGATGCCATTTTGGCGCTGCTTGCCACTGAAAGCAGATGCGAGTATATATGGAACTAAAAGTTAGAATACCGGCAAAAACGTTTGTTTCAAAGACGCAGATATATACAACTATATTTATACTGTCATTTGTATGAAGCAACCAGTCCAATGGTGTACTAACAGTCCTTGAACTGTAGCGAGAATTTTATAATTATTATAATAATCACGCAACTTCACCTGTAACTCCTATATATGTATCCATCGTAGTCCTACCCATGTAGGCAGATATACGCGTGGCAAAAAAATGTGGTCATATATCACCGGTATTGAATTAATATACTTAATTTTTTTTTAAGTATTAGTGACTTGAGAAATTTGTCGAGAATTGTCTTCGAAGAAACTGTCGCCAGTGCATATACACAGAGTGCCGATTTAATCAAGTGCTATAGCATACACCATACTAAAGTATCGGTATATATAGCTATACTTTAGTATGGTGTAATACGGACTTAAATATATATAAAAACATTATTTTGATAATCGTATCGCTAAATAAATAATGCTAACTAATATTATAAATGCGAATGTGACTTTCGCTTTCTCACCTTAACAACTCAACCGATGATCAAGTAATTTCGCATACACGTTGTCAGGGGCTCAAAAACACATACAGGATACCTTTCATCCAGAAAAAGTACATTTCTTGAGCGAGCGAAGACGCAGGCACAAACTAGTAAATAATAATGTCAATTACATTATCTCATATCTATATATAGAAGATAATGTATTCATCTCAACGAACGTAGATGAGATGTGCATCTAATTGTACATTGACCTCGTGCATAGGACCTGCCCCTTGGCCACACGTGAGCTAGCAAATGATTGGTGCACCCACATTAGCGAAGTAGAAAATTATAAGACCATTGAATAAAAAATATCAGTAGTACATCGATTGACCACTTTCAATATTAAAGATAATTCAATCGGCACCCTGTTTTTATAAAGATTTGTCAGATATTTTGCTGATGCTGTAACGTCATCAGTGCCGGATCGAGGTAGGGTTTAAGATGGAGCGGGATTCAATTTCGGCGCTCCTTTTGCTTGCCCATATGAATTAAATTTAGCTTACGATCAAGCCGGCTCTAATAACAAGTAGCGACAAGCGCTTTCTTGGATTGAAAGCTTGAAGCGACCGCTATGTTTTGACATAACGGTCGTTCCAGTTTTAAGAATCTGAAGCCAAGCCTGGAGTCCAAGAGGGCTTGTGAACCCAAAACCTTCAGGTACCAATAAAAATAATGCTGTTCACATGACCACATCTTATAGTAACACATAGCTAAACACAAACACTTGATACATAAAACACTGACTCTCTAACCAGTCCAAGTCTTCAGAGCTCAATGAGTGGCAGCTCCACACATCGTCGTCAGCACATGTGCTGTTCAGCCAATTCGTGGATGAGCAGGGGTGTTGTGTCAGGGGTCAGGGCTGCGGTGATAACCGCCGGCTGCTGGGCGGAGACCCGCTCCAGTACGCAAGAAGCCGAGAGTCGGGCTTCAGCGTCGTGGTCCCAGCATTCTTCCATGGTGTCGCATAGGACTGTGAGACCCTGGATATAGCAAATTAGTTAGTGATATTAGCAGATATATTTTTTAAATAAAGGCTCCTTCGTGACCTTGGCCGTCAGTTACTTGCAGGTATCCTCTCATAGGCTCAACCCTTTGCCTGAACAACAAACCTATATATAGCTTCAGTAACTTAGTAAACTTAATAACCTATATTTTGACGTTCATAGTACGTGTGACTGTGTGACCTAAATTAATAAATGTAATAATGATTTTTAACTTTAACCTTTACAAACATTCCAACGGACACAAAGAACACCTACAGAACAATTATTTTTAGCGCATACCATTTTTGTCCCTTGTAGATATCGGACAATACAACACTGGCACCAATGGCTATGCTACGCATCTATAAATCACTACGACATCCGTGCGGCCTAAATTGACAACTGCGTATGCTTCCACCAAAGGTTCTATCTTACAACTTTCAAAACTCTCAAAACTTGGTGTAAAGCTCTCTTACCGGATGATTCCTCCAATGCGGCGGTATTTGTGGTCTCAGCTTACGCTGGACCACTGCTTCTTGCATCTCCTCGAGGCTGGGATGCGATCCCACTTCCTCTTCCAATGGTAGTCGATACTGACCTGGCGGCTCAGGCCCGGTGTCGGTGCACCTGTAACAATGCCAGGATATTGAGCCTTTACATGCCAACGTAGTCACTGGTGACTGTGAATAGATTTTCTATCGTGTCATTTAAAGGAGAGGCAATTCTGGTGTTACTAAAAGGTATCCTGGTAAAGTTTGTATATGGCAGGATATTAAATCTGCGGTTTTTTAATGGTGATATTTAAGGTTCAGATTGAGCAAAATTACATTCAGACCCTTTCTCAAGCAAATCTTTGTAGCAGTAGACTGTCTGAAAATTTTGTTGGTAAAAAGCAAAGACTCGATTCCACATCTAGGCATGAGAAAGGTAAGCACCATAGACTACTATCCACTAAGAAATATGCAAACGTGGTGAAATCGTATGTGGTTGAATACTGTCAAATCTGCATATTTATTAAAATGCCACAAATACTTGTCAACAAATTTGATGCTAAATACCTTTGCTTATATAGATAACTAGCTGATATAATCCGGCAAACGTTGATCTGCCATATGAATTCATTCGATAGGGACACCCTAATCACCTAGCAGTATGCAATATACTTTTCGACCGTTCTATTCTATTCTCATCGCTACCAAATATACATAAACACTTCATAAAAATCGGTCGAACCGTTACACAAAAATTTTACATGAGATTTATTTATATATATATATATATATATATATATATATATATATATATATATATATATATATGTATGTATATAGATTTAATTTATTCAAATCAAAACACGTTTGGATTTTTCCGGTACAGCGGAGCTAAGACTGCGTTTAACAATATTTATATGTAGTTACCTATTTTTCACAATAAACGTCAATAAATATGTAGACTCATTTTTATTACCACATACATCTATATAAATAAATAGGCAAAGACAACCAATTTCCTAGGTCATAAACAGAATTTTGAACGCTACGCGAAATTTAAAACGCCCACTGTGATAGTATAATTATTACAATACGTAATATAATCTGATAGGTTAAACATTCATTAAACACAGCAATTAGGTACATACATTTTTGCCAACACTGCGACAAAACATTTATGCAATTAGTTTATGCAGTACATACCTAAGTGATGCAGTTAATGAATGTGATTACTGATCACGACATCGTGGGTTCTCAGGTTTGATGCTCGGGTCTGGCAAAATGTCATTATTCTCAGTAATAGAACAGAAATTGTGCACGGTAGACAGCAATGGGTTTTTTTTTAATACGACTAATTTTGCACCCAAGCATACGGCCCACCTGATGGTAAGTGGTCACCGTAGCCTATAGACGCCTGCAACACCAGAGGCATCACTTGCGCGTTGCCGACCCTTAGGAAAGGAAGTGGGAAGGAGAAGGAGCGGGAAGGGGGAAACAGGGTGACTGGGCCACCGGCACTCTCACTCATCGAATGAAACACAACAGTAGGAATACTGGTATTTCACGTCGATATTCTGTGAGAGGGTAGTCCTCCCCCGGTCAAGCCGGCCCATTCATGCTGAAATCAGCGAGGCTCTACTACACATGGTAGTTGGCGAAATGGCGAAATGAGGGTATAATAAATCCCTACCAACAACCCTTTTGGTGATATACGCGTGAAATTATAATTTACTAGCTGTGCCCGCAGTTTTACCCGCGTCTATAGTTACTGCGCCGCTCCCGTGGGTCGTAGAGTGATGTTATATAGCCTATATAGCATATAGCCTTCCTCGATAAATTATCTATTCAACAATATAAGAATTATTCAATTCGAACAAGTAGTTCCTGCGATTAACGCGTTCCACCAAACAAACGAAAAAGCAAAATTATTAGTACAGATATGAAATCTTTTATATAATGAAATGATAAATAGCTACTTTCGCAGTTGAACTACACCAGCTTGAACAAAGATTCCAGTGTTATTCAATGATAAAAGAACAAATTGACATTAAATACTAGCTTTTAACCGCGATTTCGATTTCGTAAGTGTGGAATTTCGAAGTAAGTACACATCTATCTGTTACTTTTTTCATGCAAAGAAGCAACGCCGGCTAAAATTCTTGTGCGTAGATTACTACACACATAATAATCAACTTTTAGCCGGCGTATTAAATTAAACATGCTCAAAAATTTAAGTTAGATCTCCAGCAATACAACTGTGAAAACCGCATTTACACTTACGAACAAACAGGCAGACAGACACACAACAATGCTATAAATAATTGTCTTGTCTTCTATTGCTCTTATAAAGAACCCTCACATTTTTTTTTTATACAAAGTGGCGCAAATGTTGTCACATTAATTGATACCACATATACTACAAGGTATTTTTTGACGATTTACAAATTATGAACCAAATGTATTCAGTAGTTTAGCCACAGGACATTTTTGTGGATTTCATAATTTGGAAATTTTAGAACGTCATGTATTGCAGAGATAAGCTACTTAGGTGTCAAAGACCTTAAGCAGCGATATTAAAAAAACCGTCGTATTGTATTTGGGTCCGGGAATTTCCGGTCTTAGCGAGTTGACAATGACAATTTCTCGGAACCTATGACGGTAAGCTAGCTGAGAACAGCGCACGATGGTGTTCCAATTTGTGTCTAATTTTATTTTATTTATATTGTTCAAAAAAATAATTTCTTAATTTCTGCGAAAATAGGTTTTTTGTTTATGTTAACCGTCTTATATCAACCAGCTTAAGGCAGTACCTATATCATTTAATGTGATAACATTTGCGCCACCTTGTATACGTATTATATACCCTATGTACAGACATCGACCAGTTAAAATTTTATTATTTATAGAGATGAAGTCAGCGTAAAACTTATAACACTCCCAATTTGCGACGAAGAATGTTCGAGAAGAAAGAAACAGAAGACTTACCTGGAAGCGATCTCCCAGAGAACCAAAGCGCAGGCATACATATCTATCCTCAGGAACGCGTCCTTAGTAAAATTAATTGCGCCATCCAGGACTTCAGGTGCCATATAACGCCTCGTCCCCACTTGACCGTGCGCATCTCCACACCCTCTACCAGCCACAAACACCAATGCCAGTCCAAAGTCAGCGATGCAAGCGCTCAGGTCAGCTTTGAGTAGTACGTTCTTGGATTTAAAGTCTCGGTGAGCGACAGCTGGCTTGCCACCTCCTTCCTCATGAAGGTGTGCCAGTCCTCGGGCCACGCAAGCAGCTATGCGCCAGGCCTCCACCCAGGTTAGCGTGTGACCTTTTAGGTAGTCGCATAGGGAACCCTGTGGGTAAAATGTTCGGTTAACTTCGCCACATGATTTCACTGGTGTCATGTTGGTGGGTGATTGTGATTTTGGTGCAATCATTAGACTATTTTCGATTAGGCGAATCTAGGAATAGTTATCTACATATTTTGATGTTTAAATTATATAAATTGTACATGGTGCTCTAAAAACGGCTTCGACTTAGTTTAGAGATTAGATCTGATACCAATTCTATGTAACTTGTGGAGATAAATCTTTTTTTTTTTATATCCGAAGCGGTAAGCACGAGTATATAAAAAAGGGATTTTGTATGCTATGATTAGGTTACATGAAAGAGTGCTATATGCTCGACCTGATAATCAAACATGAAGCCTCAAGATGATGATGAAGATCGGTAGTACGTTTACTAGCAAGCAGAAAATATGGTCCTGAACCGATAAAACCATATTTTCTTTACTATGTATTTATAACGACAAGCAAACATACGACTTGTCTGTGTTTAATTTGTTTTTAAAGTTTGTATCTATGTAAGGCTACGATGCAAAAGAACGCCTAATAGTAATTTTTTGATTCGATACCTGGAATTTTTCGTCTCCGAATAAATTCGAATGTATTATCACCCCAAACAGAACCATATATTCAGGTATTACTTTTCATACTATTGTAGATGGTAAACATTAGTCACAAGGTCCACTGCGACTTTAAAGTATGACCACAGCTATATGTTACATACACACTGTATTAAAATCAACATCTCGTTAATGCTAGTCAACTTATGTCATCGACTGTACTTTAATGAATTACATAGTAGTACAATGCTAAAAACTTCATTATCAATGCAAAGTAGAACTCAATGACATATAAAAACACTCCCATGCATAGTAACAAGGGAGGGATCGGCAGGCCTATTGCTATTTTGAAACAACAATACGTACTATCGACTTGAGCGACGGATGACCACTCCTAAGGTAAATCTCTAATCTAAATTTTTCTGAAATGGTCAACCGTCGCTCAAGTCGATAGTACATTACAAATAGGTCTTACGAAGCAAACAGCAAAAGTAAGAAATTCATAGATTGTCTTTTTTCCACTGTACGGATGGCGTAATGGTTTAAGCGGTCGCTTCGCCACCACTGCCATTGCGGCAAATGTTTATTAATTTAATTTTTTAAATATATGGAAACTTTTAATAGTAATTTTAGGCACAACAATCAACATGCAATTAGCCAGTGCTGTGGCTTTAAAACCCACACGGAACAAAACTTTGTGTGATCCACAAATGGTTGTTCCGAGTCTGGGTGTTTTTTAAATAGCGATTACGTCAGTTTGTATTGTGCATCATTGGCATTTGACATTTACTCCTACTTCAAAAATTATTTGTATTATAGTTGAGTCACGGTAATTATGCCGAGCGTTGGGCTCGAATCCCACACGGGACAAAATATTAAGTGATCCAAAATTGTTTAGTCTGGGTGTTGTTGGAGTCCATTGTTTGATTGTTTGTAAAGTCCACCGCGGCACAGGAACGATTACTAATGCGACAGTTGTCTTTCTGAAATAGAAAAAATGTGGAGTGTACCTATTACACCTATGCTTACTTCTTCGGGTATACAAATATACGGGTATACGTATAAGCGTGGGACTGTTAACATACACAGTCTCTCGCTTATACGTTTTTCATTTACATACCTACATAAGTATGTATAAGGAAAACGTTCTTGGAAAAACGAACGGACTAAATCACGAGTAGGATTCCGTCAGTGGTACAGCGGTAGTAAATACGTCTACTGTGCATGAGAACTCGGGTTTGTTTCGCACGTCGCGCAGCGTTATTGAGATTTTCTATCAAGAAATTCTCGGTACCAGAAGGCAGATTATGACCTAAAACCATATTGCCGAGGTAATCGAGAAGGCAGTAAGTCCAAGATGGCAATTTTTTTACATTACTGATTTGGAATGCTTCTCTACTGTAAACAACATATTTTTTCCCTTTCTTTTGACATATAGAACATAAAAATTGGGTATATAGTTTTATCACAAACGCTAAAATTGTAACAAAATCTTTGCGCGCTGTTTTCTAAAACTGCCTTTTCTGACTTACTGCCCTCTCGATTACAACGGAAGCATAGGTGTGATGCATTGCACCACAGCAGCATGTGTCACGGGGGACTTTAGGCCTTATTTTCAGTTTTCTGTACCAAAATCTTAAAAACAATAGTCTTATTAATGCGATTTTGTCTCCGTTTCATGTCTCCCCAACTACTAAAGTTAATTTATAACGCTTGAAATCCTAACTAATATTATAATTATTAAAAATATATTTAAAAGACAACTCCCATTTCTGGTTTACACATTTTTTTGTCAAGTGTAGTATTCGAACCCCCAACGCAGTGGTGAGGCGCACATTTAAACCACTACACCATCGGTGCCAAACTACTAAGGTAAATTCATAACGCTTGAAATCCCAACTAAAATTATAAATGCGAATGTGAGTTTGTTTGTTACGCTTTCACGCCTTAACTATTCGGCGATCATCATTAAATTACTCATAGAAAAAGTTTTTATGCTGCGGTATTTTCTGGGTATAGTAAACGCCATTTTTTTTGCGGATATAACAATTTAAATACGATGCAGCTCGAAATTTGAATAAAGTTACATCAATAACATATTTTCCCCAGAATGGCTTTCACAACATTTTATCCTCGGAAAAATAAATAATTAAAAAGTTCGATATGTGTGCTAAGTTTATTTGTAATATATCACATGTATACTAATATTATGAAGAGGAAAGATTTGATTTTTGTTTTGTTTTGATTGTTTTTATAAGGATTTAACTCAAAAACTGCCTAAACGATGTTTTTAATTCTTTCACCATTAGAAAACTGTGTTATCACCTCGGTGATAACACAGTTTTCTAATGGTGAATACTCTTTTGAAATAAATTAATGCCTAAATTACTCGTAATTTAGGCATTAATTTATTTCAAAAGAGTATCGTTACTAACATAACCTAAGCTACATTTATGCGAGCGAAGTCGCGGGCAAAAGCCATTATTTTATAAACATTGCCCTTGCTAAGGTAGAATGTAAAGCAAACATAAACAATTGAGAATCGGCAATGAATTGCCGTAAATCTTAGAGTTCGAAAAAATGGTTCAAGTAATATGCAAAGGTCACGTGACACCACGTGGTCAGAGGTCAAAGGTCATAATCATTTCGGGGGTATATCTACTATGCTGAGTCTAATGGCGTTGACCGCGAGTCTCTTAGCTCTTACGGTTCTTGAGTTGAAATTTGTATAATAGACAGACGGACGGACGGACAAAGCTGTTGTATAAGAGGTTTTTCGAACTTTGAAAAACAAATATTGTCTTCTGTTTACGCGAATGTTATTCATTGAAATTAAACTACTATATACGGATTTTATAGCGTTGTTTATTTAACACTGTATTACATAATTTTAAAACTTTTACACTATTACTACTATTGAACTTTACTAAATTATGTGATACAGTGTTAAATAAACAACGCGATAAAATCCGTAAATAGTAGTTTAATTTCTAAAAAACAACCTATGACGCAGGGCTCAAGTTCCAATCCTGCTACATGAATTGTCTTTTTCCTCGATTATAATTTACATAATACATCACGTTATAAGTATTGAACACGACCACGGCTTCCAGTTACACGCGCCATTAAAAGCTCGTACAATCGAATCCAGGACGGTACCCGTAACATCCGTTTGACGCGATTACATATTCAAAGGATTCATCTATCTATTTTTATCACCATAACGTCGACGAACATCTACTGACATAAGAATGGAGGCATAACAGATTGTGTTAAATATTATGTAAGCGGATGTCTCGTTTGTTCAGTAGCGTATATTTGTGCTGACGTTTATTGTTGATCGTGAGGTAACGTGTTTGATTCCTGGGACATGCCAGAAATTTCGTTTCTTAGCATTTACAGCATTTGGAACGTCGAGAAAAGTATATATATATAAATAGTGAAATATACATAAACCTAAAAAAATTGATTTCATTATAATTTCTACTTTTTTCTTGAAAATACTGTTTCCCGCACTGGGCTGTAATCTTGTACTGCGTAAGACTACAATTCGTTTAGCGGACACAAATTAAAGTTAGATTTAAAACAATCATTGAGAGCAGCGATAGCTCAGTGGGGAGACCAACAGACTGCAATGAGAGGGTCTCGGGTTCGAACCCACGTCGCACACCTCTGACTTTCGGAAGTTATATGACTTCTCGAAATTATGTGCGTATTGATTGACAATTATCGCCTGCTCCGTGCCTCGGAGAGCATGTTAAGCCGTCGGTCCCGGCTGCCATGAACATCTATGGCAGTCGTTATTGGGAGAGTGTCGACACAAAAGATCCCATGTCGCCGGTCTGCAGGTCTGCACTGACTGGCCCCCACATAAGATAAGATAAAACAATCATTTGTGAAACACACATATAGGTAATTGTCCTGAGTGGGATTTGAACCCAACTTAGCATAATGACGAAGCGATCGCTTGTATATGTTACTAGCTGACCCGCGCAACTTCGTCTGCTTCATATAAGAGAGTTGTCCCCGTTTCTGCAATATTTTTCATTGCTGCTCCGCTCCTATTGGACGTAGCGTGATGTTATATAGCCTATAGCCTTGCTCGATAAATGGGCTATCCAACAATAAAAATTTTCAAATCGAATAACATTTGAGTTTATCGCGTTCAACTAAACATAGGATGTTTTTATGTAACTTAGGAGGTAAACTAGCTTACGGAGTGCATGTTGGTAAGCAAGTACCGTACCATATACATATGTATGCTCAAAATATCCTATTGTCGATAACTATACGTTATATAAGTATATGTACGGTAAAACCGTAATGGTAGCAGCACCTTACAGCTCTTATGATTTGTAAACAAAAACTTGGCGATTAAAAAGAGTGACCATGAGTTTCTTGCCCGTTCTTCTCATGAGCCCTATACCCTTGCTTTGCTGAACGTGGCAGTAAATGTAAATTCGCAGGAAAAAATTTGTGTAACTTTGACATTCAAAAGTGTTACCTTGTAACCTAATCTGAATAAATTTATTTTGAATTTGAATTTGAACCATACATCAATTACAATATAAACAAATCAGCAGTTTTACCTTACATCACTAATTAATATTCAAAATTCTATAAGCAGTCATCGCGCGAGCTCTCTCACTTTATTATATAATTCACCCTTTGGTCCATATTATTTTTCAGACGTCTCCTGCTCTGGGTGTAATTCCTGGGTCGCGGGGTACTTCACAAATATTCAGACAACGGACACTAAAGAACTCCCAGACTTGGCACAACAATTTGTGGATCACACAAAGGGGAATGCCCACTAAGACTTGTCACCTAGGCCCAGACGTGGACAGTTGAATATTATAAATGTATGCCTCTTTTTAGGTTTTTAAAGGTATAACTCATGAGTAAAAACAAAGTAAAACGCCGCCAAGCTATTACAATGAACATAAATTGAAATAAAAAAGCCTTTTAGGGATGACAAAGGTATGTGTTAGATCTGTTTGTATGTAGCTATTGGTATTTATAACAAGAAGCTAAAACTATGTTTGTACATGCTAGTATAGAGTAAGGTACATAATTATCAAAATCCAGTTTCTTTTTGTTGTAATTTTATTTGTAGTTCCTTGTTTATAAGCAGGTTGTATTCCAATTATCCGAGTTATAACAACTTAAATATTGTATTTTTTTTAATCTAAATTTATGCACAATTCGTTTAAAGCGATTAGCGAGGTTAAGCAACGTTGGGTACGGTCAGTCTATAGATGGGTGACCGTTTAATGGTATTTCATCTGAGTGTCTCCGTGCTTCGAAGGGCACGTAAAAGGTCGGTCCTGGTTGTTGTCAAATTGACAGCAGTCGTTAAGCCATGTCAGAGGCCTACGGGCGGCTTGAACAACTTTTGACAAGAGGTTGGACAATAAAAAACGAAAAAAAAAAGTCTTGTCTTCTGGTGTCCACTAGTAGGCTGGGCTTTCTCCTTTTTGTCCCGTGTGGGGATCGAACCCACAACACTAACCACTACGACATCCGTACAGTCGATGTGCTTGTATGCTTTATTGGAGTAGCAACGTAAGTCTAAGCTTGTAAATCTCGAGTTTGGAAGTTCTGGAACTGTGCCCAGTGGCTAGCAATTTCCGTAAGTTATTTATTTTTCACATTAATATCTAAGCCAATACAACATGTCTGATACACCTGCCTATGCCTATAGTTAAGCCTAACTTCTACATGGTCTTCCAAGCCGAATTAAACCAGCGACCTAAGGTTCAGGGTAAGGCAGAATACCCGTTACCGTCGAATATAGGCTTGAAGTTATTATCTAACCAATTGACCGCCGGGGTACAATACAAGATAAAAATAACTCGCGAATCTTCAAAAGATCGATATGTTCCGAGAGAGATGTTTATCAAGTTGATTCCGTGTTGTTGTGAAATTAAATTTACATGCACGTACCTACTGCCAATATGCTTAGGAAGAAGAACCGGTAATACTATTCATTGGTGTAATTTATAATAATTTAAGCCAAAATGTCATTGATATATAAAAATCCTAGATACACAATCAGCGTCAAAAAACGTCCTCACTAAATGAGCACCCACTTGAACATTTGGGTGCTCATTTAATTTAGTACCGTTCGACCGCTCTGAGAAAAACATGCCGCAGTGCTCGTTTAAAAATTGTAATATCACACCTCTAGGACACTAAAAAAGGACGGTGTTTCATATTTTCGGTAAATAATAATGTTATTATTATAATTATATTATACTTAATACTAATTATTGCGTCAAGGAATCAACGTAAAATATGTTTGTTTGTTTATTTCGTAACAAAGAGCGACCATATAAAACGGCTCATTTATATGAACACTTACTAAACGCATTAATCATACTATTGTATTTCCACTTGATTAGTCCGGGTTACATGTTGACTCTGTTCTAATATTAATAGAGACGCTGTTGCTTTATAAAAATAAATATATTTTATTTGGTTTAAAATGATAATGCGATTGTATATATTATTTATTACTAGACTTGTTTTATTACAAACTATAATAGTATAAGATTAAAAAGAAATTAGATGGTCCTATAGTGGGATGTTTATAAAATTTATCTACATAATTATGTTGTATTTCAGCTTTCCTCGAGATCCCGTGCGATGTGCAAAAGGGATATCTGTCATAGCACAACAACAATCACAAGCAAGCAACAACAACAAGACTTATCATAATTTTTGGGAGTCAGCTTATATTCTTCAAAGTGCCATATTAACAAATAACAATCATGTAAATAATACTATAAAATCTATTATCGAGAGATATATCAAGATAAGATTGCATTATATAACAAAGAAAGATACGAAACAAATACAATCAACTCAATTTAATTCAAGGAAATTAAAAACCTTGTTATGTCGTATCTTTTCAAGTTTGAAATCTTAACTTTCTCTCTCATTTTATTGGTTTGTTACTAATGTTTTCTAATTTTGTTACTTAATGTGTAAGTACTTCAGTCGCGTAATGTTCAAACACGTATAATTTCAAAGTCGGGCAGCCAAGTATATGAACAGCAATGAAACAAACTCGTAATATAATTTACGTGCGTATTAATTATGTATTACTACGCACTATATATATATATTAAAAACATGCTATTTTACCAATATTTTACTTGTCTTGTTTATTTTGTTAAATAAGTACTACTGTTATGTCTGGTAAAATAATAAAAGATTTTCTACCATCTGTTTAAGAGCTGGCATATATAATTTATAATGGCAATACATTAGTTTCATTTTATTGAACATCATAGGACACAACCTTGGTAAAATACCTACAGGTAAAAGTAAATATGTGTTTATAACACACATGTATTTCATGTATTTTATAAACTCCACATAATTACGTCAGATTATTAACTTATATCTGTAAAAATAATATTCGACTCCATCCGTTCCTTATTCAATCGACGATCTCTGCTCGTAAAATTTTATTACTTTTTAAATAGTCTTGTATATTCTACGTTAAGTTAAGGCGGTAAGGTATAATTTGCATTAATGAAGGTTTATATAGTTAATATAACTACTTATAAGCAACTGGGGACAGTTTTAAGTGTTACATTCGTATGGATTTTTATACATCAATGCAAAATGTAGACAATTGTATTATACTGGGAGGACCTGATCCCTAACTGTAATGGCCTACATCGGACCTTAAAATGTTGACCTGGAATCTATCATCCTGGGGTAAACACCAGACAATGTGTGTGTTAAAAGGTGTCTTTTTTAATTTTTTTAATGCAACTAATTTTTCTCTCTGTATAATTCCTATGTCGCGGAGCCTTTACAAACATTAAAATAACGGATAAATAGAACCTCCAGACTATGAACAACTATTTGTGGACCACACAAATTTTTGCCTCGTGCGGGGATCCTAGAGATTGACCTAGAGCTAACAAGGTAAGCTTAATATACATATCTTACAGTAAATGAAGTAAGATTTATGCCTATAGTACCGCCACTGACCTCATAACCTTTGAGTAGCAATGTAAACAATTATATTCGAATAATATTACTAATAATACATTACATATCCTCTACTATATAGTGCTGATGATACTATCGAATATCAATGGAATGCGAATGTGCGGATTGCTACTCGTAAGATATTTCTAACAATAACAAAGTTTTGAGTTGTCTTCGCGCTGTGCTGCTGGGCACAATAGAATTCCTGCTAAAACCTAAACTACCTACCTAACCTAAAGAACCTAAAGAACTATAGAATAATATCGCATTTAAATAGCCTTCTGTATACGCGGCTACTCGCTACTAACACAAGAGTTTCCTATGGAGGCGAAGGCTTGTGTTGGGACCAGTAATCTTTCGTGCCTCATTTTTAACACGCTTTTATTAGCTTCACCTGTATGCTTGTTTGTTAGTTTCGTTTGTAACCGACTCCTTTGGACTTGATTTTGACCCACTTCAAACGGTCAGATTTCATTTAAACGTTGTAGACTTATCGAGCACCGATGACAATACAATAATTTGATAAAATTATCTCATTATCCTGATGAGGATCGTCAGAAATAATGATTTTCACAGATCCTTTGCGTGAGAGCGAGAGAGATAAAGCAATTCGAACCCTCGGCTCGGCAGAAAAAAATAAAAACACGCTTTCGTAGTTCGCTGAACTAAAAAATAGAAAATAAATAATAGTTTAAGAACATAATATTGTCTTCTATTTACGCGAATATCATTCATTGAAATTAAACTGCTATATACGGATTTTATCGCGTTGTTTATTTGACACTTTATTACAAAATTTTGAAAATTGTTACACTTCTACTACTATTAAACTTTACTAATGTTTAAGCTAATTAAATTATTATTAAACTATTTAGATTTAATTAATTTTTACACTTTCCCCGACGTTTCGGTTGCTTTTCAGCAGCCATGGTCACGGTTGAGACAACTGCCATCTTAGTCTAAGCTTGTACTATGGGTACTAGACTATGGATAAACATACTTATATACATATTGATATTCAATTTATGCGCACCAAGTACACGCGATTATTTTTATCGATTTATTTAAATATCTATATCTCAGAAAGCACCCCACGCTTTTTTACATTAAAATGATTTCTTTTATTAATCACTCTGTAGACATATTGAATTAAAAAAAAAACTGTCTTTTTGTTTTTTGAAAGTATTATTTATTTTAATGATTGGCAGCGCGATTTTCATATCGCTTCTCTTGTAGAAAGGCATGTATAAGAATAATATGTGATCCGGACTTAAGACTATTAATTTGTATTTCATTCCCAAAACCTCACCCCAGGCATACATACACTAATAAGAACTCAATACTGCTATAGCGAGGATCCTATTTAAAGGGATGTATTCCGCTCACAAAGAACAAAAATGAGACAGTAATTCTAATAGCAGATCACAAGTACGCCAAAAAACGCATAAGAGATGGCCAAGAATCGAGCTTGATGCTGCCAAGAGAGAGCGAATCGGTAAATAAGGCGAGCGTTCTGATTTCACTATCTATCGACAATTACTCTAGTGATGTACACAACCGAATCGCAGAATCAAATAATAATCGGAATAAGTCGCTCGTGACTTATTTGCTAATCCAAAGAAAAAGAGTAGAAATCAGTTGCCTCGTGCGTCACCATTTAGTTATACGGTCACTTTTGATTAACTAGAAATAACATTAAAAAAAACACTTACTTTCTCATGATAAGCAGTCACCAGCCAGTATTCAGCTTGAAGATTATCGCCCTTCTTGTCCACGCCAATGTAGTGCAGTATATCAGGGTGGTCCATCCTCGCCAATCGGAAGATCTCTTGCTCAGCAACCCACGACTGCTTGTCTTGCAGAGGGAACACCTTCACAGCAACGTCTTTTTGTCCAAGTTTCGCTCTCCATACAGCTCCAAACCTTCCCCTGGCTCGAACTTCGCACAGTGTTACTTGACCCACCAAACCAGCCACTTCGTTTTCCATTCCCGCTCCAGCAGACGGAGGCCTGGATAATGAAGCTTCTCCATTCGCCAGCTCAGCAAAAGAGGTTCCTTTACGCTTTCTGTACAGTAGGTAACAGCCAACGAGGACCGCGAATAGAAGGAACAAAGGAGTCAAAGTGTAGGCGATTACTGCCTTCGTACCATCGTCGGAATTCGGTAAAACTGACGCCGGAACGCGTTCTGGAGGAACTTCGGTCTGCGAAGACATTCCCGCTTCAATTCCAGGAAAGACAGCATTTTGGTTGCACATGTCCCCTTCGCAGCAGCAATGGAGGAGTGGGAGTTTGGAGTTGTGAAGCCTGCAGCTCGACGCCCTATCGGTGCATGATACTGTGTCCACAAAGCATCCTTTGACCTTAGGATACGCTGTATTGGTGACATTGTCGAATTGCCATAGCACGAAGCAATGGTTGCTTTTATCCGCTTCGACGGGCAGACATTCTTCTTTTATGACGTGTGGTACGCATGTAGAATTCTTGGATGTGTCGCAAGTGGATGTTTGTGAGCCGTTGAAGAATTCGCAGTATCTGGTTGTGACTCTGCCCTCTTTGGGGCGAGGTGGAAGGTTCTCGTCTGATGGTGGCGCCGCCAGTGTCACTTGCGTACCTTTTGAAAAAACATTTTGGGTATATTAGTCAAGAATATCGATACGATAATCGAGTTAGTCGATTTGATTGAAATGTTAGGGATGCCAAAAACGATTCGGCCAAACATAACCAGCTGATAAGAATTTTGATACTTTTATCAATTATTTTTATATATCTCAGTACCATGAGGATTGGGTCTATAAACAAGGATCACAAATTTAAAAGTCATTGTTTTGGTAGTCTCATGAATACTGAAATGATGATTCATGTATATGCGATGATCTAATGACAAGAGTAAGAATTCTATACAGCTTGCATACCAAGTATAAGGTTTGAATAATTATAATATTACTCTAACTGAACTAAACAATAAATGACCTGCCCTTGTTTTAAGTTCCAAGTTCAAAACACCATAGAAATTATACAGCTATCAACACGATAGAAATGGTCTGGCAACATTGTTTGCTCTGAATTTATTTAATCAAGCTTTCAAAAGTCAAATACCTTAATTAAATCCGACCTATGAGCTATATATTGAACACAAACATGAATAACCACAAACTAAGCAAGCAGAAATTTCTCAGAATTTCAATAATGGATTGTCCTGATTCATTATAACAATGTGTTAATAATATTCAAATAGAACTTGGCGAAAATAGAATGCTTATCAGTTTTCATTCTTTTGTATTTTCTAAATAATATTAATTATTATAATTGACAGAAATTCGATTATTTTGATCTATTTTATTGTCTGTAACTAAGACGTTTTAGCTTATATTACAGTATTTTTTATTTACGATTTATTTTATGCGTCTATGCAGATATTTTTTTCAGGGAAGTATTAAGAGCATGCAGTATTTATTTTATTTTTCTTAGTGGATGAATAAACAATAGAAACTAATTTATAAGTTTATCTGAGAATGGTGGTTATGTCAAAAAGTAAAGAAAAGAGGTATGGTGAAGTATGAATAAGATTTAAAAGAAGTTATTATACCAAATACAAAAACTAAAAAGTTTAATTATAAAGTTAATAGGGATGCATAGCTGATGGCTATATAAATCACCATAAGACCAAGGAGTAGATCAGTGACCAGAAACATAATATTATAATGCATGACCATATTATTCACAATGTGATAGAATTCACAATCAATAAAAATATAGTAACTAATATAACAATACTATGAAGTACAACCTTTATTTGGCTACACAGTCATAAACATATTGTTTAAAAATAAAATGTAAAACATACACAAAGAAATTGTGTGGTAATAATAAAATAAGTATATATATACTCCAATATAAATATTTCAATAAATAAAATTAGATTATAATTTATATCCATGTAATAAAAACTGATTTAAAGTTGTGTTTATAAAAAATATTAGTAATTCTAGTATATCACTATTAAAACTAATAGTAAAATATCTAAATTATATTCTAATAAGCATCACAAGATAGTGAAAAAGTTTTCAATAACTTTTAATGCTCTATTGACATAATCAGAGACAATTATTTTCTTGTCTTGTGATCATAATCTTTCACATCAACACAATAGGCCATGAACCTTTATAGACATGAAATAGCACTTAAATTGGCCTCGATCTTAGCGCAAATGAATCGTTAAATATTCCTGATTTACAAACCTGTTTTTATAACATTTATTTAATTATTATACAAAGCTCACCTAACATAAGCAGCACAGTGAGGTACACAATCTTCGGAGCCATCATCACAACCATGGCGCAGGCGGGATCAGCCCTCCCGACCCAACGCGACAATCCAATGTTATTTTTATACGCGGCCCCGACATCAAACGTCTAGTCTATTTAGGAAATTCCGACATAAGTACATGTCAGATAAACAACGCACATCCGAATACGGTCAATCCAAACACATTCACAATAAACAAACACACAAGAAACGTCGCAATAACAGCGACTATTAACTTAAATTAATCCAGTAATCTCAATTGCATTGATTTCAATTAGTATTTCCGAAAATAAAGAGCATCAAACGAATCGTAAATCGTAGTAACAAGGACGAGGCTTCACTTTTTTGACGTTTCTAGTGATGTAAATGTATAACTATCCCCGACGTAGTACGGTAAACGCAAAGGGTAAACGGTAGCAAGATAATGACAAGTATTACCCAATACAAAACAAAGTTGAAAGTTAAAAACAATTT
This sequence comes from Catocala fraxini, assembly GCA_930367265.1. Classification (NCBI taxonomy): domain Eukaryota; kingdom Metazoa; phylum Arthropoda; class Insecta; order Lepidoptera; family Erebidae; genus Catocala; species Catocala fraxini. The sequence goes on along the minus strand of OV884034.1, from coordinate 23,333,563 downwards.
TAACACAGAGTTTATAATTGAACTAATTATAAATTGATTTTGATGCATTCACTATCTTGTTAAAAAATGTCATTCGTGTAAATATATAAGTTTGCTAGAGTAGATACACAAAATACAATAATTTGATTAAATTGATTATTATTGATTATAAAAATTGCAAATTATGACGTACTCCTGGCAACATAGAAAGAAACAGTGACATTGACAATGTTGACGAAAGTAACTAATTTAAAGGTTATTAAGGAATACTTTGTAAGGAATCATGAAAAGAAATAGTTCATATTTATTTTACGAGTCTGTAAAGAATGTTAGCTGTAAGTAGAATTAAATGACAAAATGTCATTCTTCTATTTAACGCCAGTTAAAGGTGAATTACCTATACATTTGCTGGAAGTTATTCTCTACAACAGACTAGAGCATTTAAAAACGATTTTTAAAAGAGATCCTGTTACTTATAACGAATATGTGGTTGAAGGAAGTATATATGATAACGTTGGACATTTTATATTAAGTATTATAACGATTCTATGTGAAAACAGAGAGTTTACACAGTTTTTTATAAAGGCAGAATTGGAACAGTTCAGGCGCAGAATAGTTGCTCTAACTGCATATGAGATGAGATCTTTCTCAAAAAAACTACTGCGAACTATCAAAAAATATGAATGTGTACCTACATTTGTAGATTCATTGCAAGTATTATGTCAATATTTAATGTTAAAAGAAATGGCTCAACATGTGTGCACTGCATGTGCCAATAACTGCACTGTTCACAAAATTAGCTTGAATTTCAAGCAATGTCTCCCTCTGGTAGCTAGAAGACAAGTTGAATTAAAGAATGGCAATGCCATTATACCTTGTGGCAAATGGAAACAATATCTATTGATACTTTTCAATGAAAACTTAAAAAACAGAATGAAGACAACCAACTTAGATCCACTTAAAAGTGACCTTCGAATAATGACATTGGTAAAAAAGGTTAAAAGTGAATTTAGCTTAGTCAGAGATAAGACTAATATTTTAATGAGTAAAGATGTTGATACAGCATCTGTATATTTTCCTCCATGCATGTTGAACTTGCATCGAAGCCTAAGAAAAAAACACAGACTGTCTCATTCACAGAGGTTTTATTACAGTTTGTTTTTGAAAGACATTGGTATGTCTATTGAAGAAGCCATCAGCTTTTGGAGAACTGAGTATACACTACATCCTAGTGGCCATCACAGTTGTTGCCACAACTGGAAAAAAGATGAGAAGAAGTTCTTATATGGTATAAGACACATGTATGGTTTAGAAGGATGCAAGAAAAGCTATACATCCGTGAACTGTCAAATAATCCAAAACATAGACAATGCATGTTCTGAAGGAGGTTGTCCATTCAAATCTTTTGACACTTCTAAAATGATTCCACTGTTGAAAAACTGTACAGAACCATTACTGTCACAAATAAATGAATTAAAAAGTAAAAGTTTGTATACAACAGCATGCATGCTATTCATGAAACATGGTCATGTGAAGTCGAATGAATGTGATAGTAGTAATAGTTTTAATTTTACACCTGTTAAATATTATATGGCTGCATCTAAAACTGATGCTGATTTATAATTTTTACTATATTACATTACTATATTAAATGGTTTTTGGACTGCCTAAATATATAATTATATGAATAGCTATATATTAAAAGCTCAGAAAAAAAAGAATATTAAAAATGTGCAATAGCTAGTCATACTTTTGACTGTCTATCTTTTAATAGCATAATTAGTGTTTAATGATAAAACAACAAAAAACTGATGGCATTCATTCATTTATGGTCCTACGACCATAAACAACAAGAAAGTTGTACAAGATAGTTGAATATGGTAATTTAAAAAAATCATATACATTATACATACATATGTATACATATATCTCAGATTATGTATATATCATACATATATATCTCAGGTAGTAGTTAGAATAATTCTTTATTCATATGTTTTTTCTGAACGGCCATCAATTCTACTATAAGACATTTCAAGGTTATCCATTAATTACCGGACATCCTGTATATGTATTATTTATTGTACGTAATAGTAAAACTACTGTTCAAAAAGTCATATAATTTTAGTCTGTGTTTTACTTTGTGGATACTAATATATTTGATAGAAATTTGATGAGATGATTACATTATTTTTAATTTTATAATAAAATATATTTGTATATAAGCATTAGAGGTTTTGTCCAATAGTCTATATGTATATTTTAAGACTGATATATTATGAAATTAATAACATGGAAGACAAATATTGATTTTTAAATCATGTTACTAAAATGTTGAATATGGAATGTAATTTCTAGTCTGTAACAACAGCCAAGACAATATAGCATAATAATATCTATTTACTTAATGTATAGTCTTAGGCCAAACTTAATGTTGAAAATAACTGTCACAAACTTTTAAATAAAACAAATGAAAACATATTTATGTGATTTTTCTTGTAATAATATCAGCCCTGTATTAAACTGCCCCACTGCTGGGCAAGGGCCTCTTCTCAGTATCAGAAGGGCTAGGCCATAGTCCACTATGCTGGCCCAGTGTGGGTTAGCAGACTTCACATATCATCGTGAACATTATGGAGAACTCTCAGGCATGTTAAAGCAAGCGATAATAATTTACTGATTAATAAGCACATTACTTCGAAAATTAAGATATGCGCGCCTTGGGATCAGAGGTCTCGCTGCGTGGCAGTCCAACGGTTTCCCACTAGGCTATCGCCGTGTTATTTTTGAGAGAAAGATGATTGACATTACTACATTGGCAAACAGATAGATCGAATCCTAAATATGTTATGTTTTTGTTTGCGTTTCCGTGGAATAATAGTTCCACGTGTAAACATCTCTAGTTTTCAGTATAATATGGCGCTGTACGAAACTTTGCTATTCTTTTGCACGGACGTATCTGAGTGTTGTATCAAGTATTTAATATTGAAAATAAAGGCTGTAATGTGCTCGTTACGCAAAGCTTACAAAGGTAAATTTGGTTCCTTATCAATTATTAATATCATAAAAGTTGGGGGGCCTCAACCCTAGCGATAGTGCATTAGGACAAGGGCAGCCCCAGAGGCCCAAGTCTGCTATTACAATAGTGTCGGAATGGTCTATCATTGATTTCATAATTGTTGAGTTTGTTCTACTAATATAATGGCGTCATTATGGCTATTCGATGGTCAACTACTGACACTTCTTTGAAAAATGGCATAGAATGGTAATCTCGTACATAATGACAAATGAATGACTGACGTATGCGGTAATCTGCTAAAATTTTGACAGTTCCTTTAATCAAATTGCTTTTAACACTAATAAAAATAAGTAAAATGTAAAAATATATATAAACGAAATCTGGCATGAATATTACGAGACCATTGACCAACCAATAATAATAATCCAATGATCGACCATTATGAATTTAGCAGATTACGAAATTTTAGCAAAGTGACAATGGAATTGCAGTTAGCTACGTCGTGTCGGAATGACGAATTTATAAAAATAGCCGACTTGGGCCCCAGGCCCTATGCAGCCGGATTTATTCTGCATTTGAGGTTGAGTTATTTGCGCTGACAAAGATAGACGTGCTCGTAAACAATATTTAAACATTACGATTTATAAATTGTGACCTCCTTTAGTTTTTACATTGCTGAGTGATGCATTTTTGTTACCTACTTCATACATCATTTTCGTTAACAATGAACACTTATATGTGAAGTGATATAATATTATACTATGGAAAGTAGTCCGTGTAATAAGAGCGGGCTAGTGCGCCCCGCGACTTCGCCTTCCTCTAACTCTGATATCATATCAGATATCGCGTCTACATCTGAGATCCAAAAGTGGATGTCATCCGTCGAGCAGCAATTAAAAGATGTTTATTCTATCACCGTGGATAGTAAACTCAATTCGGACCAGAAGATGAGGATTTCAAACCTGTGTCGAAAAATTGGCCATAGTACCTCGCAAATGGCAGTCCTGTACCAATCGCTAAAACAGAAAGCGCTTCAAGTTTCTAACACAGTAGATACTCTACAAGAAAAGTGCGATCTAACAGAACATTGTGTGACGTATTAAAGACCAGTGATGAAACGAAAAACCTTGTACAGAAAATTATTAGTCCGGAGGAAATGAAGCTGCAAGTACGTGGGGTTCGCAGAACTAGAAATGGAGGTGTTATTATCAGCACAGAAACTAAACAAGACGTAGAAAAAGTGAAGCAGGCTGTCTATCTCTCTTTGTCCGGTCTTACAGTTGACGAACCCGCCAAGCGTAAACCACGGATTGTGGTAGTTGGTGTACCTGTTTCTCTGTCCGAAAATGAAGTATTCAGCTGTCTCTTCGAGCAAAATATAGCCGATAAGTTTTCATCGATGGATCTGAAATCATTCTTGTCTTCAATAAAATTAAGCCACAAATCAGGCAAGAAAGATGCTCAAACCTGCAACTACATAATTGAGGTTCCGGCTAACATAAGGAAAGCTTTAATCACATAGTCTAGACTTTTCATACATTGGACGTCCTGCCCCGTGAGAGATTTTACTCTAGTTACAAGATGTTACAAATGCCATCAGTATGGTCACGCAGCGAAATCTTGCAAAGAGGTTACACCTACGTGTGGACATTGTGCTGAAGCTGGACATTCGATGACCGAATGTACAAAGAAGGAAGATGTTCCTAAATGTGCTTCATGCTCTCGTTTTAAGAAGCCTAGCAACCACAAGACGGGTGAAACTGATTGTCCAGCCAGAAAACAAGCTGAATATAGATAATTATATAAACTCAGTAGATTATGAGGGAGCCTAGATCGCCGTTTATTTATATCTATATCACTTACACTAGTTAGCTTAGATTCCTATTATTAGACATATCCTATGTTTATTTCATAAACATTATATATGTCAACTAATATTTAAATACAAAATTATATAAATAAGTTATATTATTTTCATTGTAATAGTAACTTATTATAGAACAGTCTATATTTGTTAAATATTGTTAAGAATGCCCTTCCTATTACACTATAATAGCACATAAACATCGCCTGTGATACAGGTATAACCTAGTACAGGCGACCAAAGTAATGTATCCTATTTTAAGTATTTTTAAGACCTATTATTATTCATATTTGTGCTAACTTAAACTTAATAAACAATTATTATTATTATTATTATTATTATTTGACCCTCATGTTACGTCCCGAATGTAAAAATACGCATTCGCCCCAAAAATTGTTCCTCATATGCCCCGAAATTTAGATAAATATTAATTCCTTAAAGAAATAAATTTATCTCTCTCTAACAACAGGAATTCCGTAGATGACATTTAATTTTCTTTCCCTTTCTTCGTGCGTCTAAGTAGCTGTCTAGCCAGTAGCTACTGATAGTATTTACGCTATTTTCGAGTGGCGTGATGTTTATGCGTGACGCGTCTATTTATATTACGTCATTGGTCAGGATGGTCAACATCAATGAGTGCGAAGCAAGCTTGATCGTGGAAAACGTGCAAGGTGTATTTAAAACAACGCGTACTACCCTTGTCCTTGCAAATATATCGATTATCGACGCTTTTCTAACTGAACTATTTACGGCGCTCCCTATGCGACGTCTATAGTAGCCGTTACCTTCTTTAAGATATTTGTATGAATACTGAATTTCAGTAAGTATCTATGTATATATGTACGTAGTTTTAATATTTTCATATTGCCTGGGTCTTTATAAACATTGAAACAAAGATCACTAAACATTAAAATCCGGAACATCTATCTATGAATATTTATAAAAAAGTTGTGCTGTTGAAACCGTAGTAGGTAATCACTTTATACGCAATTTATTTACCTTTTTGATAGATTACGCCCTGCCTCTCGCATTAATCGTCAACCTCTGTGCCGTTAGGACTTACATACATAGATTAACGGACAGAAAGTATCCACACCTAAATTCAATACAATCACGGATCACGCAAATAAATTAAATAATATAAATCAATAAATTAAGAAAGAAAATATTTCAAAACGATTAGTTAAATAGTTTTAAAATATTTCTTAATCTCTCTTTTAATTTATTAAAAAAATAACATGGAACAAACCCTCTTCGTCTCTCCGAACTACTATGCTGTGCCCGACAGATTTCATAATTGATACATAATTTTAAAATAACTATATTTAGGCAATCAATAATGAATTGAATTGAATTGAAATAAATGTTATCGCCTGTGGGATTCGAACGCACAACATGGAGCGTGGCAGCAAGGACGAGGCAACCGCCCCGCTACGCCCGCGCCACCCGTGCAGTTCAAAACCGTTTCAGCGTTTAGCCGTGAAAGCGTAACGAACAGACAGAGCTACCCTCTTGTCTAGATGTTAATAGATATAACGCATTGACTCATGAAGTAAGGGCAAGGACAGGCGTCGCTGCGAAGACATGCTAAAGTAACAATTTGGTGCAATCGTACCTACACATTAATTATTCACTGTGGCAACACTACGAGAACTCGTCGTGAAATTGTTTATTTTTGGTATATTTTATTATGTTTTATTTAATTCAATCACAATCTTGCGTCCACGGCCGGTGTAACTTGGTCGAAATTTCAAACACCTAAAGTTAAACCAGTATGCATGATCACAACGTTAATACCCGTTATCGGGGTTAACGTCGCCGATTCTGTTCAACTTATATATTAATAAACGTATTGAAGAGCTGAGCAGCACCAGAGCTGGCTGCTTTATTGAAGGCGAATGTCTTAACAATTTAAGTTACCGGACGATATGGTGCTGCTCGGCCTCTCGGTCAATGGAACACGAAAATTCATTGATACCTATTTGTGAAAAATATGCAGATGTTCACCAGGTAACTTAAAATGTTAAAAATGGGCAGTAATGATATTTAAATTATGGCATTATCCTAGCTGTATATTATCAGTTAAATTATATGGCACGCCCCTTACAATTGTTAAAAGTTTTAAATACCTCGATCACATAACTAAATATGACACTTTAGTAGACGAAGAAGACTCAGAACGACAAATTGCATATAAAAGTAATATGTTAGCAAGAAGATTTGCACACTGTTCCGAGCAGGTGAAGATTACACTGCTGTTTCAGACTTACTGTCAGTCGTTTCACACCAGTCAACTCTGGCACGAGTACACAACGAATGCGTATAACACGCATCGTGTACAATACATTAGACAACGCGTTCCGAGCTATGCTCAACCTCCCGTGTCGGTGAAGTGCGACTGGCATGTTCGCTGACAGTAGGGTCACAGATTTCTATGAGCATAAAAATAAAATTGGAATATCATTTCATATACATGTAATAGTAATAACAACATTATAGCCGCAACGTTTGGGACAGCGTACGTATTTAGAGCAAGTCCAAAATATTGAATTAATATTGTAATAAAATTTCTAGTAATGAACCTTACGAATATAGAAAATAGTAAATTTAATATGTAATAAGTACAAGAGTTCATAACTGCTTTAAATATATGTTTATTTTTTGTAATTTTTGTATAATTTATTGTTAATTTGAATTTGATTAGGTATTGTTTATTAGCAAGTCTTCTCTTCTCTCTTTGCCTTTATTATTCCCAAGTCACTTGGGGTCGACTTTTCTGGTCTAACCGGATTTGACTGGATATCAGTTTTTACACGGAGCGGCTGCCACCTGACCTCCGCAACCCGAAGGCTAACGATACCCTAAGGCTAGACCAGTGTCAGGATATTAGAGGGTACTGACTTTCCCAGTAACGAATGCCATAGATGTTCATGGCAGCCGGGACCGACGGCTTAACGTGCTCTCCGAGGCACGGAGCAGGCGATAATTGTCATTCAATACGCACATAATTTCGAAAAGTCATATAACTTCCGAAACTCAGAGGTGCGCGACGTGGGTTCGAACCCGAGACCCTCTGCATTGCAGTCTGTTGGTCTCCTCACTGAGCTATCGCTGCTCTATTAGCTATTATTGTTTATTAGCAAGTAAGTATGTTAAATTCTATGGGTAAATACCCGAAATAAACGATTATTATTATTATTATTATATATAAAGGAATTTAAGGCTTAATAATTACATTGCTACAACTGTGCATTGTCAGATCAGTATGCAATTATTCGCCCCAATATCCAAAAAATCTAATTTCCAATATCAATAAATAAATAATAAATACTGTATACTATATACAGAATTGGAAAGAATACCTATTAAGTAATTGCATATTGATCTGGCATAACACACATTAACACAACAGCCGTGTCAGTTTAGAACAGGAAAGTTTTACAAACATCAAACAACTTGCCTTAGGAACATACAGATTTGGCTAAACTGTTTGAGAATCGCACAACATTTGTTCCTGGTGAGATCGAACCCGCAACTCGCTTCGCTGTAATAAAGATGACCTCTTACCTAAACCACTGCACACATCGTGCGATAATATTTGGTGATTAATCGCACTAATGATTTGCGTGATAAACAATATGGATTCTTAATGACATTACATTTGAAGTGCGTCAAACATTGCTGACGAATCTATTATCGTAATGAATAATGACTCAAAGCATTCGATAATTTATTATTAGGTAGATATTAAGGATCATCTTTGATATCTACCTAAAAATAAGTGAAACCAAATTTATTAGTCATAGCCACTTATGTGTAAACAAAATTATTAGATACTACTAATACTAATTACTAGCAGTGCTCGCGGTTTCACCCGCGTTTATAGTTACTGTGCCGGCCCCGTAGGTAGTAGCGTGATGTTATATAGCCTATAATAGCCTTACTCGATAAATAAGCTGTGCAACAATAAAATATTTTTTGAATTTGTAAAAGCCAGTACCTAGTTTCTGACATTAGCGCGTTCAACCAAACAAATAAACAAATTCTTCAACTTTATAACATTAGTAAGTATGGTTAACAATAAATTCCTTGCCTCGGTCGCACAGTAGTAGTGTATACGACTGCTGTCAATTCCTGGGTTATTAGATTTTTTGTCATGAAATTCTAGAACAGAGTGTGATGTCCCTCCAACACTAAGGATCCTCCGACCAGGCTGGTTAATCGTGCCTGGCGGGCCGCAGCCCGACGGTTGATGTCGGGAGCTTGTATATATACTAAGTTGCTGTGTAAACTCCACTTGTGCGATGCAGAATAGTATGACGTAATTTGAGCGCTTGTTGTATGTAGCGCCATCTGTTAGATGTAGGCGCAACTTCTTCGTCTGTGCGGAGTCACCACACTCATTTTAAGCACTGACTAACATTTTAGCACGGAGTCTGCAAGAATGCTCGATAGATGGCAATATGCTCGCATCATTACTTGGGACTTCAAACTGGCGAAATGTGGGTGTAATATTCTTTTATCTACCGCTTTGTGAATGTAAGATGTAGGTATCTACATAAATTCCTATATAGGATAATACTCGTAAGATTATAGCATTTCAACTTAGTTTTGCCAGACGTCAATGCGCTCACACTTATTACGTGGGACCAACAATTTCACGTTTCTACGTTTCTATATCCTGTTATAACACGGTCTATCTTTGTGCGAAGTTGCATGAAAATTAGTCCAATGGTTTACGCGTGGTTGAGTAACACATTTTCACATTTATTACAATTTAAAATAAAAGCGATAGCTTAGTGGAAGCCCATGGGACTGCCACGCATAGGTCTCAAGTTCATCCCAAGGCACGCATCTCTGTCTTTTCGAAATAAGTGCAAATATGTAGTTAATGATTGCTCTCTTAATGGTGAAGAAAAAGAATTGTGATGAAACCTGCATGTCTGAGACTTCTCGATAATGTTCTCGAAGATAAGTGAAATCAACCAACCGGCACTGGGCCAGCGTGGTGGACTATAGCCCTCCTCACACAGTTTAGGTAATACGGAGCTAATAGGTATTATAATATATAATTACAAATTTTCATCCAGTGGTCGAAATTCAACCATAATCATTATTGGAAATTGGATAAGCATATATAATTTTTTATTCATTGTATATCTGAGATTATACACTTTTGTATGTAGATACACTTACAATACAAATCGGTTCAGTATCATAGAAATTAAATGAAAAAATAAAAACCATTTTCAAAATATTTTTAAGGAAAAAGAATGAAGTCGTTCCTCAAACAGCCGAGAAGGAGATACTGAATTGTTTTATCTTTGCCTATTTATATAAAGATAAGTAGTGAGAATCTTTCTCCTTATCCACTTCAAGCTAAATAAAATTTCTTCGAAAGATGCCTAGTTCTTCCCATCATCTTCTTCTGGGCTTTCTCTACATTTTCGTCTCGCTTAATACTATGAGATCCACCGTGGTTACATCCGCTCAGACCCACCTCTCTCTCAATATAAAAGAGTAGAAGTATAAAAGAGGGATAAAACATCAATTTACAAAGTATGCATGCGCAATATCTTCGACGTCAGTTACCGTTATTTTTAGACTTTTAATTTTAACCTCATATAATAAGTCCACTCTTATAATATCGGTCAGTATTGTGCAGTATTTGGGGCAACACAGATATTAAAGATAATTATTTATAATTAATAAACTGTAAACCGCGGTTTTTTAAAGAGCATCCATAATTACCTATCTAACTAAATTGTGCGCGCGACTTCGCTAGCGGAAATCTTGGTTAGGTTAGTGAAAGTACTTTTCCTGGTTGAAAGGTACCCTATTTCTTTTTCTGTACCCCTGACAACATATATATAAATGGGCCTTTACTTTGCATATGAAGAACTGTTATATTTACACTTTTAGTGATATGCCTCGTAGTGTAAGATCATGTAAAGGATATTACAAATACATAAAATAAAAATAATAATACTGTTTTTTTGTAAGCGCATTTCTTAACAACGACTAGACCGAAAACATATTTTATTTTCAAATATGCGTTATATTTAAATATTATTATTAACAAGACAGTTTGCAAGTAAAATTGAGAAATCTGTAGAGTTGTGAAACTTCATTGTTCCGTACGATCACAAAACAATATATTGGAATTTCGTCAGCAGTCTGTTGTCTGTCGAGACAAGTGTTAATAAAAGCGAAAGTAACTGTCATACCGTTTTCAAAGACTATTGCAGCCATTTTTATGAAATCCTAACTAATAGATATTATAAATGCGAATGTTAGTTTGTTTGTTACGCTTTCACGCTCTTACTACTCGACCGATAATCGGAAAAAATTTCAAAGTAGTAGAGCCTCGCTGATTTCAGCATGAAATATTCCCTCTCACAGAATATCGACATGAAATAGCAGTGTTCCTACTGTTGTGTTTCGTTTGGTGAGTGAGAGTGCCGGAGGCCCAATCACCCTCTTTTCCCCTTCCCGCTCCTTCTCAGTTCCTTTTTTTCCTAAAGGTTCGGCAACACGCAAGTGATGCCTCTGGTATTGCAAGCGTCCATAGGCTACGGTGACCACTTACCATCAGGTGGGCCGTATGCTTGATTGCCAGCTAAACTGAATAAAAAAAAAATTGCATACCCTTTGTCAGGAGTACAGAAAAGGACATAGGCTACCTTTAATCTAAAAATCCGATGTCCGTTTAAACAACGGACACAAAGAACATCCAAACTCGGAACAACCATTTGTGGATCATAAAATTTTTGTCTCATGAGGAATTCGAACCCACAACACTTGGCGCCGTGGCAGTCAATGTGCTTTATTGGAGTAGCAACGTAAGTTTTTGCTTGTAAATCTAGAGCTTGGAAGTTTTGGAACCGTGCCTAGCAATTTTGCAAGTTACGTAAGGCTTTTTTTCCCATTTATGTGATGTTCGGGTGGTCGCAAGGGGTCTTTATCAAATAATAAAGCAGCGATTACGTATTTAACAATATATTTTAGACTGAACTGAGATGGTACTAGCTCGACTAATCGGACAGGACTCTCCTCTTAAGATAGGGTTAGAGGATTCTTTATACAGGGCCAGATTTTCATCTATCATTTACCCCACTTATATCACCATAAGTAGTTGAAAGTTTGAAAAGTCGTACCTTTTTTAAAAACACATTTTTTTTATTTTTACATATATTTCCCTTTTTTTTATCGCGTTTGAATAAGGACCATTCAAACGCGATAAAAAAATGTTACTTAAGGAATCTCCCGTTACAATTTGATTCACATATTCTGAGACACCCTGTACATGTATTTCAATTAACAAAATTAATTAAATCTTTTATTGAGTTTTATATATGAGCTTATTTTTTTTTTATTTCCAGGCAAAAAAAAAAATATTTAAATTGATGGGACACACACTACTAGACGGAAACATTTTTTTTTAAATACCCCTCTATTAGTAGTGATTTCTAAAATCGAAGGTAATATAAGTTTCACAAAATTTACATTCTTATGTCTACCTATTACTATTTTTCATTTTATTCGTTATTGAATTATTTTTGCCTTCGGATTGACAACGCGTGAGTGCAACCCGCGAGCGATCAAAGTCTACGGTAACGGCTAAAGATCAAATGAGACGTAAGCTGTAGTATGTAGGCCTCCGTTTGTACAATTAATTTCAAAATTGGTCCTAAGGTTTTGGTACGTAACCTCTTGTTTGTCCTAAACCCTTTCATGAAGTAGTCCGAATATTAAAGTAATGCCATTTTGAAAGATAGAAATCCTAAGAAATTCTCTGCAAGTTTATTTTCGCTCGGCCTATTTGTATTTGTAATTGGACTCCCTTTTCCGCATTTGAACTTCAAGTTGGTCCATTATGCGTGAGAGTCGGCGGGTTATGGAGATAGCCAGCCCGACTCCGCCCAGAAGCACAGAAGGTTCCTGGGGTCTTCGCAGGCTTCGCGGAGTGACCTCAGGTTGTTGAGGATTTCCTTACGTTGTGCTGTTACTCCCACACATTCCAGGATTACATGGGCAGCAGATTCTTCTTCGGTTAGACATCCCCTACAGAGTGGGCTATCTGTTGCTCCGATGTTGTGCAGATGTTTGTTCAGAGGACAGTGTCCTGTTAGGATCCCCACGATGGTCCGAAGGTCCAATCTTTGTAGGTTGAGCAAACGGTGTGTCAGACGTGGTGAGATGGCCGGTAGGGCTGCTCTCGACTGTTTAGCATTTATTATGTTGGCTCTGAGTGCGAAGTCGCATCCATGTTCTTAGTTGTGAGAATGGTAGAGGGAGAAATGGAGGTGGACCTGCCGTGGTGGTTTCCGATCCTCTTCTAGCCAACTCATCTGCAGCATCATTGCCCAGTGATTCACTGTGCACCTTTATCCATTGCAAGGTCACTATGGTTTTTGTGGATAATCTTTCAAGTTCGCTCGGCCTAAAGTTTGTATAGTCATTTTTGTAGTATACCTACCTACTGGTTCGCCACTTGGTTGGATAAAAATAGTTGTTTTTTATACGAAAGTATTACATTTGTTGGCGTATCCTGTGGTTCCAAAGAAAATTAACTTTTTTTCTTTTTAGCCTTTACAACTTTACGCGGGCTGTGGGTGAGCGCGGACGGCTCCCAACCCGTAATTAACTATTCCAAAGGAAAAATTCATGTGGAATGTGTGGTAGCCCTTGACACTGCCGAACCAGATAACTTAAAATAAAAATTATCTGTTGTTTGGAAAGACAGACCATTAAATAAACATTAGAAATTTATTATAATAGTTAAGACAATTAAATTAATAGCATTTCTAATATTGTTAAATAGATATAAATGAAATTACCTACTGAGAAGTATGTAAGTACGTAGGTATGAATTGCGTCGCGCAGTAAACAAAAAACACACGTCCGTTCTTTACTCGCTTTATTACAAGACAGGCGGTACAATAAAAACTTATGCCTACATACGTTACACCTCCATCCTTATTTACCGTCTAATTTAACATAACATTCTTAACTAACAAATCTAATAATAAACTATTTTACTACCAATATCTAAGTAAGTACATATGTATTTAATCGTATATTACATTTACATTGTTGCCATCTTTAGTATCATAACTTTACTTATGTCTAGTATTGTTAAACATATAAACTACACAGCATTATTACATCGATATAAAATCTATTTCCTCAAAACCATAATCTACGAACTGATTTTATTACTCTTTTGGGATGATTCACCGATAGTGGCACAGGAGTTTTATTACCAGAATTTTCTACAAGAACGCCAAGCTGTGAGTTACCCACTGTCCCCTCAAAAGGCCCAGATTCCTGCGTGCTCGGATCAGGTAAATTAGACCCCACGTCCAGCTTGTCAGGTACTACGTCCCTTGCCATTTCACCCTCCGAATTCTCCACAGCGGATCTGGTTTTGGTGATGAAATCATTTCATCTACAGATGGCACCCCGTAACTGCTTCTCCTCTTTTTAATTTGATTGACGTGTATTTTCAAGAAGGGACCATCTTCCTTACTTACTACATAATTACAAGAGCCAACTCTCTCTGTGATAGTGCCATCGAACCAATTTTCTCCTGTGTAATTGCGAGCCCACACCGAATCACCTACTTGGAAGTGTCTATCAGTCCCGCCTGCATTGCATACTTGTTTACGTTCAACCTTGTTTATTCTAGGTTCTACCTGGCTATCCTCGCCTAGTAATTCTAACCTAGTTCTCAATTTCCTTCGCTGTAATAACATGGCTGGTGACTCACCAGTAGAACTATATTCTACATTTCTATACATCATTAGATACGTTTGCAAATCTTCATCTAAATCTATCCCGGCACGTAATGATTTTTTTATAGCTCGTTTACAAAGTTTAACCGCACTTTCCGCTGCCCCATTAGAAGCAGGATGATATGCCGGTGTAACAGTTACTTTAATACCGTTATTCTTCATAAATTCTTGATATTCCCTACTCGAAAATGGTGGACCATTGTCTGAGACTATTTCTTTGGGCAAACCAAAGCGTGCAAAGGTAGTACGAAGCACCTTCACAACTGCACTGGCTATGGTTCGTGGCAATAAATATACTTCTAAACATTTACTTGTGGAATCTATTATTACTAAAAATGTTTGGCCTTGCAATGGTCTAAAAAAATCTACATGTAAGCGCGACTATGGCTCGGTGATATAAGGCTGTGGCGTCGCCTTTGGGGTGCCGTTCCTTCCAGGCGTTTCAATATCGTGATCGATACCTGGCCACCACACAATACTACGCGCAAGACTTTTCATTTTCACTATAACCAAATGACCTACATGCAATTCTCGTAATACAGATTCCCATAACTTGCTCGGTACCACTAAACTATATCCCCAAACTACGCATCTTCTGTCCAGGTATAGCTCATTGCGCCTTACAAAATATGCTTTTATGTCATTCTTTGTACAACCGTTAGGCAATCCCGTTTTTATAAAATTTATGATTTTAATTAAAATGTTATCCTTACCAGTACTTTCTCTTACGTTTTCTCTCGTAATTGGTAAAAAAAGTGCTAGGAATGGTGTACTAGGAACGGGGTCGTGCTGAGAATGAAAAAATAATAATATTCTACCACATACACACAACACCATCTAGCCCAAACTAAGCAGAGCTTGTACTATGGGTACTAGACAATGGATAAACATACATATATACTTTTTTTTTGTAAATACATACATATTACACATAGAATCACCCAGACCAAGACAAACATCCACGTTCATGCACACAAATGTTTGACTTGTGTGGGAATCGGACCCGCGACCTCAGGCGTGGCAGTCGGTTACACTAACCACTACTACGCCATGGAGGCCTACATTTAGACAAGTACATAATTATATACAACGTATAAACGAACCTATGCCTAGTTTGGCCTGCGCAATTATCAGACCAGAATAAAAATTTGTTAGCACTAATCCATCTTCATTTTAACGAATTGCATCAAACAGCTACTGACTTCATTGGCTCCTCTTTTGGCTGTGCAGTCTCTCCACATGTAGCACGTTCCCTCTTTTAAAGTTAAATGGAAAATAGTAAAGTTATACAGCGTAAGTTTGCGTATAAAGTAAAATAAACCTACATCTCAAGGAGGGCAAATTCAAATTTTTGAAAATCAATTGTAGCTTAAACAATTTTATTTTTTAGATTGTTATTTTTCCATATTCTTTAGATCCCCAGCTACCTCAGGCGTGGCAGTCGGTTACACTAACCACTACGCCACCGAGGCCGACAAACAATAAATAATAAATATTACTTTAGAACAAAGAATTAAAACATTTTAACATTTTCTCCCATGAATTAATTTAATTTTGTCATATTATTCACACGTGGCTTATATGCCTTGTTTATCGGTATATTAATAGAAGTATCACGGTCACTGTCTTCATCACAATCTATTATTAACCTCGGAGTCTTCTTCGAAGAGGTTAATGAAAACACTTTGTGGGTCTGTGTGTCAGGCATAGCTCCGCAACCACTGGACCGATGACTTGTAACTTGGTGTGCAGACCCCTTGGGGTTATCCCTCGGTCAAGTTTGAATAGGTATGGGCTCTGAGGGTCAAAAGACCCCCGAGATATACTGGTCGCATATTTTAAATGGAAAAATATTGACTTGTAACTTGGTGTGCAGACTGCAGACACCTTAGGGTCATACCTTGGTCGAATTTGAATATGGGCCCTGTAGGTTAAAAGACCCTCAAAATATAGAGGTCACAAGGTCACATGTTTTTTAAATGGCAAAATGGCATCATTTACATGCAGAGTGATAGTGTGCTGATTCGAGTCGGTTGCTGCTGTTTGCTGTCGAGTTTTGTCTTGTGCTGGGTTTTGCAACACGACATGCCCAACAGTGGGCAAGATGACCAATAATGGACATGATACCCAACATTAGTCATAATGCGCAACAGTTGACATGATGCCCAACAGTGGACATGATGCCCAACAGTGGGCATCATGCCCAACAGTAGGTAGCAGTGGGCACGATGTTCAACGGCGGCAATGATTGAAAAGTACGTTAATTATTTATTATTAAAACATGTACATACTATATAATTATATTCAACATTAACGTAAATATTTAAATATAATTGAAACACGATCACATGGAGACGAAGAGGTTGAATCCTGTGTTTTTATACCCATCTCGTTATCATTTGAAATAATTCCATATCACTGTCATCACTACTATATCTAATATTCCATTACCTATTACTTATAGAGTATTAAATATTAATAAAATCAATTTTCAAACGGCTATCCGCATTCGTAATCGCCCCAAGTTGACGGATAAACAAATGATGTTACTAGAGTTAGCTCCGCCTACCGGAGAATAACTTGAAACTTTTATTGCATTGCATGTAAGTAAGACTGATTTGTATGAGCGCTCCTATCTCTAGTAACTTATCCGTCCTCCGGACGATAGATAGACAACTTCGGAAATGCTATCCGACAGTAGGTTATTGATAAGCAAGTAAAAGCAAAAGGATAGATTTGTTTAGAATTACAGATAGATAGGTTATTGGAAACGGCCGTAAATGTTTATTATGAGCTTCAACTTGTTCTATCCGTGATGTATTGTAAGAAAAGGATATTTGTGACAAGTGTCATCACTTGTCACAAATATCCTTTTTGAGTTGGAAAAAACCCATGTTCATATTAGCATTAATGATATCCCAGTACTGACGAATGGTCTGGGCTTTATTATCGTAATTTAAAAGTTGTTACCATTGCTTGTATAACGTGAACATCCTGCTCATAGTTACTGTTATCGTGATACTAGAATCTTTTTAAATATACAGTTTGCAATAAAAAAATTATTAATAATAATGCTTATTTTATATTTATGAAGCTAATTTTTAAATATATACGCTGTTTAATGAAAAATAATACAAATTTATTATGTACATTCACGAATCTTACAAAGTTATAAATTCGGTCCAATCAAATACATCAAAAATCGCAGTTTCAATCGAAGTGTCTCGGGAAAGTATTAAGTATAGTATCGAAAATGTCAGCTTCGATAAATACATGACATACTTAATAAAACCACGTATGTAATCGAAAATATTGTGCGCCAAAAACTATCGAATCTACTAGATTTTATATTTTACTCTGGGAATACTTTAACTGTGAGTATAATATCGATTATTATTCATAATATCTTTTGATTATATTAAAATTAAAATTGAATCCGTAATGCCCTAAAACTAGTAATGGCACAAGCAAAAATAATTATTTAAAGTATTTAAACTTACCGGCTAATGGACTAAAAACGTTATCTGTTTGATTAGGTATGTTGTTGTTGGACGTTATAGTACCTACCTAGTTTGTTTGCACTAGATCAACAATTTTTCTCGATTTCATGCACGTTTTAAAGTTGAATTAACCTATTGTTATCTAATTTTAATTACAAATTACAAAAACAATAATAAAAACCTGGTTAACATTTTCTTTACTTAACCCATGCAATTATTATGACGCGGGGCGCGCGCTCACTCCAATGTATGCTCGCGCTCGCGAAAGTAGTAGTTCAGTTTCATTCGCACACTCGCGGCAACCTCAACCGCGCGAAATGTAACTTTCTGTAGTAGTATTCGTCGTTCTGACTGATGCAATTCGATATTATACTTTTTGAAAAAACGTTTAATTGATAAATATTTACGATTTTTATTACACCGTTTAAAATATGCCTATATGCTAAGCTCAAAAGAGTAATACAAAAAAATGCAATTTTGCAGATTCAATACCTTACATAAGAACCGTCGATATGTATACGAATATTTTCGCTACGCATACTAAAATTATTTAAAACTAGCTATCATTTGGGCACAGACCATTTTTCTGGATGAGCGGTACCTTATATCTTTTTCTGTGCCCCTGACAACGTGTATGCGAAATTGCTTTACGATCGGTCGAGTAGTTAAGGCGTGTAATCGTAACAAACAAACACAATTTCACATTTATAATATGTATTACGATTTAAAAATACTATGTTTCTTAAATTTAAAAGTCAACGCCTACTAAGCATCTTTGATTTGCAAAGGTTTATTTGTCATTAATGATAATGAAATTTATGACGTTACCGTGTCTACTACGTCATAACAATTAGGCGCGTGGTATTTCCCACCCACTATTTATGCATTATCGCTAAACTGTTCAGTAAGGTAGAACGCACCGGTTGTAGGCGCTGGTAACACGTGTTCTGTCACACGGCCGTACCTACACCGACCATCTGATAATTTAGTTAGTCGTAGCATACCGCTGTGGACGCCGGCGTGTTCCCACCATGAACCGCGAAATATTTCCCGTCGAGTTCGACGGAGAATATTATAATTTAGACAGCTTTCTTCGCGATCATCCCGGCGGTGTTAACACGTTAAAACATTATAAAGGAAAGTCTATAGTGCAAGCTATGGAGAAGTTCGGACATAGCAATAATGCGTATCATATGATTAAAGATATGAAAGTGAACAGTGATGAGTTGAAAGATGTTATATTGACAGGTGAAGTGAGTGGTAATGGAAGGATTATTACTAGTGAGGAGGGGTTAAGGGATGTTGAGGAGATACGGTTTTTGGAAGAGTTAGAGGTAGGTGCATTGTTAATAATACTGGTTCGAGCAAAAGATACTTCCCCAGCCTTTGCCATCCGCAAAAAGGAAGACGTCCTCAAGATTAAGCCACAAGAACAACCCTGAACTTAGTCATAAAGTCGGCAAAGTGTTTATTAAGTATCTGCCATTCTTGCTAAAATAAGTTAAACAAAAATTCACTTGCAAATTGTACACTTGTGGGCTCTCAACCTCGTATTACTCTGTGGTATACCTACACATTGTTTATAATATGCGGGCAGTCTTTCGCGGCAAAATATTCATGTGACTCCACTAATTTATATTTTAATTACTATTTGCAGCATATTTTTCATGATAATTACATTTACAATAGATTATTTGAATACAGTGTGTTAAAGATAATAATTATTACCTACAGTGCATTTATTTCAGTGCGGTCGCATATATTGTAAAAGCATTATGTTCCGGATGATAAATTCTCCATAAAATGTATATTATTCTACACGTAATTATTATTTAGTCTTTTCGCCATAAAAATAACTTTTAGTAATCATTCTACAGTTACACTTCAATAATGGTTGATAATGATAATACATCATTATATTACCAAAACGGTCGTGGTTTGAGAACAAAATTAAACTTATTATTGTATACAAATACGTTATCTGAGTGCTATGATTTAATTGTGCTTTTGGAAACGTGGTTAACGCCTAATATTGGTGACTGTGAGTGCCTGGATTCACGTTATAATGTATATCCTTGTGATAGGAATCTAGCATTATGTGGTAAAATGGATGGTGGTGGTGTCATGATTTCATTGCGTCATTGACTTCTAATTAAACGTTTTTATTTACAAACCCAGATAGCACACGATACCAACAGTATTATTAATTTGCCAGCTAACTTTGATTATGTTTTTCTTAAATTTGCCTCGTGTATTGTGAGTAAGTACCTACCATGTAATATTATCGGCGTATACATACCGCTTAGTCAGCCTTTTTTGTCATATAAAACATTGTTCGACGCTATACAAACAAAGGTTATGTCTCTAAGTGGAGACAAAATATACATGACTGGTGATTTAAATATGCCTCATATTGAATGGATGGAATGTAGCCCGTTAGTTTTTATTCCAGAACCTTCTACTTGCAACAATACCGTACCGGCACATATTTTTCTAACTTGTTTTGTCTAACAAATTGCACACAATATAATGTTATTTATAATAATATGAATAGAATATTAGACTTATTTATTTCAAATAGTGATGAATGCGTCTCAGAACTTCCAAGAAATTATTTAGTACCTACAGTTAAATACAAACTTAATGGCGGCTCGGAAGTTAGCTGCGAGTGCAGGGCCCTGTATAAACGTTAAAAGTGTAAATTGTAATTGTATTTTACATGTTCAAATCTACAAGTTTCTGTTTAATAAAGAATATAACTTACAAATTTACTATGGTGGAATACTGACAAAATTGTAAAATTGTACCTACAATTTTACATATTTCTGTTTAATAAACATTTTCTCTTTACTGGTGACAATTTTATTTGTAAGGAAAACTGTTTTATTGAATGCATAATTATTGTAATTACAAATTTTCATATTTTGTAAATAGAACAATTTCGACAGATGGACTCGCCTTGTGTCAGAACTTAATATTTTGTACCTACTTCAATTTAATAAGTGAAGACAATTGTTATACTTACTTACATTTAAAATGGTTTTAACAACTATTAGTGGAAGTAGTGACAGTAGTGATGATGAATATATGAGTGAACGGCATCGGCGAGTTATTCATAAAAGGATAAACTGATAAGAGAAATGCAGCCCTTACACCCACTCAACAAAGGAGACTGGCGGTTTTCGGCCTGAACACCTACAGAAATTAAATTTTACAAAAAGAACGTTGATATTTACTCTTAACTATCCTTTAGTACTATTTTCAAAAACACAAATAAAACGGCTACTATCTGAAAAATCGATATTTGCATATAATAATAATAATAAGTTTATTTATTTTCTTTCACAAAGGTAACTTACATTCTATAACATTTTGTAACACATGTAACCAAATGCACCTTTGTGAGAGTGAATATAATATTTTATAAGATTTTCAATTCAATTCTCAGGTTTTTGAAATCGATTATTCACTCAATATCTGTAATCGATAATTCATGTTTGTTGCCATACTAAAAAAACAGTAAATAATTTTTTTAGGTTGGCATCAAAGTGTTCCTTGTCACCCGTAGGTCATTATCTGACGATGTCGTTGTGATCCCGCGCCGGCGGCGTTTCTGGGCTGTACCAGGTCTGGTACAGCCCCACGCGCCCGTCCTTTCACAGACGTGTCAAGGAAAAAGTTGAGGTGTTGGCTATTATGGAAAGCGCTTTTTAATTGAAAGTATACCGCGATTCCGGAATGAAAAAAATTAGTGAATACTCCTTGAGGTGTTATTGGAGATTGGCTAGTCAAAAACGTATTTAGGTACCTAATATATAGATGTTGGTTATTATGGAAAGTACTTTATTATCGAAAAAAATCTGCGGTAATAAACCTGTTTTGGCACAAATTTAATGTAAAGTAAATATACATCCGACTAGTTAAGCAATCCCGGTATCCCGGGGTTTTATTTTTAATAAAATAATCGTCTGAAGCCGCTTGTATAATATGTTAGCCGAAAATTAACTTTAGGTAAATATGCATCCGATTATACGATCTCTATCAGTAATTCTGTTATAATTGAATGCAACCCGCGACTCAGATTGTTCGTTTTTCAAGTAAATTTTCCTCAGAGCTAAACCTTACTCAATATGTAACAAACAAATGACAAATGCACTTAATAAGATGTAATAACGTAACACAGACAAAGTAACTTACATATATAAGCATTGTCTGGTAAAAGTTCATTCATGTAGTTTGCTTACAATCGTAATCGAGCGGGACAGGATGGGTGAGGAAAGCATGTTATTTTAAAATGTCTCTTTAAAAGAGAAAATGGCCACAGTAGAGAACATGTCTAGGGTAGAAAGAGACTTTGCAAACACATAATTAACGGAAATAAAGTCCACCCAATCTCAGAATAATTGTTTATGGTTCACACAAATTATTGTCCTATGAGGGATTTAATTTGATGGATTATCACGCAGAGTACTCGAGTTTGATTCCGCGGCACTCACCTAAGTTCTAACTTGAAATAATTGTATAATAATATAATATTGTAATATTGTATCACATACACACATCACCATCTAGCCCAAACTAAGCAGAGCTTGTACTATGGGTACTAGACAATGTATAAATATACATATATACTTCTTTTTGTAAATACATACGTATTATAACATAGAAACACCCAGACCAAGACAAACATCCATGTCTATGCATACAAATGTTTGACTTGTGCGGGAATCGGGCCCGCGACCTCAGGCGTAGCAGTCGGTTACACTAACCACTACGCTACGCCATCGAGGTCTTCAAAGCTCGAAGTCAGGTGCCTAATAAATATGTAGTTATTTTTTAATAAATGCACCGATGGCGTAGTGGTGAAAACCAGTTAAAACTGGTTACTTTGCCGCTGACACTGCTGTTGTAGTTTAGTGCCGTGGGTTCGATTGCCGCACGGGACAAAAAATGTTGTGATCCACAAATATTTATTTCAAGTCTGGATGTTCTTCGTGTCTGTTGGTTGTATGTTTGTAAAGTCCGCATCATAGAAATTAGTCACATGTGTGACATGAGTCTTACAAAAAATGTATGAGGCATTAATTATGGAGAACTCTCAGATATGCTGGTTCCTTCACGATGTTTTCCTTCACCGTTAAGCGAGCGATAATTAAATATTTAATACGCACATAAGTTCAATAAGTCAGAGATACGGGCCTTGGGGATCGAACTCGAGACCTCTGGGTGCTAGTCCAACGTTCTTCCACTAGACTATCGCTGCTGTTGTTATATTGATCATAATAATAGCATATTGAATAATATTTTATAAGTGGTTCTTTATCTGATTATACCTGTTTTTCCTCATCATTTTCGTAATAAATGATAAGACTTTTATAAGTCTTATCATTTATAGTAATTTTTCGGAGGTGACCGCCAGATTACCTCCAAAAAATTGAATTGAGAAAAATATTTGTATTCTATTGAAGTGATGACCCTCAGTTACCCTTTATTTAAAGGTACTTTAAACCCTGGATCATTGGAGCGCATTGTTCGGTATGAAATGGTCGGAGTCCTGTAAACCTATTTTCAAATCGAATAAGCTATTAACTGTTCCTAGCATCTATATTTATGAAGTGGCTAAATTTGTCAAATCTCACAGTTACATTTTTGAAAAAATCGACAATACGAATAAGCGACATGTCACCCACTTATCCATAAGAATGCCTGTGCCCAAGTTGGAATTATTTAGGAAAAGTTGTGTCTATATGGCACCACTCATTTTCAATTCCTTGCCCAAGAGGATAGTGAATTTACCAAATAAGAACTTTTGTTGTGCTTTACGGGAATGGCTTATCCAGGAAAACTTTTATTCCATCAAAGACTTTTTAAGTACTAGTTCTTGTCGTTACTGCACTTCTTAAGAGACATTGTATTACGACTAAAACTCGGTGTTTTAAAATTCCTAATTTAATGTTATGCATGTTTTGTTTTTATTAATTATTTCTACTCACCTAATTCAATTAATTTTGACATGTAAACGAAAAAGAAAATCCTTAATTTTACATATAATTTGATTAAAATATTATAATATTTTTATTGAAATGAACTGGATTTAATGAATTTACTTACAATAATAATTAATCTCAAATTCAATATTATCATGTACCTAATTTATTTAATAAAAATGTAATTAAGTAACTTAATTGACATATAATTTTGCATACCTGTATTACGGGTGAAATGTGTATTGTTCTAATTTATATTTTGTAACATCTTTGTGTACCACATTTGAAGCAAAATAAATACATTATTATTATTATTATTATTATTATTAAATGTTCAACCTGGAATTGATCTTGCACTCATAAACATTGTTTAAAAGAATTTGGAATATTCATTATTACATCCTAACTAAAGTTATATATGCGAATGTGAGTTTGTTTGTTTGTTGTGCTTTCACGCCGTTACTACTAGGCCGATCATCATGAAATTTCGCATACACGTTGACAGGGGAACAGAAAAGGACAGAGGGTATATACAAGGTGGCGCAAATGTTATCACATTAATTGATACCACATAAACTACAAGGTATTCTTTAGCGATTTACAAATTATGAAAATATGAACCAAATGTATTCAGTAGTTTAGCCACAGGACATTTTTTTTGTTTTCATAATTTAGAATTTTAGAACATCATGTAATGCAGAGATAACTGTACTTAGGTGTCAAAGACCTTAAGCAGCGATATTATAAACCGTCGTATTGTAATAATATATTATCGGGTCTGGGAATTTCCGAATCCTAGCGAGTTGACAAAGACGATTTCTCGGAGCCTATGACCGTTAACGAGCTGGCTCTACAGCGCACGATTGGTTACAACAGTGTTCCAATTTGTGTCTAATTTTAAAATATTAATTTTGTTAAAAAAAGAATTACTTATTTTCTGCGAAAATACGTTTTTTGTTTATGTCAACCGTCTTATATCAACCAGCTTAAAGTAGTATATCATTTAATGTGATAACATTTGCGCCACCTTGTATATATATGTATACTCAAATGTGTATATATATACAAGGTGGCGAAGTGAGTGAAATGAGTATATAAATAAGAGCTAGAAGGTTTTATGTTATAAATAAAAAACAGCGAATGTTTTCATCCTCACACATTTTAATTAAGAAGTTATATAGGTATTAATTACACAGAGATACATAAAAATCAATAGTATCGTAGCACCACAAAAATAAGTTTATACAAATATCAATATGTTTTCAGCGTTTGTTACCATCCGTCTGTGCCATCGAAAAAGAAAAGTGCCGATGTAACTTTTTTTCGTGCTATTTACCTACTGTACATTAGGCAAACGAATTATTTACAATAACATCATCTACAGGGTCTGTCGTTAATAATGGATAACCCGTTAGCCGGAGGTTAACCAGTTATCAGGCAGTAAGAAAATAATATTTTTATGTCAAAGAATTTTTCAATTCGAACCAGTAGTTCCTGAGATTAGCGCGTTCAAAAAAACAAACCATCTCTTCAGCTTTATAATATCAGTATAGATCTCGCGACCATATTGGAGATCTACATGAAATGGTAGTAGAGATACTCTACAGTTTATTTTGACAGCTGAGTATTTCCTGCCATTAGGATGTGTATGTATGACTAGCTTTTGCCCGCGCCTTCGTTAGGAAAAAGTACTTCTTTATGTGTCAAAGGCACGCTATGTTTCTTTCTGTACCCTGACTACATGTATGCTCAAGTTCATGATGATCGGTCGAGTAGTTAAAGGGTGAAAACGTAACAAACAACCTTTATTCACATTAATAATATTAGTTAGGATTCTTTACGATTGACATTAATACCGATTATCTAGAAATTAATGGTTCCTTTTACGGACAAGCTAATGTGCATATGATGTTTACCTACATATTACAAGTGGCACAATGGTGGCAAAAAGCTTACGGTCCTCTTGATGGTAAACATTTACTGTAAGCTATGGACACTTGGCAGGAGAATCATATTCTTTGCTCATCATCATCGTCTTCTTTTTAAACCACTATAACTAAATCGATAAAAAACAATTACCTTTAATTGCTGGAGTGCAAGACATTATTGAAATCTATTGTGTCTTCATAGTTTAACTCAATTTATCGAAATCTGTAAAAATATAGTACCCAAAGCACAGTATAGATAATACCGCTGTGCCGAAAGTAATGATATCAGGGATTTCGATAGCGTTATCATTTGTCGAACCACTGATAACGGACGCAGGTATGACGATAATAATACTACTCACGGTATGAATAATACCCTGACTAATACTCCGTCTGGCAGTTCCTCGAAATGCTTTTGGTATTGATCGGATGTAAGGTTAGGTGATAATAAGTATGGTAGGTATGCCCATGAGTCGCCACCCGCAGGTGCTGAGCCTGCATAGGGCGCTGCTGGGTGGGTCGCTGATGAAATTATAGTTTGTTTATTTATTTGGACACAGGACTAATAGTTGTTACATTATTCCTACGTAACTAAATAAAACTATTAAAAAATGTCTAAATGCACAACATTTAAGGCGTCACAACATTCATTATTATGATGTAACATGAGTAAAATATTAACCAACTAAAAAATGTAAAATATTATTAATATAGTATGTATGTATCTTATGTGGGGGCCAGTCAGTGCAGACTGGCGACACTTCGACCCAGTGGGATCTTTTGTGTCGACACTCTCCCAATAACGACTGCCATAGATGTTCATGGTAGCCGGGACCGACATCTTAACGTGCTCTCCGAGGCACGGAGCAGGCGATAATTGTCAATCAATACGCACATAATTTCGAAAAGTCATATAACTTCCGAAAGTCAGAGGTGCGCGACGTGGGTTCGAACCCGAGACCCTCTGTATTGCAGTCTGTTGGTCTCCCCACTGAGCTATCGCTGCTTGTAATATAGTATGTATGTAAAAAAAAAATAACAACAATAAAAACAATATTTTTGAGATCTTGTCTGTCTAATCGTAACGACCTTAGAACGTCTTTTTAAATGTGTAAAACTTATCCACAAACACATCTACTTCATCGCAAAAAGCATTACATGCTTTAGACAATCGGGATAGGACAGTTAATACAGGGCTGATATTTATTTATTTCATTATTTATATATTTTATTTTAGAGTTAGGTAATATATGGGAGCTCCGTAGCTACTACGTAGGCTGGTGCTGACAGGTCTGATTCCTGGTCATCAGATATGTTGAAGCGTAAACTATCAAATCAAAGCATCATATAATGGTAAAATATAATTTCAAATATGTCACGAAAAGAATGATAACTATTTGCCATAAATAATAAAAAAATGTGGATCGTCTGCTCTATTTTTAACATGACAGAGGTTTAATGACTATGGTGGAAAGCAAGGATACAAGCTTGGTGTTCGAAAATAGTAAAAAAATAGAAGCTTTGTATCCTTTGGAAAGCTTTGAGCTGGGCTTAAACAGTTTGAAAACGATTGTAGAAATCTATTTATTTAAAAGAGATAGAACGGCGAACTAACATGATTTGGGTTGGTGGTTGAGGTCTTTCAAAAGAATGGACAACAAAAGATTATCCAGTATCACAAACTATGACTAATGAAATAAACTATCTAGGTATATAGTTTAATTGTTTATTTGATTTATTTTACACACATTTGACATTAGTCATAGTTGATTACAATATCGTTATGCAGAGTCAATTATTTAGGCATAGAATACTTGATATATTTATTGATTATAATAATTTGACTATGCGATATGCCAGATTCTTGTGATGATTTTTGATACTCATTTAACCCAGACAATATATTTTTAATTACCTATGTCTGGTACTCTAAAACTTGACAGATTAAGCGCATACATGTGCACTGATCTGGCCTAAATTAAAAAATATTTCTCGTTAGTTGACCATGATCTATGGATTAATACAGAGAGAATATTTACTTTTCATTTCGCTATGTATTACCGCGAACGAAGCCAGACAGAAAGTTTAGTAATATAATTTAGCATTTCACGGTTTTATTTTATTAAAGTTATTAACTACAATTTTTTATAATAATAATAATAAAATACAATATAATAGTACACTGAAACCATAAACAATTTATATATCAATACACATATCACAGTTGACGACCGTACTAGTATGAACTGTGTCACAGTCGCCAGCGTCTTCCACCCAGGAAATAAAATTAAAACTTACACTACCAATGAGTAAATGTGCGTACGTGCGTACGTGCGTACGTGCGTGCGTGCGTGCGTGCGTGCGTGCGTGCGTGCGCGAGTGCGTGCGCGTGCGTGTGCATGTGTGTGTATGTGGTTGATTATGATGAACGTAAAATCATTGGACTGCTACTGCATTGGAAGGTGTAATGTTCGGGTGGACGGCATGGGTCTCTATCAAATAATAAAGCAGCGATTACGTATTTAAAAATACACAGGACTCTATTTTGATGGGGTTAGAGGATGCTTTTATATGCTCTCACAATCAACAGGATCATTAGGAATGACAGTGTACATATTCAAAGGTCACAACAACAACTTAATGGAAGATTCAATAAATCATTACCTAATGAGATGTGAACAGTAAATAATCGATAAGTTAATACTTAACATAACAGGATATTTTGATATATTAAATGTATGTACATTATAAATAATGAACTAAAGCTTGCTTCTACTGCAGACACAACATATAACAAGTGAGAATCGGCAATGAATTGCCGTAAATCTTAGAGTTTGAAAAAATGGTTCAAGTAATGTGCAAAGGTCACGTGACCTTGAGGTCAGAAGTCAAAGGTCATAGTCATTTCGGGGTATATCGACTATGCTGAGTCGAATGGCGTTGACGACGAATCAACGAGTCTCTAGCTCTTACGGTTCTTGAGTTGAAAGTTGTATAAGAGACGGACGGACGGACAAAGCTGTTGTATAAGAGTTTTTTCGAACTCTAATAAACAAAAGCTTTACTGTATGTATGGCGCAGTTGTGTAAGTAGTCGCCTCGCCATTACCACTGCGCTGAATATCGTAGGTTCGATCCCCACACGGGACAAACATTTTTGGTTTGCACGAATAGTTACTCCGAGGCTGCGTGTTCTGTTTGTTCGCCGTGGCGCAGCGGTAGTGAATGCGACTGCCGTGCATGAGGTCTCGGGTTCGAATCCTGGGTCGGGCCAACAAAAACGTATCGGGTTTTTCTGTTAAGAAATCTTAATACGAGCCCGGAGTTAGGAAGTTGGCGGTGTTAGACACCCCCGTGCCTCGGGAAGCACATAAAGCCGTTGGTCCTGCGTCTGATCTCTCTCCGGTCGTGTCGGATTATCCGTCCCATCGGATCACGAGGGTTAGGGAACAGAGAGGGCACTTGTGGTTGCGCACATTCTTGTGCACTATAATATCTCCTGCGCAGATGGCCAGTCTCCGTTAAGATTGGCCGCCATGACCGAAATTCGAACAGGATGACAGTATATGAAGATGAAATGCAGGAGTTGTTTTAAAAAGAATAGCAAGTGTAATAAAAGAAATAGGATTCATTTATATGTACTTTACTACTTCCAATTTACTTACGATGGTTTTAAAAAAACATTGTAGGTACGTTTATGGCAAAAAGGTATGGCCGCGTGTTTATGGCGCGCCCTTGCATTGTCTGAACTTTATCACTGAAAATGTAACTTTACTGATGTAACTTTGTATGTTACCATGACATTCTCATGTTACTTTGTGACCTAATGAATTAAAGAATGTTCATGTTTAGGTGTTTCGATTGCAAGGATAGAGCTGTGGTTGGTGGTTGAAGTAGTCCTCGCCTCTGGGAGTTTGCAGAGTATTGTGGACTAGATGTGCCCGCGGTTTCATCCGCGTTTATGATTACTGCGCCGTCCCCGTGGGTCGTAGCATGATGTTATATAGCCTATAGCCTTCCTCGATAAATGAGCTGTCCAACACTAAAATAATTTTTCAATTCGGACCAGTAGTTCCTGAGATTTGCGCGTTCAAACAAACAAACAAACAAACAAACTCTTCAGCTTTATAATATTAGTGTATATGCATTAGAAATACATTAAATTAATGAAATGTCTATGTCCTTTTCTGTACACCTGACAATGTGTATGCGAAACATGATAATCTGTCGAGTAGTTACAGCGTACGTTTAAGAGCAGCGATAGCTCAGTAGGGAGACCAGCAGACTGCAATGCAGAGGATCTCGGGTTCGAACCCATGTCGCGCACCGCTGACTTTCGGAAGTTACATAACTTTTCGAAATTATGTGCGTATTGATTGATAATTATCGCCTACTCCGTGCCTCGGTTAAGCCGTCGGTCACGGCTGCCATGAACATCTATGGCAGTCGTTTTTGGGAGAGTGTCGACACAAAAGATCCCACTGGGTCGAAGTGTCGCCGGTCTGCACTGACAGGCCCCCACATAAGATACATACATACATACAGCGTAAAATCGTAACAAACGAGTAAAAAAAACAAACACATTTGCAATTATAATATTAGTTAGGATGTACTTATACTAATTAAATAATTTGGATATACAATTAATAAAATGGAAGATTGGATAATATTACGATGACTTTAATGAACAATACATCACTATTGTTTATAATAGTTAGCTTTACATTGTGCTTACACCTGCGTGATACATTGTCAGATCTCGAAATTCAACACCGTTCTACACTGAGACTAAGTACCTATTATATAAATTGTAGCTGGTTTTGTGACAATTATAATAATGGTACAAAATATCTACTAGGTACACACGGCTACACATCAAGTTAGACACCCTATATACGCATAACTACGCTACATACAAAATAGAGAATTGTCGGAAAGGGACAGTGCATAGTGGTGTCGATGTTATGGGAAGGATAGAGCGTAAGAAAAATATAACGCACTCTCTCGCACTATTCGCAGCGTTCAACTTCTAATAGTTCAAAGTCCAAACAGTCTAGGTTGATGTGTCGCTGTGTGTACTAAGGTTTATACTTCTGGAACCTCACTTGACACTTTTTGGGAGACCTTCTTAATTAACTTAATTTAATAAATATGAATTATAATTTTATATATTGCTAGCTGTGCCCGCGGTTTTACCCGCGTTTATGTGTACGGCTCCGCCCCCGTGGGTCGTAGCGTGATGTTATATAGCCTATAGCCTTCCTCAATAAATAGGCTATCCAACACTAAAATAATTTTCTATTTCGAACCAGTAGTTCCTGAGATTAGCGCATTCAACCAACCAAACAAACTCTTCAGCTTTATAATATTAGTACAGATTATAATTATTTTATTCTTTTAATCCGACTACTCCTAGTGAATAGCGTGCGACTTTATAAACGTTCATAAAACGGACCCAGAACACCTAGGCTTATCTTATCTTATCTTATTTCGGGGGCAGTCAGTGTAGACCGGCGACACTTCGACCCAGTGGGATCTTTTGTGTCGGCGCCGAGATCTATCCCTGAGCTATCTCCCTATGAATGTATTGCATCAGTCGCAGCGTACACTTCAGAGGGAGAAGCCTGAAGTCTTCAGGGTTCGGATATGCCAATCCCATCAGACCTATCCTTAGTCCAGCCAACGCGTCACATTCACGCAGTAGGTGTGATATGGACTCGTCCAGTTCACCACAGGCTCTGCAGATCAAATTGTTTGCCAAACTCAATCTGCATAGGAAGTCGTTGGTGCCAAAATGACCAGTGAACGCTTCTGTGAGCAGGCGTATTTGGCCCTTGTTGTACCCGTAGAACTTCCGGGTGAAGCCCGTGGCTCTGTTTGCAATGAATTTCTTGGAGTGCTCCAGACCCCTAAGGGTCATCCACTCTAGCCTGTGTTTCTCATTACCATGTGCATTCATAGCTGCCTTGACGGCACTCTCAGAGAGTCTTACGAATGGCTCGGGGCCAACAAATAGTTGCTCCGAGTCCTTCCTGGCTAATTCATCAGCCTTCTCATTACCCTGCACACCTGCATGCCCCGGAACCCACACCAGCCTGACTGTGTATTTCCTGCCAAGTTTGTTAAGGGCTTTAACCCAGTTCAGGACCAGTCCGGAGTCCACCCTACAGGTGTTCAGAGCCTTGAGAGCAGCTTGACTGTCACTGAGAATATAAACAGTCTTGTCAGTGACATTTTTGTTGATATTCTCCTGTGCACAGGCAATTATAGCATAGGTTTCCGGAGGATATTTGCATATTTGCCCATGCTTTGACTCACTTTGCAGTCATTGGCATAAATACCAGCGCCTGATCCTGTTTCCATTTTGGAACCATCGGTGTACCAGATGAGACAACCTTTGTTAGGGGATTGTAGACCTTTTCTCCGTTCGTCCCTTGTACCTAGGCTTGAAACAACTATTTGTGGATCACACATTTTTTTGTCTCGTGGGGGATGGCACGTACGTTACTCGGCGCAGTGGAAGTCGTGAGACGAACACTACAACCACTAAGCCAAACCACAAGCAATCACAAATGAATAAACAAAACAATGTTTATAAATAGTAATATATGCACTTTGATGAAGTGTTTTGCTATTATAGGGTATTGTACTCTATCTTCTTCTCTCTTAGCCTTTATTAGTCACTTGGGGTCGGCTTTTCTGGTCTAACCGGATTTGACTGGATATCAGTTTTTACACGAAGCCGCTGTCACCTGACCTCCGCAACCCGAAGGCTAACGATACCCTAAGGCTAGACCAGTGTCAGGATATTAGAGGGTACTGACTTGCCCAATAACGACTGCCATAGATGTTCATGGCAGCCGGGACCGACGGCTTAACGTGCTCTCCGAGGCACAGGGCAGACGATAATTGTCAATCAATACGCACATAATTTCGAAAAGTCATATAACTTCCGAAAGTAAGAGGTGCGCGACGTGGGTTCGAACCCGAGACCCTCTGCATTGCAGTCTGTTGGTCTCCCCACTGAGCTATCGCTGCTTTTGTTTTAGTTCATAATATAGAAAATCAATTTTAAAATTCAATACAATGTTTTCAATTTTTCAAGTCTGTTTCCTAACACCATTAAATAGTAGTCGCCATGTTATTAAGTCATTTTTTTTATATTTTTTTTATACTTGGTGAAATGCTTTGACGCTAACCCCTCCGCGGGGGCGGGCGGAGGGGTTATGTCGGACTCATCGGGGTAAAAGAAGATGTTGAAATGATAATGGACCTCCCGGAATACCGACTAAACCTACCACGGTGTTCCTCGACAAAATCACTATCGACGGGGCCACGCGAATCACTTGCACATGCAGTCGCGACCCCGGCGAGGTTTCGGCCCGGCGTATGAAACGGCAGGCCACTACATGATAAGACCTACCCTATGGTCACTTCACTTATTCCCTACTGACCCCCCCGCCCCTCTAGAGGGGAGACGGACTCGACACAGAGGCGCGCGTGGGAACACGCACGCCGCTTCTCGGACCTGGTGCTGAACGGGTAGTGGACAGGCCCACGAAGCCCACCACCCCCGTGTTATTACGTCATACGGCTGTGTAAATTAAGAATTGTCAACTGTCAATAAGTGTCAACTGATCAGCGTACAGCTTTAATCTCTATTGGGTTTTTATATTATAGTAATCAACGTAATTTTTATTGAAATAATACCATGAGGGAGGGACGGTTTTGTAAAAGGAGACACCACAAATTTACCAAGAATAAACTCTTTGTTGGCCGGTAAATTCTTTGCTGCAAATCCCGATTTTTGTTCTGCATATCACTGCATTTGTTTACACAGCCAACTGAAGACATGACCACAGAGCAATAAGGCGTCCACTACGTCCAGCTTTTTCGTCATTTTACGCGCGAAATTTGAAAATGCAATATTTAAATGCATTTTGATGGCACTTATCGATTGAATAAAAAATCTGACAATTTTTTAGTACTTCATTAGCACTATAGAATCTAATTGAGACACTTTTCAAAAATGGGTATAATACCGTATTATGTGTAAACGAATTGCTTAAACGTGTTCATTATCTAGACCTTTGAACGAACTATAAGTACGTCAAATAATTTACATCACACACGCTTAAAAAAACATATATAGCGTATATAATAAGTTATTTATTTTTAGTAAAATTCTCATTTTCACAACTGCGTCTTAGCAATTCTATAAAGTGCACTTATAACTGGATATTTGCCCGAACTAGGTTAAACCTGTGTTTCGAGCGAGAAAATATGTAGGTACTATCGACTTGAGCGACGGTTGACCATTTCAGACCAGACTCGGAACAACCATTTGTGGATCACACAAAGTTTTGTTAGCCTGAGCAAAGCCACAGCACTGGCTAATTGCATGTTGATTGTTGTGCCTAAAATTACTATTAAAAGTTTCCATATATTTAAAAAATTAAATTAATAAACATTTGCCGCAATGGCAGTATTGGCGAAGCGACCGCTTAAACCATTACGCCATCCGTACAGTGGAAAAAAGACAATCTATGAATTTCTTACTTTTGCTGTTTGCTTCGTAAGGCCTATTTGTAATGTACTATCGACTTGAGCGACGGTTGACCATTTCAGGAAAATTTTTGCTTGCACATGTTGACTTTAAGTGACTCCGCCCTCCGCCCGACGAAGTGTTGGCCTGCTATGCGATTTTAACCTTAGGAGTGGTCATCCGTCGCTCAAGTCGATAGTACCTACATACTATTTTCGGTACAAATAAATTTACAATATAATAATTAATAACTTTCATAATTATCTAAAGGTAATAAACTCTTCAAGATACTTAAATAACAATGATTAGATGTGCCCGCGGTTTCACCCGCGTTTATGATTACTGCGCCGCCCCCGTGGGTCGTAGCGTGACGTTATATAGCCTATAGCCTTCGTCGATAAATGAGCTATCCAACACTAGAATTATTTTTCAATCCGGACCAGTCGTTCCTGAGATTAGCGCGTTCAACCAAACAATAAATTATCAAACAAATTCGTCTTAAATAATAAAAATGTGTGATTCAACTACTCTTTTGTGAATATCACTAACAGCATTTCACAGTGTTCTAATAAGTGCTTTAAAGCACTCCAATAACGAAACGCTATAAGCAAAGTGTTTACACAAAACATTCTTATTACTACCGATAAGCCTTCTAAAGTGTAGACGCTCGTATATTTGGAGCTTTACTTAGAAATAAGAACAAAGCAGCTCAATCATAACAGAGCCAAAGAATTCGTAGGCGAAATAAGAGCAGCCTTCCACTTAAAAAGAAATTTAACCATTTGTATCCGCATCCGCAATAATCAACGCGGATGTTAATGCGAATCCAGATATAGCGTAGGTTACGATAGGAAAGAAATCAGTTGTTCAGCAGTACGTGTTTAATTTATGAACCTTTGCAAAACAGGATTGAACCTGCTAAGGCGGTGATATTAGATAGTT
Organism: Catocala fraxini; assembly: GCA_930367265.1. Classification (NCBI taxonomy): domain Eukaryota; kingdom Metazoa; phylum Arthropoda; class Insecta; order Lepidoptera; family Erebidae; genus Catocala; species Catocala fraxini. The sequence continues at coordinate 23,298,003 of OV884034.1, read as the reverse complement.
TTTAGAGTGCGAAAAAACTCTTATACAAGCTTTGTCCGTCCGTCCGTCCGTCGGTCCGTCTGTCCGTCCGTCCGTCCGTCCGTCCGTCCGTCCGTCCGTCCGTCTGTTATACAACTTTCAACTCGAGGACCGTAAGAGCTAGAGACTCGCAGTCAACGCCATTCGACTCAGCATAGTCGATATACCCCCGAAACGACTATGACCTTTGACCTCTGACCTCAAGGTCACGTGATACCATTTTTACGAACTCTGAGATTTACGGCAATTCATTGCCGTTTCTCACTTGTTATTAAATAACATGAACAATTTTCATCAACATCCGCATCCGCAATTGCGGAGCTTACGCATCGATTAGGACATCCGAATCCGCATGTTCGGATGTGAGTCTTTAAATATCCGTAACCGCATCCGCGCGGATGTCAAAAATCTGCATCCGCAACATCCCTGGTACTAACTTATTCCTCTGTTTTCTACCTCAAAACACCAGAGCAATTTATTATAAATGTGTATCTTTCACGACTCAACTACTCAACCGATCATTGTGAATTTTGTGTAGGTACATGTTGTCAGGGGTCAGGGGTGCAGAAAATCTCTCGATACCTCAATGGCGTAGTGGTTAGTGTAACCGACTGCCACGCCTGAGGTTGCGGATTCGATACCCGCACAAGTCAAATATTTGTATGCATGGACATAGATGTTTGTCTTGGTCTGGGTGTTTCTACGTATAATATGTATGTACATATTAACAAAAAAGAAAAGTATATATGTATGTCTAGTACCCGTGGTACAAGCTCTGCTTAGTTTGGGCTAGATGGTTTTGTGTGTATGTGATAGAATATTCTAATATTATTATTATATTATTACTGTTCTTGACCAAACCTAACCTAAATTAACGCGAGCGAAGCCGCGGGCAAAATCTAGTAATCTATATTAATATTATAAAGCTGCAGAGTTCGTTTGTTTGTTTGGTTGAACGCGCTAATCTCAGGAACAACTGGTCTGAATTTAAAAATTATTTAATGTTGGATAGCCTATTTATCGCTAATAGGCTATATAACATCACGCTACGACCAATAGGAGCGGAGCATCAATGAAAAATGTTGCAATACGTGGAAAATTCTCTTTTGAGAAGCAGACGAAGTTGCGCGGGTCAATTATATATAATATTATATTTACAACTGCTATGTTCCTATGTTATTTATTATAAGGACAAAGAAATCTTTAAAAATTACGAAATTCGTTCGGTAATCTTGCTGTTTTCATACTGTCAGCTGCTACCTCATAGCTGATTGAACAAAATATGCTGTTCTGTGACGTACGAAATATATAACGGTAAATACCACAGTTCAATAATTATTAAATTATCGCCTGATACTGACTCATAACTAAGTGAGTCTGAGCCCTGGCATACGTGTTCCTTGTGCATATGTAATTATTTTAGTCTATACTAATACGAGATTTTACCCGCGGCTTAGTTTACGTGAATTGCTATCCTATGACAATTAAATTATTTAATAAAATACCCAACAAAATCAGAGAACTACCATTATCACTATTTAAAACCAGATTATATTCATGGCTGATAGAGCAATGTTTATATAGTGTTAATGAATTTTTGAAAAGTGACCGCGAGAAAAGATTATAAATATTTAAAAATGTCAATTATTAGTTTGTTATTTATAAGTTCAATTATCCAGGTAAACGAAATTGTCTTAATATAATTAAATAAAAAATTTTTAATATTGTGTTATTAGTTTAAGTTATAGTATGTAAGAAGTATTTGCATGCCTTAAAAAGGCGAAATGTGCTGTGAACCGCTTATTTCTTTTTTACAACATCATTGTTACCATATTTCATGCAAATAAATGTTTCTTTCTTTCTTTCTTTCTTTCTTTCTAGGTTGGGTTAGTCACAGTACTTGGATGAATGATACCCTTTGTACTTTTTTGTTCCCCTGACAACGTGTATGCGAAATTTCATGATGATCAGTGGATTAGTTTAGTCATGAAAGCGTAACAAGCAAACAAACAAACTCACATTCACAATATTATTTAGGAACTTTGTTTCTATGTTCTTTCCCTTTTTAACACGCTTTTATTAGCTTGGTATGTATCTATGAATCTATGTAACGGAATCTTTGAACGTGATTTTCAACCAGGTCAAACCAATGGATTGATTTGAAAAAAAATGAAAAAGGAAATGAATAAATAAAAATGATTATTGGTTCACAAAAATAAAAATAAATAACATTAAAAAATACTAAAAAAACACGCTTTCAAAATTAGAAAATTAAAAAGGCGTGGGGTGGAGGTTATCAAAATATCTTAGAACGACTCCCGTACTAGGAATAATATCTGTATTGCAAAGAACATCTAGCCTAAGGATCCCCCTGGAGCTAAAGATTGGGTTCACGTCAGTAATGCAATGGCTGTTAATCATACACCACGACCTTATCAAGGCCACCCATTGGGTTATCACAGTTTCCTTACATAAGTACATATTGTAAAATAAAGGTCCTCGCCGCTTTTGTTCGCGATAAACTCAAAAACTACTAAACGGATTTTCATGCGGTTTTCACCAATAGACAGAGTGATTCATGAGGAAGGTTTGGGTGTATAATTTGTTAAGGTTTTGTACTACCCGTGCAAAACCGGAGCGGATCGCTAATTCTTAAATATGTGAATAATTTAGTTACTTTTCTTTCCAGGGTAGACTGGACTGGTCAAAGCCGCTCCTGTGCCAGCTGCATGCTATAGCGCCTCACTATGAGAAGTGGGTCAACACAGCGGTGTATAGGAAGTGCAGACTCTTCGCCAGCCCGTGGTTAGAGTGCATGACCTATACGCAATGGTATCTGGTACCTATTTTCTGGATACCCATCATCCTGTACCTTGCGATCACTCAGTATTTTGAGCTAGTGGCGTGTGAAGGTAAGAGATCGTCATTATTTCGTTAATTACACATAATAATAATAATCTTTATTTGCTAGAAACACGGTTACAAGAATGTTTAAATAATAAAATAAGCACAGCATGTCTCACCGTATGAACGGTATGCAAAATTAATATTTAAGATTAACAATATGTGAATACATATATCTTTACATAACATAAATTCAGCGAGTGTGTAAAAGCATTTATTTGTGAGCCATTGTTTTAATTTATGTATGAATTGTGTCAGAGGCAATTCTCGTATGCTTTTTGGTATTTTGTTAAATACTTGTATGCTCATACAACTGCTATTTCTTAGATATCTATTTATATATATCATATACATTTTCATAGTATCACGTTTGCATCTTCAAAGAGGTAGGCAGAGTTATATCAGTTCCAGCAACTCACACACCATTCATGGCAAGGGTTGGCACACCGAGCGATGTTTAGTCGGTTAAACCCGGGGCTTTCCATCTTTCCCTGGGTGACACCTATGTACCCTCTCCGCTCCCCTTTTCCCGCGGAGAGGGATGCGTAATTTATGCATTCTTTGTCGGTCTCGATGGCGTAGTGGTCAGTGTAACCAACTGCCACGCCTGAAGTCGCGGGTTAATACCCGCACAAGTCAAACATTTGTGTGCATGAACATGGATGTTTGTCTTGGTCTGGGTGTTTCTATGTATAATATGTTAGTATTTACAAAAAAAAAGTATGTTATATGTATGTTTATCCATTGGCTAGTACCCATAGTACAAGCTCTGCTTAGTTTGGGCTAGATGGTGTTGTGTGTATGTAATAGAATATTATTATAATATTTCTCCACGTACAAAAAGCCAGATCTATAATATACTCATTTTGCCAGCTTTGGTTTTTAGATCAATAGTTATAATAATCTTTCTTCTCTCTTAGCCTTTATTATTCCCAAGTCACTTGGGGTCGGCTTTTCTGGTCTAACCGGATTTGACTGGATATCAGTTTTTACACGGAGCGGCTGTCACTGGACCTCCGCAACCCGAAGGCTAACGATACCCTAAGGCTTGACCAGTGTCAGAATATTAGAAGGTACTGACTTTCCCAATAACGACTGCCATAGATGTTCATGGCAGCCGGGAACGACGGCTTAACGTGCTCTCCGAGGCACGGAGCAGGCGATAATTGTCAATCAATACGCACATAATTTCGAAAAGTCATATAACTTCCGAAAGTCAGAGGTGCGCGACGTGGGTTCGAACCCGAGACCCTCTGCATTGCAATCTGTTGGTCTGCCCACTGAGCTATCGCTGTTATAATAATAATAATAATAATACGTTTATTGCAAGTTCACAAAACTCGTAGTTCTTAGTAAAACTTAGCCTAAGTGTTAGGTATTAATTATTTAATTTTTGACGCTGCATCATGTATGTCGCAGCACCTTCGCATATAAGGACAGTCTAGCCTGTCCGCAATCATTGCCAGCACTGTGTTGGAACCAGCCCGCACCCTGCGAACTAAAGAAGTGCAACGCTTGCGCATTGTTGTGTAAAAGCAATCAGTTCGTGCTTCGGCGAACATTGCTAAGGCACTGCAGTAGCGAGGTAGGCCAAACACAGACCTGAACGCATTGTTAAACTGTACGCAGAGAGCATTGTATGATTACACAGTGAAGATAGTCCATAGGCTGCAAGTATAGAGCGATATAAAGGCGAGCTTATTGCCGTACACTAGGCTTTGTTACAGACACAGTGCATGAGAATTTCTTGATAGAAAAACCTAACAGCTTTTCCCGAACCGGGTAAGTATCGATCTCGAGACCGCAAGATCCTATACAAACATAAATAAGTAGGTATTAATGCTAGGGAACTAATGTAGGGTAGTCATATCACCTTGATAAAGAACTACAAGACCTTACCTGTAAGAGTTTGCTTCCAGCGACAAGGCGGTTCTTTTTTTTTGTTTAGAAGTTACTAAGTATGTAGAATACAATGTACTGCGTGATTATAACGCACACAAATATAAATACGCACACATGTAGGTACTTTCACAGATACTTGTACTCTATACTCCATTCGGTTGGGTATTTAACTAAAGGTAAACAATCTTGATGTGTCTTTTTTATCTTAATATATAAAAACTCAGTTTAAAAATAAAATGCTGCTAAAGATCAATGTAAATACAACAATAACGATTACTAAATCAATTGAACCGTTAGTTTAAGCAGTAGTTCATTTGTATAATATGTGTTTGTGTAAAAAGTCACATCAAGTTTTAGTTAAATACCTAACCAAATGGAATATTATATTTGGTGTATTTCTTTTTGTTTTCACATTTGCAATCATTCTTTTTATGTTCTCTTTCTATTTGCTAATTGCCTTTTTTTTCACTTTGGCAATATTTTGGGAATATTTTTATATTAACTTGGGAAAAACGAGATACTTCCAACACAATCATTTTTTAACTTACTAGACGGCCTCATAGTATTGTAAACAAAAACATTTGCTTTTTATTATATTTTTTTATACTTTGATGTACGGTTAAGACTGCGCCGAGCGTAAAACGCGGTTGGACAGAAATTGACAGAATGACAGAGCTCGATATTCAAATCGGCGCGCGGCCGCCAATGGCCGCCATAGTAAAATTGTATGGAGGATTTGAAGCGCTTTTTTGATAAATATGTATCTTTATTGTCAACCAATAACATAAATATTTGGGACGGACAAATTGTAATATAACTATTTATGTTTCGTTTAAGCTGTAAAATAGGATAGATTTCTACTGTTATAATCTAAAAATTAAAAGCTTACGTTTTTGCATTTTTCTTGCAAATTTACATAGTTTTGTAGGCGAATATATTAATTATTTTAAATTTTTCACACGGAGTAATTGTAAACACATTCATTATTATGGTAAATGTATATTTTATATGTGTATAAATAAAAAGTGTTGATTTTATTCACTTAACTGTGACCGCGTGTTTTGGCACATTTCGCTCGGCGCAGTCTTAATTTCAATGACTATCGTTTTTGTGCTCACTGGACGGCTTCACTAGCGAGTAAGGTCCTGTCAATCCTGTCATAGCTGCTGTCGTAAGTTGTATTTGGCGGTAATCATTCTCGGTTTCTATGGTTACTGATGAAGTGACTATAGAGTATGAGTTCTAGAGACCTTACTATTCACTAGCAGCAGCTCTAGCAGTGAATTCAATTGCGATAGCTCTCTTTAGTGTACAGTAAAGCTTATCAAATTCTATACAACGATATAAATAATAGACAATCCTTAACAACTTTTATCCACCATCTTGATTTCCAGATGTCTGCCAACAAGACTCGCTCTCAAACATCCAGTACATCTATCACATAGGGCTGGGAGTTCTACTCTGGACAGCACTGGAGTATTCCTTACACAGATGGGTGTTCCACCTGAACCCTGGCTCATCGGTCTTGATGATCCAATTCCAATTTTTGTTACACGGCATGCATCATAAGGTAAGGCAGTGTTTATTTTTATTGATCTATCCTTACTTGTATTATAAATGCTAAAGTAACTCTGTCTGTCGTTAGTGGTTTAGCCGTGAAAAGGTAACAACTTTTTCACGGCTAAAGCATTCAACCGATTTAGATGAAATTTGGTACATATATAGTTCAAAACCTGGGAAAGGACATAGGCTAATTTTTATTGATGTAGGTACATACACATATACAAGCAAACACAAAAAGTAGGTACATACACATATTTCTCTACTGTTTGTCAACTGATTTCCATATTTTAATGTTTAGGACATACTAGCTTTCCCCGCGGTTCCACTCGAGAACTGTCCTTTTTATGAAAGGTGGCCTATATCCTTTTCTGTACCCCTGACAACCTGTATGCGAAATTTCATCACTATCGGTCGAGTAGTTAAGGCGTGACAGCGTAACAAATAAACTCACATTCGCATTTATAATATCTATTAGCTGGCATTAACGAGTATTAATTATAGTGTTATCAATAATAAAATTATGGAAACAGTTGCGTTTTTATATAGTTAACTAGTAGTTTTCCCGCGGATTCACCCTCGTAAGTCCCGTTCCCGTGTGAATACCCTTTCACCCCTTTAAGGGTGTAATTTCCAAAAATCCTCTCTTAGTGCTCCCCTACACTCTCCAAGGAACATACATGCCAAATTTCAGCTTCTTGCGTTCAGTAGTTTCGGCTGTGCGTTGTCTGTCAGTTACTCAGTAAGGGAAGAGTTTTATATATATAGATTAAATACAAAACAGCTTCGTACTTTTCTCTTCTACCATTAGGTATAACAGATTTAATGGTACTGAACTGTATCGTATTGTAAGTACATAGGTATAAAAGTGTAATATAATATGTATTTAGATGTTACAATGAACGAATGTAAAAGCGTAAAAATAATATAATATTCTACCACATACACACAACACCATCTAGCCTAAACGAAGCAGAGCTTGTACTATGGGCACTAGACAATGAATAAACATATATACTCTTTTTTTTTTGTAAATACATACATAATATATATAGAAACACCCAGACCAAGACAAACATCCATGTTCACGCACACAAATGTTTGACATGTGCGGGAATCGAACCCACAGTCGGGGGAACCGTTGGAACTGCTGGTTAGTGGAACTGGCAGTCAGTTACACTGACCACTACGCCATCTGGCCGACAAAATATATAATTATATTAGAAAACTAGATGTGCTCGCGGTTTCACACGCGTTTATGATTACTGCGCCGCCCACGTGGGTCGTAACGTGATGTTATATAGCCTATAGCCTTCCTCGATAAATGAGCTATCCAACACTAAAATATTTTTTCAATTCGGACCAGTAGTTCCTGAGATTAGCGCGTTCAAACAAACAAACAAACAAACTCTTCAGCTTTATAATATTAGTGTATATGCATTAGAAATACATTAAATTAATGAAATAACACTGCACGCACACAACCATGCATTTGACACAAGCACTCGAGTCGCGTTCGTAGTATTTCGTATTGTTCGGCTGATGTAGTAGAATTCTTCGTAACTAGGGTTACATAATTATGTATGTGGAGTATTATAAACGAAATGCGATTATAAGGGTAAAGTTATAGCCAACAAAACGTTAATACCGATCAAACTTAAAATTTAAATCAATTATTTTCTTAAAAAGGGGTACATCGTTTTTGCTTCACGTATTAATATATAGATATCAGCTCTGTGCACGAACAGTTCCACTGCTGGGCCTCGTCTCAGAAGGGTTATACCATAGTCCACCACGCTGGCCCAGTATTGGCGCACTTTACATATCTTCGAGATCATTATGGAGAACTAGACATGGAGGTTTCCTCACGCTGTTTTTCTTCTGTGTTCAGAAGTTCCTTTTCAGACATAAACTTCTGAAAGGGCCATTGAAAGGGTAGTAAAACTAATATGTTTAATATAATATCTTCTTCTCTCTTAGCCTTTATTATTCCCAAGTCACTTGGAGTCGGCTTTTCTGGCCTAACCGGATTTGACTGGATATCAGTTTTTACACGGAGCGGCTGCCACCTGACCTCCGCAACCCGAAGGCTAACGATACCCTAAGGCTAGACCAGTGTCACGATATTAGAGGGTACTGACTTTCCCAATAACGACTGCCATAGACGTTCATGGCAGCCGGGACCAACGGCTTAACATGCTCTCCGAGGCACGGAGCAGGCGTTAATTGTCAATCAATACGCACATAATTTCGGAAAGTCATATAACTTCCGAAAGTCAGAGTTGCGCGACGTGGGTTCAAACCCGAGACCCTCTGCATTGCAGTCTGTTGGTCTCGCCACTGAGCTATCGCTGCTATATTTAATATAATATATATAAATAAAATAATATAATTCGACCGATGCCTTCTAAACCTACATTCGTTATCAAGGCTGTAATCTCCGATAAGTAATGCATATGTATTCGTATACATGTAGATAAGTAATTTGGTGAGTTTGGTGACAAGATAATCTATCTTTATGTATAGATAAACGATATGAATTTATTTCGTTGAGTCAGATTAGAAATTCTTTAGTGACTCATGTTTGGGATCGTAGCTTTGATGCGTGTGCTTTAAAACAAGGCTGGCCCGGTGCCTGTTTTTAACATAGTCTCACGTCTTCGTCGCCGATGGGCTAGGCAAAGGTGTAATATATCTATTATTCGATTTAGAGCTTTTTAGCTATGCTCTGAGTTCTTACGGGCGTACATTTAAAACTTATTTAGATAAAGTTTAAATATACAATGTAGGTTCTTAAAGAGTCTTGTAGACAAAAACACTAAAAATACATGTAATAAAAACTATATACTTAAAATTGTTTAAAATATGTTATATATTACCTGTGCATCAAAAGGTTTATATATGCTAACTGTCAAACAATATAATAAAGAAGAGTTTAAAATACCTAAAGCTCCACATTGCATGCTCATGCCCGTTTTCACCAACAGGCCCCTAAGCTCCACCTAAGTAGGTGTCTTTTAAGCTAGGGGCATCCCTTAATCGAATTCTTACCTAAATTCAATTTCACCATGCTAGGTATCACCTACGAAGGAATTCCCTAAGTAAGTGACAGTAAACTAAAGTCACGCTTCTGACATCGATTTTTTATCGATTAGATGAAAATTTCTATATTTATTTTCAAATGAATGGTATTAATAGAAGTATTATTAATATATTGAAAACATTATTTTTTTACAGCTACTTATATCGTAATTTTAAATATACTTTTATTTTATTTGTTCTATTAATTTAATTTAATTTTACATAATTAATTTTAAAATAAAATAATCTAATAACCTATATTTACAAACGTACTAAAAAAGATAACAACTACAAAAACACAAATAATTATAATACTAAATATTTACAAAAATGGTTTAGGCATCGTAGAATTCTTCAGCATCGCATAACATAATTAGCAATTTTTTACATATTTTGAACTTTATTCAGTTTAATTTAAAAATAAAAATATTTTCGTTGCTTGCGTATAGGCTGTAAGACCCGTGTTCCTTTGCTTTTTTTGGCAAATGAACGAGAAACCTTATGTCATTTCTTAACATACGTCGCCGTGTGATTATTTGGAACTCCGATTCCTGTTAATTAAAGCTTACATCTTTTGTTATCTTTGAATTCTAAAAGATGCTCAATTTTTCTAATAAATATAGAACACTGTTTAGATAACCTATATCTTATGAAAAAGTCGACGTCGTCGTATTTATCGAAGTGGTTGACTCTTTCACGGTCAATGCGTGGTCTTTTTACTATTTGCTGAAAGTTCTCTAGAGTCTTAATAGCTTCTAGACTCTCTATAAAGTGCCCGAAATCATTTTCCATGATAGGAAACACTCGTATGTCGCGTATGAATAAACAATATTCTGTTTCCTAAGCATAAGAGTAGTTTAAGGAGGCAACAATCGGACCCATAAATATAAGAGCTGCTTTAGAGACGTAAGTGACACCTAAACGTTAGTGAAAACGAATTTTTTGTTAGGGGTTGCCTAAAAGCTGCTAAGGGATACTTATCTGTTGGTGAAAACGGGCATTAGACAAGCTATAATAAATCAATACTAAGAGCCTGTTTCATATAACTACTACGGTGAACGAACACGTCTGTATATAATACCAAGACTACCTAACAAAATAATGATCCCAGAAAATTGTTTCAGCTTAAATATATTTAAGAATAAATAATAGTTTAAAAACTAAAAAACAGCCTTTAAAAAGTAGAAAATAATTTAATAATTGTAATGTAAAAAAGCGTGGGGTGGGGATTATCAAAATATCTTAGAAGCTTTTTTAGCTTTAGGTATTTTAAACTGTTCTTTATTATACTGTTCGTCAGTTAGCATATATTGAACCTATTGATGTACTAGGTAATATATTACATATTTTAAACAATTTTATATGGTTTTTATTACATTTCGTTGTAGTGTTTTGTCTAGAAGATTCTTTAGGAACCTATATTGTATATTTAAAACTTTATCTAAATAAGTTTTAAATGTACGCCCGTAAGAATTCGGGCCATAGCTCAAAATTGCATCTACCAATGCATGATATAACATGTACAGCGTGGCCCGGTTTGTAACATATTTTATGTTAGTTGCAAACAATATCTATTTGGAATTTCCAATTAAAATGACAATCTATTGTTAAACCTAAGTATTTATATTGATTCACAAATTAATTAACCGCAACAGATAACAATGACAAAATAATCGTTATCTATCGTCAAAAAATTTACAACGTGCAACGTTTTCAATTGTTATGTAATATTATGTCACGTGTAAAATGTAACCTTCTCTTATGTAATAAGTGTTTTGTATTAGATAAACCTATGTTATGTATGAAGTAATAGGTATCATACATAATATATTAAGTTAGTTAATATTTTACTAATTGTTGGCAAGGAAATTTCAAGTGACGATTATAAGTATGTTTTTTCGTTTGTTACGCTTTCACGCATTATCTACTCAACCGATCATTATGAAATTTCGGATACACGTACAAAAGGACATTATCATTCAGAAAAAAATAGTATTAATAACCTAACATAATCTAACCTATGTACATTGAGCTGCATATATGCATACCCATTTCATAACTAAAATGGTATAAGCCGGTAATTGACGCCTAGATGACGTTCGACGGAAATCAATAATTTAAATATAAATAGTTTATTTATATCGTAATAGATGGCGGTGCACTACTATAAAATAAAAAGAAGTAGTAACTCAATTTTGATAAATATATTTTCAACATTTTTTTAAACTCTATGCACAATAGTTTATTTAAAAAAAGAACGTTTTTTGGTAAAACAAGAAGGAAAGAATTACAATAATTAATGTATTTATAAATTTATAGTGTGTAGTTTATTTTATAGATACTTTCGATGACTCGCTATTCCCTGTCTTGTTGTCTACTCTGTCCCTGTATTCGAGTGCCTTTTCGTTAGAGATTATAGTTTTTTATAAATTTCAAAATGAGTATGCGTTGCAATATTTATAAAACAACGCCATCTAGTTAATTCATATTCATTCTAATTCCAGTGTTCACAGGATTTTGGTCCTTAAGGTATCCATGCACTATTACAGGTGACTGTACATTTACGCGCGCGAAGCCGCAGCCCAAATCTAGTAGTAGATAATATGACTTAATACAATGTTATTATGGTTGAAATTCAATAGTTGCTACAACAATTTTAATTTTAATTCTGACATGTAAACGAAATCTAAAATTTTATTTAATTTGACATGTACCTAATTTGATTTAAAAATATTATATTATTTATTGAAATGAACTGCAACGATAGCTCTGTGGGGAGACCAATAGACTGCAATGCAGAGGGTCTCGGGTTCGAACCCACGTCGCGCACATCTGACTCTGACTTTCGAAAGTTATATGACTTTTCGAAATTATGTGCGTATTGATTGACAATTATCGCCTGTTCCGTGCCTCGGAGAGCACGTTAAGCCGTTGGTCCCGGCTGCCATGAACATTTATGGCAGTCGTTATTGGGAAAGTCAGTACCCTCTAATATCCTGACACTGGACTAGCTTTAGGGTATCGTTAGCCTTCGGGTTGCGGAGGTCAGGTGGCAGCCGCTCCGTGTAAAAACTGATATCCAGTCAAATCCGGTTAGACCAGAAAAGCCGACCCCGAGTGAGTTGGGAATAATAAAGGCTAAGGGAGAAGATTAAAATGAACTGCTGATTGAATGCAAATTTATTTTTTAATAATTATTCTGAAATTGTAACGTGTAATTTGGTTAATAGACATGTAATTTAGTAGCTTAATTGATATATATTTTTGCATAGGTACCTGTATCACGAGTGAAATATGTATTGGTCTAATTATGTAACATCTTTTTGTACCATATTTCAAGCAAAATAAATAAATAATTATCATTATAAATTATTATTTAACAAGGCGTGCGGTATATCTTAGTTTACAGCAGCCTTATTGTAATTTCAACGAAAATGTCACAAGATTAACTTTTGTTCTACGTCTCGGTGCACTTTGCGTCTATTAATTGTATATTTGTTAAATCCCTCTCGCTTAAGAATATAAAACATAATGCGGCAGTTGTATTCTTAAAATAGGACAAAAAGAGAAATAGATCTTTTCGCCCGTCAAATTGAACAGGCCTTCTGTATCTATTGGGTTTTGTGGCTGTTATATCTATAAAACTGTCTTTCTTTAAACTATTTGAAGAGTACCTAACTATATCTGGCAACATTTTGACTGCAGCCCAGAAGTTTACAATACCTATGAGCAAAGACAGAAGAGATTATCTTTGTTAAAGTTGTCAGCCGCGGCGGTTGCGGAGCACCATTAGGCACATGTAGTGCCACCTAATCACGGTATTAGACATTATTGATCGATTGATTAATCAATCTGATGGCTCGTGTTGATTACTATGATCAATCATAAGGAGCTGTCGTTTCACTATCTACTGAAGTCCAAATGGTCAGGTATATTTTTTCTTATTTGTCTCAAACACGAGAATCTTAAGATTATCTTGATCTTTTATTTATATCGATGATGCGTAATATTATTATCTATTATCTAATCCGACATCAAATAAAAGAGAGTATGTATTAGATGACAGTAAATAACTTTTAGTTTTACCACCTGGTCCGTCTCAGAATCGGTCATAACTAAGGCCGTCCGCTGCGTTAAGCGAGTGCACGGAGCGGGTGCCTATGATAATAGAAGACAGCACGCCGTGCGAACGCCCGCGACGGACTCCCGCCTCTCGCAGCGCCGGCAGTAACGAAGCAGCGTTCACTGATTTCCTAGAAAAAGCTCCGCTCGCGTGCTCCGTCGCGCGGACACGTTGTCCGCGGGCCCCGTCGCCCGCGCCGCGTGTGACGGATGACCCATGATAATAGAAAACAGCACGCCGCGCGGGCGCCCGCTCCGTGCACCCGCTTAACGTAGCGGACGGCCTTATGCTACTAAGTTATGGCCGATTCTAAGACCGATGTTTTAGTTAGGAGATACTTAGTAAGAGCATGGAGGCTATTTGTCTGGTAGACCGTTATAGAGCCATTTTATTCTCGCTTTTATTATATAGACGTTTCAAGGTAGTCTGTAGCCACACTACTGATGCTTAATGGCCAGTCCCACAACTAACAAGTAAAAGTTATCCGAAAGATAAATCGCATGCTGTCTCACTCTTGTTAAGTGAAAGAAGAGAGATGGCGAGACTTTTGTCTTATAGATAAATGCTATTTGGAGGTGGTGGGACAGGCCCTTAGTCTGATATAGTCAGGTGCAAGTATGCAATAGCGCCGCGCGGCAGTCGTCTCCCCGAAATCAGTTAGGTCGTAGAGACGTAGATCAATTCGTAGTTAATAACTGGTACCGTACTGGTGTATATATATATATATATCTAGCCGTATCTACCATGAAGCATTTCCTTTAGATACTTACCATATATAACACTTCTGATTACTTTATGAACTTCTTAACATTCCTGGCAAATAGTGGATATAATACATATCTGGTTTTTTATAAGTCTTTATACGTAGCTTCTACTGTATTACAACCAGAGGCGATAACCTAGTGGGAAATCGTTGGACTGCCAAGTAGTTCGATCCCAAGGCGCGCATCTCTGACTTTTCGAAGTTAGCAGGTGTAGAGAATCACTTTATACTCTACTTCTTTTAAATACTTTTTAACTTTACAACATGCTCATGGAAACAAAATAAGCTAAACAAACGCCTTTCTTTCATCTAACTATAGTTAATGAAAGAGATTTCAAAAGACAAACTACAAATTCCATCGCTCTAGCATACTTTATAAAGATTTACTTAATCGGTATGGGATTCTAAGCTTGGAGTCCAGGCGCTTACTTTTGGGAGCCATGATGCTGCACGGTTTATGGAACAACAGATTTGACTGCATTGAGATAACAAATAAAATATGTTATATAGTTCCTAGAACTGTCATTCGACGAGGAGTTCGTGTGCCCCGTCAGTTCAGTACACATACATGCAGAACAAACGCCGGAGAGCGTGCGCCTCTTCGTAGACTTGTTGACGCATACAATACGTATCTTATTCAGCTGGACATATTTTCTCTCACTCATCAACAATACAAACGTAAAGCTATTGAATTGTTTAAATCACTTTAGGTTAAGTACAACGTTTCATTTTAGATTTCATTTGTTAAAAATTGTCAAATTCATTCAATTGTTATAAAATAATAATAAAAAAAACTTCTTTATTGACACAAAAATACAAGTAGGTACATAGTAGTAGAAAACTTAATCTAGGTACAGAATTCTTAATTATAATGTTCTGCTGGTATTAAAATAGGATATATCCTGTGCTATAAGTACCAGCAACCCTCCAGTTTCACAGTTAAACTAAGTAAAAATCTACTGGTGACAATAAGAGTATAAACCTACTTACATTATTAAACTTTACGTAATTTAAGCTAGAAATAAAATTAAAGATAAAGTAAAAAAAAAAATGTAATAAACCTGATATATTACTATAAGTCTATATAATATGTATTGCGTGTATGTTATGTGTGTGGGTGTTTGTGAGTGTGTGTGGTATGTGTGTATTTGGGCAATTGGTATAAAATCTACATATAATTATTATTTGTTAAATATATTAACTTAGTTTCTTACGTTACTGGACGTATAAGTTTTTCGGTGTCGTCATAAGAGAGTTTTTGGAGCCATTTTCTTACTTTATTTTTGCATTGGTATTTATTACTTGATTCTATATCTAAGGATTTATTAATTTTGATATATGTGAAGCGTCCAAGGAAGTAGTAAAACCGTTCGCTGAACGTTGTCCTATGGCTATCAGCTGGCGGCAGCTTTACCCTACGCAATTTGGGTCGTAAGGATGATGATGACCCTTCATTTTCATTCACCATCACGTTCATTTTCCATTGTTAATCCGTGGACAATGGTGTTGATTATATGTTTGATAATTTAATGTAAAACACTATCTTGTAATACTTTAACATGTAATTGTTTTTGTCCCTAATAAAAAAATAAAATAAATTAAAAAAAGGAACAATCAGCTATTCCTATTGAAAACGCTTTCATTAACTTTTACTTAACATAAATACTATGTATTGTGTCATAGCGCATATGGAATCACATTGTATACCGTGATGTGTAATTGTGCCTCGTTTTTTTGACTGTTGCCAATTATTTGGATGACGGTACGATTTAGCTGACTTACCCCGGGAAGTGCCGGTAGTTTTACAGAAAATCGGCGTTAGAGTACTAGGTTACACTTTCTGCGATTCCTTTAGTAATAAGGCCCGGTTACCAAAGCGTGTAGGAGAAAGAAAGGAATCGTAGAGTTAGGTATGTGAGCTTCCAGAACTCTTTAGCCAAAGCAAGATGCGAGCGAGGTTAAGAACATGATAACATTATGTAAACGTAAAGCTTCTGACTGTCTTACATCTCCCCTTCTTTTTAAGGGAAACCGGGACTAACAGATCTGGGAGCTTCCTTTCTTTGCATCTTATCTTTATCAACTTGTTTCCAACGTGTTATTTGAGACCCTTCAGTATAGTAAGCGATCATAGATGACGGTAACCGCTTACGTAGCCACTAGCCAAGTTATATGTAATTATGTTTGCCACTTTTGTTGTCAAAATCTTTACGATGGAAATATAAATAATATAGACATCAGTTTGATAAATGTATATCTACAATTTATCTGACGAATGATGATACTTTACATAATATGACAGCTCATGGTCTTTACAGATTATTCTTTATATTATATACACATGACTTAAAACTAAGGTTATAATTAAGTATTAGGTGTTCCCCGCGATTTTACCCATGATCATGATTTGTCCCCATGGCTCGTAGCTTGATATTATACCCTAACTAAGTTTAACAGTTTCACGCCTTAAGACTGCGCCGAGCGAAATGTGCCAAAACTGGCGGTCACAGTTAAGTAAATAAAATCAACACTTTTTGTTTAATACAAATATAAAATATACATTTACCATAACAATGAATGTGTTTACAATTACTCCGTGTATAAAACTTAAAATAATAAATATTTTCGCCTACAAAATTACGTAAATTTGCACGAAAAATGCAAAAACGTAAGCTCGTGATACGTGATTTTTAGATTATAACAGCAGAAATCTATCCTATTTTACAGCTTAAACGGAACATTAATAGTTATATTACAATTTATCCGTCCCAAATGTTTAAGTTATTGGTTGATAATAAAGATACATATTTATCAAAAAAGCATTTCAAAACCTCCATACAATTTCACTATGGCGGCCGCTTGCCGATTTGAATATGCGCCGCACGTCTTAACTGTTCGACCGATCATCGTGTGATTTCGCATACACGTTGTCAGGGGTACTGAAACTGACAGAGTACAAAGGTACTCAGTCAGTTTCGGTACCCGAAACTCGCTCGCTCGAGAACTGTTTATTGTCCTCCGGATGAAAGCATTCGGTTCCCAAGCGAGCAAAGCCGTAGGCAATAGCTAGTGGTTTATAACTTTTCAAATTGGAGTCGTAGTTTTATAGATTAGTGCAATTAAACAAACAAACTCAGTCAACTCGCACCTTTAGGAACTCTGAGATATGCACATTTCCTCACAATGTTTTCGTTCTACATTTAATAAACACTATTGATTGTAATTAAATGGTAATTTCTGCACATATTATTGTAAAGTCTTACACCAGTATTCTCGAAGGGCTATTTCCAAACCCCTAGCTGCTTGACCGACAAGCGCAATAACAGTATGCACGGCCTAGGAATCGAAACCGAGACCTCATGACAGTCGCATTCACTACAACTGCGGCTACTGACGTAAGAACATTAATATACTATTAACATCTTTGATGGCGACAAGTGTATCTGCTATTGATGTTTGACATGATTAATGAGAAACTATTAAACATACAATCTTTATTTTAAAAGAGACAAATCTCGCCAGGCTTATAATTCCTGTTTGGGGACTTTATAAACATTGAAACATCGACCTCAATTACGCTTTCGGGGTACTGTTGGGTTTAGCCCGTTACTGCAGCGCGTCAGGTTATGATATGATTCATGATAGCAAATACTGACGACTTTTATGCTATTATGCGCAAAAGAGCTGCATCTCTGATGAGTAGGAGACGGAAGAGACCTAACAGTATTCTAAAAGAGTTATCTGCAAAATACGATTGGTCCCTTCTGGCACATTGGGCACATATGCATGTGTGTGCCCGCCGCGGCCGAAGTTGACTAATTATTAAAATACCTATCTATAATTATGATTTTAATTGTTATTTAATTTATTCTTATTTTGTAATTAAATTCAACATTTTATAATGTTTATTGCTTTATTAGTTTTATTTATATTTTGATTATTTGTTATGATGAATTAGTATGTAGGTATATGAATTTATGAGCGATGCAAATTTGAAATTAAGCTTCATTATTTAATTATTATATAAAAAAAATGTAGTTCTATGCAGAGCCTGAACATTTTTAAATATTATATTTTATAATATATTATTTCTGTCGTGTTTGGAAATTAAACCCTCAGCGCTCGTTGCAGTGGCAGTAGCGAAGCGGCCATTTTAACTATTGCGCCGTCTGTGCAATCTCAGTCAGTCATTATATTATGTTAACAAGCGGTCTCATATTGGTTGAAATTCGACCATAATTGATTTAAATTTTAAGTTTGATAGTTATTAAGGTTTTATTGTCTAGATCTTATACCCTTATAATCACATTTCATTATGATTTCGTTCTATATAGGTTAATTTACCTATCTTTTTCAAACAAATTATTATTTACTTAACTATACTCTTTAATTGACGATATCCTAAGCTTGCTACTTTGTTTTCTTTATCTATATCTATATATTAATACGTGAAGCAAAAACTTTGTACCGCTTTTTACGAAAATTGCGCGGACGTAGGAGTATGAAATTTGGCACAGTTATAGTTTATATGGACAAGGAGGGGCGAATCCTAATATTTATATAAAATATGCATTAGAAATACATTAAATTAATGAAAAAACACTACACGCACACTACCATGCATTTGACACACGCAGTCGAAGCGCGAACTATGGTTACATACATCAATATATAATGACATATCAGCAATATCCTTTAGGCAAACTTTGGTCGAATTTCGAGCACTAGGCGACCGCTAGTATATATAAATTTTCTGTGCGTGTGTTTGTAATTAAACTCCTCCTAAACGGCTGGACCGATTATGATGAATTTTTTTGTGTGTGTTCAAGTGGATTCGAGAATGGTTTAGATTTGGTTTCTTTATTTTTTCGTGTGTATTGGAAAATGTCTGTCGGGACAGCTAGTTACATATAAATACGTAAATATATTATAATTTAAATCGTATATATCATTCCAATCCACCCAAAGTTTTCCTGTAAGATATTGCTGATATATGTCATTAATATAATATTGATATATGTACCTAACCATAGTTACGAAGAATATTAATTAATACATTAGCCGAACAATGCCGAAATACTACAAACGCGATTCGACTGCGTGTGTGCGTGTCACTCAATCCAACAGGGCATCCATGCACTAGATACGAGTACGTTAACACTTGCTTTCTTTCCCCAGGTCCCATTCGATGGTCTTCGGCAGGTGTTCCCCCCTGTGCCGGCATTCTTCCTCGCTGCGCTTATATACTCCATACTAAGGCTAATGTTGACGTTTCCCATTTTGAAGGTCACTGGAGGACTACTTGGTAAGATAATATTAATCTCTACAGTAAATTATAACAGAAGAAATACTGTTTGTGACAGGTCTTGAAGCTGCGAAGCTTTGCCAACTGAGCTATCCATGGTGATGTTCAAGTATTGAAAGGGAACTGTCCACTTTGTATGGGGTTTTGGTTTGGAATGGACAGTCACTGAGAATCTTCTCTCTTAGCTTTTATTATTCCCAAGTCACTTGGGGTCGGCTTTTCTGGTCTAACCGGATTTGACTGGATATCAGTTTTTACACGGAGCGGCTGCCACCTGACCTCCGCAACCCGAAGGCTAACGATACCCTAAGGCTAGACCAGTGTCAGGATATTAGAGGGTACTGACTTTCCCAATAACGACTGCCATAGATGTTCATGGCAGCCGGGACCGACGGCTTAACGTGCTCTCCGAGGCACGGAGCAGGCGATAATTGTCAATCAATACGCACATAATTTCGAAAAGTCATATAAATTCCGAAAGTCAGAGGTGCGCGATGTGGGTTCGAACCCGAGACCTTCTGCATTGCAGTCTGTTGGTCTCCCCACTGAGCTATCGCTGCTCACTGAGAATAATAATTATATATTAATTTAGAAGCATTAACCAGTAGAATTTAGAAAAATAACAAAGTTTTGTGTCCAGGTGTTCCTAATTCGTTTGTTGTGTTATCTAGGAACTGGGCTGGTGGATTTAAATTGTTTTGATATCTTGCCCAACTCAAAAACCAAATAATTGTCATTATATGGGCAGCAACCTACTGTCCGTCGACCGTAGGATCGTCGTTAATTGTTTTCATGTATGAATTTTATCACGCCAAGCCAACAATGGACAGTTCCCTTTACCTCTGTGTTTTGTATGTAATCTCTACTGCGGCATAAGTTACGCCTGTGGCACAGGTTAACTCTAGTACAGGCACCCATACTATATTACCTATATTAAATACTTAATGGACATGTATGACACATGACATGTATTCATGTTTTACCACGGTTTTACCACTGTAATTAATTAATAAGTAATTATTATTATCATAAGTAGATGATCATTAAACAAATTTTAACAGCAAGACGAATATGTTTGTACTTAAGTTTATAAACTGTGACTAAAATAACTATTCTTAAACTATTACTGCAGTAAAGGATAAGGTATTACGATATTCGTGTATGATAGAACACTTGGAAACGGGAATGTTTATCGACTTATGTCGTTGATTGTAGATAGTACACACACAGTCTCTCACGCATATACGCCAAAAGGTAAAGCAAAGGTGAATTATATTTACATTTCGACAAGAATTGTTTTATGTCCCATTTAAATGAACCAAAAGTATTGCCTTCTATTAAGCTTAGGCCCAGACTCTGCGCTGTAACTGAGAATGTTTTGACAGAAAATCCCAAAACCACTTATCCTGGGATCCCGGGAAACGCACACGAAATCTAATGCACAGCTGCAGTAGCATCACTGTTGCTGCGCCACCGAGACAGAGAATTCTAATATTCTTCCACTATTCAAAAGCTAGTAACATTGGCTATGTTATATTCATATACCATGCAAGTGAATCCGAGTGCGGAAGTTTGTAATATTTTTATCATATGTCGTAAGTGTGCAAACACAAACATAGGCTGATATCCCAGAATGGCGTTTTTACTATTATACTTTTAAGCAAATATGGTTCTATCGTCCTTGGTGCCTTCTAGGGCACGTGTAGATAAGGAGATAACGCTCGTTTTTTTAATATTAGACTAGATGTGCCCATGGTTTCACCCTCGTTTATGATTACTGCGCCGCCCCTTGGGGATTAGCGCGTTCAAACAAGCAAACAAATTCTTCTGCTTTATAATATTGGTATAGATGACATGATACATGACATGATAGACATGTCCTAGAAAATAAATAACATAATAATAACTAAATTTTGCCTTTACTCGCATTTCTATCTCTCGAGAACAATACTTTTTGATTTTTCTAGATGGAAGATACCCTTTGTCCGTTGTTGTACTCCCTGACAACGTATAGATGTGTAGGTATGCGAAATTTCATAATGATCGGTTGCGTAGTTAAGGCGTGAAAACGTAACAATCAAACAAACTTGTACATTCGCATTTATGATATTAGTAAGGACATCAGCTCAGATAAACTGCTCCACTGCTGGGCAAGGACCTCTTCTCAGTAGGGTGAGCCATGGTCCACCACGCTCGCCCTGTGCAGTTTGGTAACCATCACATATCTTCCAGAATATTATGGAAAACTTTCAGACATGTCTCTAAGACACGATGATTTCCTTAACCGGTAATGCAAACTTGTTGCAAATTGAAGATAACTTGTATCATATAGGTACCTACATTTTACTTGTTTTGAATAAGTAATCAATTTAATCCGCGTCCGTAATGATCATAAAGTGAGGTTATGTGTTGTATAACCTTTTTAACAAACAATATAAGTTGTCTTCAAATAAACAGAATAGGAAGAAATCTAAGAAAATTATCTTCAGTGGGGAGACCAACAGACTGCAATGCAGAGGGTCTCGTGTTCGAACCCACGTCGCGCACCTCTGACTTTCGGAAGTTATATGACTTTTCGATATTATATGCGTATTGATTGACAATTATCGCCTGCTCCGTGCCTCGGAGAGCACGTTAAGCCGTCGGTCCCGGCTGCCATGAACATCTATGGCAGTCGTTATTGGGAGAGTGTCGACAGAAAAGACCCCAGTGGGTCGAAGTGTTGCCGGTCTGCACTGACTGGCCCCCACATAAGATACAAGATACTATAGTAATATTTACAGGTATAATATTTTTTATTGATATTACATGACGTGTTAGTTTTTGTTGGTTGGTATGTATGTAGTATTACTTTTTATGGCTTAGCCTAAAAGTAGTAACATAGGGGTAAGCCTAGCACAGACTCCAAATCTCTCACAAATATGTATGTAGGTACCTAGGAGGTCACGTGGTAGCCGCTCCTTGTAAAAACTGATATCCAGTCAAATCCGGTTAGACTAGAAAAGCCGACCCCAAGTGACTTGCGAATAATAAAGGCTAAAGGAGAAGAAGACAACGTCAATGAACATGCACGAATTGCATTTACTTATTGGTGTCAGAAGCGAATTTCACAATACATTTCAGTTGAAACAATCAGAGCGGTATTTATACCTGCTTGTAAAAGTAAACAAACGATTGAGATATTTATAGAAGTTTAATCTGTAATATGATTAATGGTTATGGTACAGCTTCTCTGGTCCAGTCACGGTAGAATCTTATCGAAGCGAAATGCACTGTTATGTATACACTGCGTATATACTGATATTATTAAGCTGAAGAGTTTGTTTGTTTGTTTGGTTGAACGCGTTAATCTCAGGAATTACTAGTGCGAATTGACAAATTATTTTAGTGTTGGATAAGTCTATTTATCGAAGAAGGCTATAGGTTATATAACATCACGCTACGGCCCACGGGGGCGGCGCAGTAACGATAAACGCCAGAGAAACCGCGGGAATATCTAGTTCTGGCAAAAATAAACTAAAGTCGCATACCTGAGACTTTAAAATTAAAATCAGGTTGATTCTCTGACTATAAAACTGTTTTGTTTCCAGGTTACCTGACGTATGACATGATACACTTTTATGTGCACCACGGCTCGCCCTCCGACGGCTCGTATCTCTACGCGATGAAGAGGTATCACTCCAACCATCACTTTATCAACCATAACAAAGGTACGATGGACTTCCATATTTATTTAATAGTTTGAACAATATATATTTATTTGCTAAGAGACTATGGTTAAAATATACAGATTAGTAAGCAGTCACTCTCAAAAATATGTATTTGAAGTAAAGTTCAATTAAATGTTCTACATCCAATATGCCAAAAAACTGTAAATGTGGATATTTCATAATTTGGTATGCTCATAAAAATCCAACAGGTTATCCATAATAATTTAATATCAGGCCTGTTTATCAACTGTCCCCTGCTGGGCACAGACCCGGCATTAATAGCCATAAATCTTTGAAAAGTTAGAAGTGCGTGCTCTGGGATCGAACTGGAGACCTCTGCGTGGCACTCTAACGGACTCCCACTGAGTTGTCGCTGTACAACTATATATATTATAATAATTATATTCTACCACATACACACAACACCATCTAGTCCAAACTAAGTAGAGGTTGTTCTATGGGTACTAGACTATGGATAAACATAGATATAGGTATACTATTTTTTGTAAATACGTATACATTATACATAGAAACACCCAGACCAAGATAAACATCCATGTTTATGCACACAAATGTTTGACTTGTGCGGGAATCGAACCCGCGACCTGAGGCGTGGCAGTCGGTTACACCAAACACTACGCCATCAAGGCCGAATATATATATTCTTTTTTCATAATTTAACCTCTGGTATGCCGGAACGTGGATCTGCGCGAGACACAATGCTTTTTCTATTATGTCTGGTATTCCGGCATACAAGAGGTTAAAAGACAATTCACGCACTAGGAATAATTCCTGTATCGCGGGACAACACAAACATTCAAACAGCGGACACAAAGAACATCCAGACTCGGAACAACCATTTGTGGTTCACACATTTTTGTGTACCGTCTTGTATTCGAACCCACAACACTCGGCGCTGTAGCAGTGGCGAGACGACCACTTAAACCACTACGCCATCAGTGCAGCCATAGTGCCCTATTGTTTAATAAAATAATAACTCAACTCAACAAACTTTTAAGCTCTTCGCTTAAAGCTGAAGAGTTTGTTTGTTTGTTTGTTTGATTGAACGCGCTAATCTCAGGAACTACTGGTTCGAATTGAAAAAAAAAATGTTTTGAATTGAACAATTCTTTTATTGTTGGATAGCCCATTTATCGAGGAAGGCTATAGGCTATATAACATCATGCCACGACCCACGGGGGCGGCGCAGTAACGATAAACGCGTGTGAAACCGCGGGCACATCTAGTTAAATATTATAGGTAAACACTATTTTGGCATATCGGATGTAGACATGGAATGGGTTATGTATACATTTTTTTTAAGGTGACTTAAGACTGCGCCGAGCGAAATGTGCCAAAATAGGCGGTCACAGTTAAATGAATAAAATCAACACTTTTAGTTTAACACAAATATAAAATATACATTTACAATTAAAATTAATGTGTTTACAATTACTCCTTGTAAAAACTTGAAATAATTAATATTTTCGCTTACGAATTACCAAAATTTAGATTTTTTATTTTTACACAAATGCCATAATCTTTTTTATTTTTCTTTTGCGCATTTGGAAGGTCCTCACCTATACAATCTCCCATTACAATTTGATTCACATATTCTGGGACACCCTGTATGTAAAAAATTGGCTCGTGTGGAAATCAAACCCACACAGCTGGCGCTACCTGTGCATAGTCATTTATTTATTTAAATCTATTTATTTATTTACTTAATTAGATCGGCCGCAGGCCATATGCACTATTTAAGGACATAATTTGTAAACAGGTAGATTGCCAGATTCTGTGTTGGTACAGAGATTGTCTTACAGTTTACAATAAGTCAATAACTTTTTATTTTTGTTTATTTTGGTGTTGGAATTGAAATTACCCAATAACACTACCTTAGTCAGGAATCGAACATGGAACCTCACAATCTCACGCGGACAACCGTAGTCTTATACCATAGAACAAACAAGGCAGTACTAGGATAACTGGATAATAATAATGATGGTCATCTAACATACATACATACATACATAGATTCACGCCTGTTTCCCAGAGGGGTAGGCAGAGACTACGGATTTCCATTTGCTACGATCCTGACACATCATCTAAGTATGTCAAATTATGTCCTTAATTAGTATAAGCGGCTTGCAGCCGTTCTAATTAAGTAATTAAATAAATAGATTTAATTAAATAAATGACTATGCACAGGTCGCGCTAGCTGTGTTCGATCCCCACAAACACAAACTTTATGATCCAAAAATAAATAGTTGTTCCGAGTCTGGGTGTTAATTTCTGTCCGTTGTTTGAACGTTCGTAATGACTCTCGCGAGTCGCGACACCGGCATTATTCATAGAGCGGATGGTGCCTTTTTAGAGTTCGAAAAAACTCTTATACAACAGCTTTGTCTGTCCGTCTGTTATACAACTTTCAACTCAAGAACCGTAAGTGCTAGAGACTCGCGGTCAACGCCATTCGACTCAGCATAGTCGATATACCCCGAAATTACTATGACCTTTGACCCCTGACCTCAAGGTCACGTGATACTATTTTTTCGAACTCTGAGATTTACGGCAATTCATTGTCGTTTCTCATTTGTCCAAAAGTAGAATTAGTATAAATAAGTAAACAAAAAATTACTGACTGTTAAGACTGCGCCGAGCGTAAGTCAGTTAAAGACAGAGCTCGTACGGCGCATGTTAAAATCATATTAAAATTGTATTGACGATTTGAAGTGCTTTTTTGATAAATATGTATCTTTATTGTTAACCAATAACTTAAATATTTGGGACGGAAAAATTGTAATATAACTATTTATGTTTCGTTTAAGCTGTACAATAGGATAGATTTCCACTGTTATAATTTAAAAATCACGTAACACGAGCATACGTTTTTGCATTTTTCGAGTAAATTTTATGTAATTTTGTAAGCGAAAATATTAATTATTTTAAGTTTTTTACACGGAGTAATCGTAAACACATTCATTGTTATGGTAAATGTATATTTTATATTTGTATTAAAGTAAAAGTGTTGATTTTATTCACTTAACTGTAACCGCCTGTTTTGGCACATTTCGCTCGGCGCAGTCTTTATGCACAGATCAAACATGAAATTTTTAAACAGATCCTTGATGTTATTTTTTATAGACATAGACATCCACTACGGAAATTGTAATATCCCTAACGGGATAAAATTTGGGTGCGAGGTTTATAAAAATACTCCATAAATATATAGATGAAGCATAAGAATGCTTACGCAGGCGAGGCCAAGCTAGTTAGTATATAATGTAATATGTATGAATAATAGTATGTAGTATGAATCACGTTTATGCAAAATCTTGCAAAAAATATCGTAAGCATATGCAGCAATCCTTGCAATATTTTTTGCAACAATGGAAAACAGCAAAGATTGCGAGAATTTCGTCATACGACTGGCGTAATTTATTTTATATTTTTTATTGCAACTAATAACGTTATAAAAAAACTCATAAGAGTTCTTAGGAAAAAGAGTTTTGCTTTATTATATACATAAATCATATTTTTACGTAAATAAACTATGGTAAGTAAATGATAAACTTTTTTATTTCAAATAAACAATGACATAATTAAAAAATTATACGTACATACATACATAGATTCACGCCTGTTTCCCAGAGGGGTAGGCAGAGACGACGGATTTCCATTTGCTACGATCCTGACACACTTCTCTGGCTTCATTTACTTTCATCACATTCCTCATACACGCCCGTCGGTTCAAGGTGCTCTTAACCTGGCCTTTGTCCAGAACGCCTCCGATCTGATCGAGAAATGAAAAGTTATATACACAAATTATTTACAAGGAATATATAGTTAACAGTTGGCTACGACATCATAGAATGTGGATATTTCTATTCGCGTCTGTTCCGCAGAGTCAAAGCTTTTCAACCATTAGAAAAACGCGTATGCTTAACAAGCGCTTGAAAGATAGAGACCTTACTAATCTTTATTAAGCTTATCTTATTTAATATGTGTTTCTTTTTCAGCTTACGGCATAAGCAGCAAGTTGTGGGACTACGTATTCAAGACGTTAGTGCACGTGAAGCGATTAGATTTTAGTTTACACTGGTAAGCATGTAGGTAGGGTGTACCTATGTCATATTAGATATTAACTTATTGATATTCCTGCCAAAGCATAAATCTATACTTATTGTATTTTTGATCAATACCACAACGAAATTTCTGCAGAATAGAACTTATGTTGTGTAATTTATGTGTACTATTGTAATGTTGAGGCGCCTGTATGTGATGGTAGCCTAGTGTGAGTTACATACGCAAGCTATCTCTACTTGCACGGGCTACATACGTAAGCTATTTGCGTGGACTACAGGTCGTTTCATGAAAGATGACCACTGCGCAGAAATAATTTTTTAGGTCCCCGTGGAGGTGCGGGGTGAGGCGCAGGCGGAATGCGTCAAGAACGGAGCGACGCCATTGGTGCGCGCGCGTCGCGTGAATGTACATATGCGCGACGGCCGCCATTTGTGGTCAACTGTCGTGAACTGACCTATACATGCGCAATCTACAATTACTTGTTGAGGCACCTGTACATGATGCTCGTGGTTTACATGCGCAAGTTACAGTTACTTGAGCGGGCTATATGCGCAAGCTAAAGTCGCTTATGCGCAGGCTATATGTTGGCAAACTACTCGCGTTGATTACATGACCAAGCTACTAGTGCAGGTTACATGCGCAAGTAACTTTCTCGGGTATTTTGCGTCGGTCATTAAGGTGTTCAGAACGTCACGTCTGTAGCAAGTTATTTACAAATTTAATTAAAAACCTCAGAAGTCAGTCACGCTTAACAATTTTACATATATATTATGTTAATTTATTTATAATTATGTAATGTAATGAGATAGTTGTCTTAGTTTGATTTTATTCATTATATTAAAAACATTACTCTCACTACATACATATTATAAAACAAAGTGCCCCGTCAAGTCTGTCTGTTCGCGATAAACTCAAAAACTACCGAACGGATTTTTATACGGTTTTCACCAATAGACAGAGTAATTTATAAGGAAGGTTTTGGTGTATAATTTGTTAGGGTTTTGTACTACCCGTGCCAAACCGGGGCGGGTCGCTAGTATACTATATACGTGACTATTGCATGGTTTCTAAATCCATGCAATAGTTTACGTATATAAACTTTGAATTTGGTATTGGTAACTTATAATAAGGTCAGGGTGCCTGATGTGGCATGTTTTTTTTTAATTTCACGTGCTATACCCATTTATTAAACTATTAAATATAGTAAGCATAGGTATATAATTTAGCTATTATAAGAATAAAGATAAGTATAACAAAATAAAATAAAAAATAAAAAAAGAAAGACAAAAAAGTAAAAAAAATTTTTTTTTTTAAATTGCCTTCCTTCTCCCGATTTTCTCCTTCAAAATCGGGTAAATCCGTCACACAGGCATATTTCATATAATATAAACATACATTGTTGGCAGACAGTAAGTTATGAGCGTTACGATCTTAAAAATAATTTATTGGTCACATTTTGTTCGTAAAAAACTTTTTTGGGGGCTCCGCTATTCTGGCATACTGAAGAATGCAGGGGTAGTAAACATATTTAGGAATGGTACCTACTTTAACTGTATTTAGTAACTATATATATATTTAAGAACCTCATTAAATGTTTCAATTTGGAGCCTAGCATCAGATCACTTAATCATATGTAAAACGTAAATCAAAGATAATAATAGATATAGTAGTACAATGACATTAAAAAAAATAAAAGTGATTTGGGTACATAACTATTAGATTAAATAAATAAAATACACATTTTTATCATAAATCTTTTATTTGAATTTTAATAGGGCGTTCAAAGTTGAGAAAAGTTATATTAATACAATCTTCTTAAACAGAAGATAACAATCAGTCTCATGATATAAAATCAACTAAAATATAATGGGAAGCATCAAACATAAACAATATTAAGAAAACTAAAAAGTAAAATCGACTGCAACACAAAACCAGTGCACGAATATAATCATAATGTTGGCAAATTTGTACGATAAAATAAAGCTCATCATCTTCAGACGACGAAACAAAGCTGTCAGATATTTGTTGATCATTGGATATAATAATCTTTTTGTCGATTGATATATCAGGCACGTCATCCCGGTCGACCTTCTTAGTCATTTTAAATAAGTCTTGGTGTTTTAATGGTTTTATAAATCTGATAGAATAACAAAATTCTCAATTTCGTATACTCATATTTTTTATAATGGCAACATAATAAGTTCACTTCGTACTGTTATTTGCATGTTGTTGTGTTGTTGTTATTGCTATGTTATCTGTAGGGTTGAGCCCGCCTCACTTCATTTTATTATTGCCCTCGCAATTCGCTTATTATACAAATAACTAATAACAAATTAGAGTGCTTCGTTTACATTTTAAACAAAATGTAGCAATAAACATTAATATCTACACAATTATTACGAAACGTAAACGTTGCAATACATCAATCACAAAACGATTGTAAGCAAAAAGATATTTAGCAATATGATTGTTTACAATTATAATTAATTATTATATTAGGCATAACACAATCAAGTTATACATGATACTGTTAACGATATCAATACATATCGCGTTTTATGTTCTTAGCGTAAAATAAATTATGTAGTACTCGACTGTATCCACCTAGCACTAATCATGAGTACATTGCATAATACCTAATACAGTTTAAATTACACATGGCTGCTTAACGAACTTACGAAAGAAATAAAATATTTTTTGGGAGACCCAGGTAGGTACCCAACCTGTGTTCTGTCAATTGGTAGTGCAAATGTATATACGACATCTAAGTATTAACATATAACTAAATAAATCTATCAACACGGTGTGTCTAAAATGATTTTAATTTTTTTTTAATACTAACATATAAAGTATGAAATTGCCGATTTGTACTAAAAAATTAAAACTCGTTTTTTACTAAGATGTACCATATTTATTTAATCGAAATATTTACCTTTGCTGCCATCTAAACGGAAGTTCATTTATGCCTTTACGATAGAACTCCGGGATCTAGATTCGACAAACTGTGTGAAAGCATTTTGTACTGCCTCCTGGGAAGAAACATTTTTATAACGTAGAAAATTGTCCAAATCTCGAATAAAATGGTAGTCCGTTGGAGCAAGGTCTGGCGAGTACGGATGATGACGTATGGTTTCTAACTGCAGCTTCTGTAGAGTTACAACGGTTTCTCGTGCAGTGTGAGGTCTTGCGTTATCATGGAGCAATAATGGTGAAGATTGATTCACGAGTCGGGACTGTTTCACTGTCAGTTTCGCCATCATTGTTCGAAGTTCGGCACAGTAAACATCTGCTGTTATCGCTTGACCAGACCTGAGAAAGCTATAGTGAATAACACCAAGTGACCACTAAACAGTTACCATTACCTTTTTATTGGTAAGCTTAGCTTTAGGGCACCGTTGCGGCGTTTGACCTGGGCGTCAGCATTTGTATTTTTCGCTTACGGTTATCGTAAAGAATCCACTTTTTGTCACATGTAACAATTCAATCTAATATTCCTTTATGTCTGTACCGATTCAACAAAGCAACACACATTTCAACACGCATTGCCTTTTGCAGATCAGTCAAATCACGAGGCACCCATTTTTCATATTTTTTATCTTATTGATATGATGCAAATGAGCCAATATTGTAGGTAGGGTAACGCTAAACCATGCCGCTAATTCCTAGATAGTTTGACTCGGATCGGCTTCCACCATCTCCTTCAATTCAGCTTTAATCACCTGTGTGGGCGGTCTTCCCCGTGGTTCGTTCTTCAAGTCGAAGTTTCCATTACGAAAGCGTTTAAAACAAAAATGCACGGTGCGTTAATTAGCAGTCTCCTCTCCAAACGCAGCGTTGATATTGCGAGCCGTTTCTGCGGCGCTTGTTCCGCGTCGGAACTCGTATTAAAAAATTACTCGGGTTTTCGAAGTATCCATCTTTCCCGTCGTTCGTCTAAGCTGAATAAAAAAAACAATTGCAACATTAACCGGTCGTATACCGCCGGCTCGCATACCAGCCGGCAGATTTGTACCCGTCGTAGGCCGGTGGCTCGCATGCGAGCCACCAAATTGGCGCCAAAACGCCGCGCGCCGCCTTCGCTTTAGCTTAAGCTAACGTAAAACCAATTTGGTGGCTTGCATGCGAGCCACCGGCCTACGACGGGTACAAATCTGCCGGCTGGTATGCGAGCCGGCGGTATACGACCGGTTAAAATTTTTTGAAAGAAGAATCTTATAGGTATCATGTGAAAAAGTTTTACTCGAAAATCTCACACCATGAAGGTTTTATGTCAATTCAGAGTATCTATTTCTCTACAACGGCAACTTCATACTTTAACCCCGATTATTAAAATGTGTGAAACTAGACATTATTTTATCGGTAAGAAAAATAATAAAAAATCAAAAAAATAATATTTTTTAATTTATATCTATTAACATTTTTTTTAGTAGTTTTTGATCTTGTACCAAGAAAACCTTGTAACTTTTGAACCAGGTGGTTAATCGTGCTGAAACAAAAACAATAATAATAGTGAATGTGTGTGCAATACCGATGCAATACTATTCACACCCAAAAATAAACCGGTGATATAAAAATAAGGAACATTTTACAGCAAAATTGATTTCCGTACAGTGATTTTTTAAACATTGTTAAAAAACTCAACAAATCTCGATTGCCCCTAGTTATTATTAATCGATGTTAATCTCTATCTAATAAGCTTTAAAACAACATAAAAACATCTGTATCCTAAACAAAACACTGTTTATGAGAGGCTAAACAAAGACCTTGCCAACACCACGTGCATCTTTGTTCGAACATTGCACTATCTAATCTCGGGTAGTTTGATACTTAGGTCTTAACCCTTTGTCATAAATTACTAAACATACACTTGGGCTAGAACATTCTGCGACGAGTTTCTAGGGGTACATCGTCCAAAAGTAATGGGAGATCATCCCTTAAAAGTTGAAGAATTCTCTCACCAGACAAGTTTCTGAGGAGTATTAGTGTACCAATCAACATATCGTCAATGAGAGCAAACATTTATTGAAAATTTCTCTTGAAAAGTAAAAGCTCTTTTTAGCTTAACAGTTATGAATTTACAAATTTATCACATCGATAACTTTACTATTCAGACCATTTTATAGCAAAATAACACAAAAAATGCTTACACTGGACACTGTACTACATATAATGCTGACTCTAAACACTGTAATATGCATAATTTGATTCTTACCTTCGATAAAACGGCAGTTCAACAACTCGCATTGCACTTTAGAAATACAACTAAATTTCAAACACTGTTTTATCCTAATCTGTAACAATTTACGCCACCTAGGGAATTGATTTCGAAATAAAAAGTGATCCTGTTTTACCATGACAGCTATCAAAACTGTAGCACTAACGTACAGGGTATATTTGCAAGTAGATGGTTATGCCCGTAGATGGAATATGCCACCCTGACCTTATATATAATGCTAGCGATCCGCCCCGGCTTCACACGGATAGTATAACCTTAACAAATTATATACCTACCTAAACCTTCCTAAGATTAGCGCGTTCAAACAAACAAACAAACTCTTCAACTTTATAATATTAGTATAGATTTCTTAACGGTATGAATTACACTTTAAAATACGGCCTATTCTCATACCTACCAACTATACAAAAAAACAAACACAAAAATGGAGCCAACACAAACACCGTGACACGAGATTTTTATATACTTATATAGATTTTATGTATTAAATATTCTTATTATGATTCAGTTTTTTGAATATAATTATTTTGCTATAAAAACCAACATAATATGTTCTCATTTTAAAAGATAGAGATTCTCGCATGTGTGTATCGATATATATTGCTGACTGTACTTACTGGAAGCGAACTGTCTAGTAGATATAAAACTGTACATTTATGGCCAGTCCCACAACTAACAAGTAAAAGTTATCCGAAAGATAAATCGCATGCTGTCTCACTCATGTAAGGTTAAAGAAGAGAGATGGCGAGACTTTTATCTTATAGATAAATGCTATCTGGAGGTGGTGGGACAGGCCCTTAGTTGTATAAGCTATTTATTATTTTAGATGTGCTACTATTTTTTGAGTGGAAATACATATACACACAAAATTGTGATTATTAGAGTATTTTTTATATTAAGTACTTAATTAATATTATAAGTAAGCCGTAAGCATTAGTCAAGTGCCTCTTATTTAATAAAATGTTAACCTAATGTGCTCCGACTCAATAGGTACACCGGCGACCAGACACATTAAATTTTAAATTATGTCTGGTATTCTAAGACCTGACAGACTATTGACATTGACATATTACGCTGTAAAAATTTGAATTATATTTACCTACTTTAAAATTACCATTTAAATTTTAAATTATCCTTCGAAATTATTTGGAGATATACAGTATATACAGGCGACAATTCATGTTAAGAGTTACCACGATGTATATATTAATACATAGAAACGTAAATAAAATAACGAAATAAGAAGTAAATCTATCGATAATTATGATAAAGTAAACAGCCTTACCAATAAATGTAGTATAAAAGATACCTACTTGATTATAAACTAAGAATAAGGAAAATTACTACTAATAAACCAAGAATTACTGATATCTATAGTCCATTTGGTTAGGTACTTAACTAAAGGTAAACAATCTTGATGTGTCTTTTTATCTTAAAACTCAGTTTAAAATAAAATGCTGCTAAAGATCAATGTAAATACAACAATAACGATTACTAAATCAATTGAACCGTTAGTTTAAGCAGTATTTTATTTGTTTAATATGTGTTTGTGTAAAAAGTCACATCGAGATTGTTTACCTTTAGTTAAGTATCTAACCAAATGGAGTATAGTATAAAGATAATATTTCCGTTCATACAAAACCTATTCCGAATTTAGTCCCGCTCTCTTTAACTAAAACATCAGAATAACAATAAAAATGGATTAACAGAAAACACTCGATACATACGTATATATAAAATATGTAAATAAATTGTAACTGGTCTATGTCTGTGCTCAGGTTATAGTTAAAAAAATAATTATGTGACTAACTTTAAGGCAATAATTTTATATATAGAATCTTTATAATGAAACTTCTGTCAAATTAAAAGTAAATGTTGGTTAGTATACAATTAGTACATATAGTGTTATTTAAATCGAATCGAAACACACTATTCTAATTTTTGCGCATAATTATATTCGAATATCATCCCAATTGAATTATGGACATCACTAATGCAGGGTGTATAAAAGTTACTTCAATGTTGACAGTTGTTTGTTAACGAAAACTCTACATCGAATTTGGATTAAGTGTGCAGTTAAATTGCAAGAAATTTTATCTTTTATATACCTAATATTTATAAAGCATTTAATTAAAATGTTAAGTACTTTTTTATATAATCATAAGATTATACCAAGTAGCTGAAAGCTACAGAAAAGGTATCAATCTTTTAAATTATAAGTTAACTTGATATCACACAATAATGAGATATCTTAAACCGTCTTTGTAAGCGCCATATTTTATTGTTTACGAATTTGTAAAAGCCATTTCGCAATATATTGTAATAAATTTCACGCTTATACAAACCTAGATTATTATGCTTAGGCGAGCGAATCCAAAGAACAGTCAGTTGTTTACGTGCATTTACTTTAGTAGGTATTACAACTGTAGC
Source organism: Catocala fraxini (assembly GCA_930367265.1). Lineage (NCBI taxonomy): Eukaryota > Metazoa > Arthropoda > Insecta > Lepidoptera > Erebidae > Catocala > Catocala fraxini. Next base: position 23,262,885 of record OV884034.1, on the reverse strand, counting down.
TGAAAGTTAAAGAATGATAAGACTATATTTCTATTGATGTTTTACGGATTTTATTTATAAATTTGTACTCCAGAACGTCCTACACAAAAATAACTACTTAAGTCCTTAAAGAGTAAACTTATTATTTTTGACCTCTCAGCCACAGATAAATGCAAAAGTGATATCTCATACATTGCACTTAAACGTAATTTATATTATAAATCATCGAATCCATTGTTGTTAAAATTGATTGTTTTGAAATTCGAATGTTTTTTGAACGCACGTCTCTGGTTATAAAGTTTTTTTTAAACGTGTTGTGTTCGGGTAACTTCTAATGTAGTAACATATTATAATATTTAAGTTTATTTATGAATATGTCGTGATGAATAGATATGGCACTACAATTAATTATAATGTAATTATAGAAACCTGTGGCATTAGTTAATTGTTACGTAGGTCGTGGTTGGCATGTTGTTATGAGTTGTGTAATAAACAAGTTCTTGTTGATTACTTAGTTTTATTTATTAATATATTTTCCTTATTCTACGAATACCCCAGTGGCACAGTGGTAGTGTGTCACTATGTGTTGGTAATTTATAAAGTGGTATTGGGTGTTCCTGTGAATCAAACCATAAGACGCATAAACCGTTAAACAGATTTGGATAAAACTTGATATACATTAGATCATGTCAGATGTATCCTGGCAGTCGTTCTCTTGGGATTCACTTGGAATTTTTTACCAAGCATTATAATTTTTCTGATTAAGAAATGATCATTAGGAGCACGAAGTCGAAGAATTGCTTTGTAAGCGCATATTGACTCGGAGTGCTGTGGGTTCAATTTCCACATGGTACTAAAATTTTGTTTTTAGTCTGGATGTTATTCGTGTCTTCCTCATGATCCTAAATAATGTTATAAATACGAATGTAAGCTTCTTCATTTGTTACACTTTCAGTGAACTTCTCGATCGATTATCATGAATGGAATACCCTACATCCAAAAAATACTTTTATAGCTATGTATCTTTTCAGGAACCCAAATATTTGGGCTTGCCTCCTATTACGTGAGCTACAAAATATACCGGTAGCGAAATGTGTGGGTCTGGTACAACTCTGTCTTCCAGTCTGAGGACCCACAGCCTTTGAGTCTATGTACTTACGTAACCATGCAAAATCAAGTTACCTAGATGTGTTCAATGTCAGGTAGGCACCATGACTCATATTATTATAACAGATGCAATAAATGTTTATATTATCATAATATATTAAGCAACAGATAAAATAAAACGATGCAACTAATATAAGTCATTGTGAAAATAAAGATAACGTGTTACATTGCGCTTTATCCATAAAACTACTTACTAAAAGCTTATGCAATGTCCAGCAATGTACGTGACATGATTAGATTTAATTTAAATTTGAATAAAAATAATAATCTACATATATAGTATTAATTTAAATTTGGAACGGCACAGAAGTCTCCTTGTTTTTTTTTATATAGGCCATAAACAATGATATTATTTTTATAACACATTTATTCTAAATTCAAATATAAGCCATAAATTATTTGAATTGACAGTCATATTTATTTTAGATTTTTTTAAATATTGTTTTTAGTCTAATTTTATTTGTCAAAGTGCCAGTAATTATAAATAATAAGTATGATCAGTTCAAATGAACACAGGACTGTGTTGCGTGTGTGTGTAATTGTATGTTTTTTTTTAAATGTTAGTGGCTCGTTATTTTCTGGATGGGACTTCTTGAGCGATTTGACAGAAGAACTGAATTCCGTGTCTCCTATTCTGGAGTCAGCCACATCACTTATTGCTGATCTGTTCAGAATATCTCCTTTAATTGGTAAGTAATATTCAACATTTCTATGTTTACAATTATTTAACAGCAGTACAGCCTGTAACGGCAGTAATAATCAAACTAAGAAGGTCCTTACTTACCTGACCTCACTTACTGTAAGGTCCTTCTCAGTTTGATTCCTGGGTTAGTTAAAGCGATATTAGTTTGTTATGGTACTTAAATGGGGCCTCGTTAGCCCCGTGGCATAAGTTTGTGCTTATATTTGCGATCAAACGACAGATCAGTTTGGATTCCGAGACGTGTGAAGTGATTTTGTGGTCTAGTGGGGTTTTGTGACAGGAAAGTACCGTCATAATTAATTATGGCCGCTGTGTCTGGGAATATGGTCGGTAAATAGCAATAGACGAATTTGAAACGAAATATGGGTGGAGTAATCCTCTGCTCATTCACTCTGGAGTATATAGCTACCTATAAGTTAATGTATTTATGTAAAATACTTTAATTTAAAGTTACTAAGGATTTACATAATATTGTCTTCTGTTTACGCGAATATTATTCATTGAAATTAAACTACTATTTACGGATTTTATCGCGTTGTTTATTTGACACTCTATTACATAATTTTAAAAAATGTCACACTACTACTACTTTTACACTTAACTAATTTTGAGCTAATTAAATTATTATTAAAACTGTTTAGATTTAATTTAATTTTACACTTTCCCCGATGTTTCGGTTGCTTTTCAGTATAAAGTGTCAAATAAACAACGCGATAAAATCCGTATATAGCAGTTTAATTTCAATAACTAAGAATTTTTAAAGACAGTAAATTTGGCTGAGATTTAATAATGGTTTTTTGTTTGCAGCACAGGATTTCTTTCATTTAGAGTCGGTAGCCTAAAGTATATAAATAACGTCCTAATATGGATTTGGATTGCTATTTATGGTTTTCACTCGATAATGAATTAATAAAATAAATAAAATATTAATATATATAATATTTTTCTAGATTTTGTTCCCGGATTAGCTCGCGTAAATGAAGGTTAGTGTAGGTTAGGTTTTGAGGGAGTGGGTCTTGTTTTGTAGTGGCCTGCCGTTTCATACGGCGGGCGGGCCGAAACCTCAGCGGAGTCGCGACCGCATATGCAAGTGATTCGCGCGGCCCCGCTGATTGCGGTTTTGTCGAGGAACACTGTGGTAGGTTTAGTCGGTATTACCGGGAGGTCCATTATTATCATCATTACCATCTTTCTTTTACCCCGGTGAGTCCGACATAACTCCTCCGTCCGCCCCCGCGGAGAAGTAAAACACAATGGATAACCCACATAAAAAAAAAGGTTAGATTAGTAGCTTTCTTTTTTCTTGAAGATATTTCTATGTCTTATGTCCTATTCTGTACCCCAGATAACATGTATGCGGAATTTGATAATGATCGGTCAAGTAGTTGAGGCGTTAAAGCGTAACAAACAAACTCACTTTCACATTTATAATATTAAGTTAGGAAGTTAGGATGGCCAACTACTGAATCAATTTTGATTAATTTTTATACGATGAAGGCTTGATAGTTAGGGTAGATCATAGACGACGAATTAACCTATCAGTGGCGTAACGTGGGTGTCAGCCGCCCGGGGTGGAGGAAAATTTTACCGCTCTGTTATTTAGGTATTCCAATTTAAAAGACTAAAATATACAGTCATTTTAAAGAACTTTTTGGCAAGAACAGTCATCATTATTGTGTATTATACATCTGCCCATTCCTCTCGAAATGGAATGAAATGGTTTAAATATTTTGCAAGATATTATTATTATTTACTGCAATATTTTGCCGTCCCCTAAAAGTGCCGCCCGGGGCGGGCCACCCTTGCTGCCTCCACTACGCTACTCCATTGTAACCTATATAGGTATATAATTTTTTATACCAATAATAAAAACTAATTGTTATATACAGACACTTATTTTTTAGTTTGTTTTATGTACATATATAAAATAAGTATGTACTCTATTCTCCACCTTTAACCACTACCGGGGCATATGATACTTAATCTGTGCTATCCGCCCCGTGAAAAAAGACACCGGGCTAAATAATACTTGATCTGTGCCATCCACCCCGTTAAACGACGGGGTCGGCACTACCGGGGTCGATAAAACAATTTTTCCAACTGTCCCATTAATGGGGCGGGACGGCCAGGGTGGATGGGATGCACCCATATAAAGTCAAGAAAATACCGATAATTAGTAATAACAAATAGCTGCTATTTTTTATATTAAATCCTTGTAAAGGCTTATCGATTCATCATTAACAATTAACAATAAAAAAAAAACATTCGTCATCATTACTTGTCGATCTATCTTAAGTAAATTCAGTTAATAGCCTATTAATCAAAATAAGCACCTGTGACAGGTCTATAGACAGATAGACAAATAGACAACGCCGCACCTAAAGTATCTAACATTTATGTACGGATCCTTAAAAATGCTTGAATTACCGTATCCTAACTAATCTATACTAGTCTATAATAATATTATAAAGCTGAAGAGTTTGTTTGTTTGTTTGTTTGAACGCGCTAATTTCAGGTACTACTAAGTCGTAACTACCATAGTTACGAAGAATAGTACTACATCAGCCGAACAATTCCGAAATACTACGAACGCAATTCGAATGCTTGTGTGAAATTTATGGTTGTGTGCGTGTAGTGATTTTTCATTAATTTAATGTATTTCTAATGCATATTTTATAAAAATATTAGGATTTGCCACCCCTAAATTTGATAATCCTCCGTCCGCGCAATTTTCGTAAAAAGGGGGTACAAAGTTTTTGCTTCACGTATTAATATATAGATATTATAAAGCTGAAGAGTTTGTTTGTTTGTTTGTTTGGTTGAACGCGCTAATCTCAGGAACTACTGGTTCGAATAGAAAAATTCTTAAATTAATTAGTGTTGGATAGCCTATTTATCGAGAAAGGCTGTAGGCTATATAACATCACGCTAAGACCCACGGGAGCGGCGCAGTAACGATAAACGCGGGTGAAACCGTGGGCACATCTAGTGTACTTATATAAATAAAATCTCACAACTATATAGTTGTGAGACTATATAAGTATACAATGTGTTTGGTGAGTGGTGTCGGAGATTTTAATGGCATAATATATGGTCATTTATATCTACAATCCATGCTTCAGTATTATTTTTTATGTTACTTGGGCGAAATGGCGGCCATTTTGTTTATTTTGTTATCTAATCACGGACACACGTGGTAATTTAGCGATATCGTCGCTTGTAATAATCGAAAAAAAAACAAAAAAGGTCTTATTTTACAGCTCATAGTATAGCTAACATGTTTACGATAAAAAATTTTTAGAATCTATCTCAGTTCAATTTAAAAAAAAATATGACAACAGAAAATTAAGAGATAAGAGATTAAAATATTGTGTTTTATTTCTGTATTTCCTAAATATCAGGATGATCCTTAAATTGAGATGGGTTTGTAATTGTTTACTACCTGAATACGCTATTAAGGGGTCAAGTTCTAAAGAGCGTCATTTTAAAAGTATCTTACTTACGGCAATGATTTTAGTACTCATGTTTAGCTGATATTATGTAGTATCTAAAAACATTAAAAAAATAATACCTTGACAGCTTGGTTTTTGTGAAAAAGTGAAATAACAAAAAAATAACAGCAAAAATTTTCTTAATTTTCTGTTGTCATATTTTTTTTTAAATTGAACTGAGATAGATTCTAAAAATGTTTTATCGTAAACATGTTAGCTATACTATGAGCTGTAAAACAAGACCTTTTTTGTTTTTTTTTGGATTATTACAAGCGACGATATCGCTAAATTACCACGTGTGTCCGTGATTAGATAACAAAATAAACAAAATGGCCGCCATTTCGCCCAAGTAACATAAAAAATAATACTGAAGCATGAATTGTAGATATAAATGACCATATATTATGCCATTAAAATCTCCGACACCACTCACCAAACACATTGTATATAAGTGTCTATACGTTTAGGGATATCCCTAAAGTTATAGACAGAGTGTATAACACCATCACTCCGCTAGTTATTATTTTATATCCTACCTAATGGAGTCATTTTCCGTTTAAGGCTGCGGCGAGCGTAAGACAGATGATGATATAGCTCGTGCGGCGCATATTCAAATCGGCGCGCGGCCGCCATAGTAAAATTGTATGGAGGATTTGAAGTGCTTTTTTGATAAATATGTATCTTTATTGTCAACCAATAACTTAAATATTGGGACGGACAAATTCTAATATAACTATTTATGTTTCGTTTAAGCTGTAAAATAGGATAGAGATTTCTACAGTTATAATCTAAAATCACGAGCTAACGTTTTTGCAAATTTACGTAATTTTGTAGGGAAAAAAATATTAATTATTTTAAGTTTATTTATACGGAGTTATTGTAAACACATTCATTGTTATGGTAAATGTATATTTTATATTTATATTAAACAAAAAGTGTTGATTTTATTCACTTAACTGTGACCGCCTGTTTTGGCACATTTCGCTCGGCGCAGTCTTAACGGCCAAAGGTTTAGAGTCCTTCTGCACAGATTTCTTATTTTAATGTCAATGCCCGCTCTAGGAATAAATTTCCATGTCGTAGAAGACGTTAAAAACAATTGAACAATGGAATAAGGAATACCTGAAGTCTGAATAATCATTAACACGTATGTACTGTATATTGCAAATGTTGTGTACAAATGTAACTGGATGTCAGATTTACTCATTGTGTACTATTAAGATTATTATTTGTAATATGCTAATCTGTTATATGTTTTTGTACCTACTGAATAAAATAAAATAAATTAGGGGATCACACAGTTGTTTGTAACGTAGGCAATTGAACTCACAACACGGCGCTGTAGCAATGGCGAAGCGACCAGTTAAGCAACGTCATCGTCGTAAGCTTAGCTAAGTATTAATATATCCAAGCTTTTAGATTTTTGTGATATCTACTACTGGCACTGCCTACTCTTTGCTTTTGTTCAGGCTCTATAATTTGTATTGATTACACATGCATACTGTAGATAAAAATGATAGTTTAAAAAACTAAGTTTACTGCTAGTTTTTTAAACTATTATTAATTTTATTTTTCTAAATTATTGTACTGTCATCGGTCCTCGAAAGTCTACAGCGTTTAAATGAAATCTGACCGTTTGCAGTGGATCAAAATCAAGTCCAAGGGAGTCGATTACAAAAAAACAAACAAACATACAGGTCTTCTCCCTTAGCCTTTATTATTCCCAAGTCCACTTGGGGTCGGCTTTTCTGGTCTAACCGGATTTGACTGGATATCAGTTTTTACACGCAGCGGCTGCCACCTGACCTCCGCAACCCGAAGGCTAACGATACCCTAAAGCTAGTCCAGTGTCAGGATATTAGAGGGTACTGACTTTCCCAATAACGACTGCCATAAATGTTCATGGCAGCCGGGACCAACGGCTTAACGTGCTCTCCGAGGCAGGGAGCAGGCGATAATTGTCAATCAATACGCACATAATTTCGAAAAGTCATATAACTTCCGAAAGTCAGAGGTGCGCGACGTGGGTTCGAACCCGAGACCCTCTGCATTGCAGTCTGTTGGTCTCCCCACTGAGCTATCGCTGCTGTTTACAAACAAACATACAGGTGAAGCTAATAAAAGCGTGTTAAAAATGAAAACAGTTGATAAACAGAGATGACAAAGATTTTGTCTAAGCCTATCTATAAATAGATTTTAAATGTTCTAACTACATAATCTATACTAATATCATAAAGCTAAAGAGTTTGTTTGTTTGTTTGATTGAACGCCCTAATCTCAAGAACTGCTGGTTCGAATTAGATTTTATTTTGTTGGATTGGAAACTTTAGTTTTGGATAGCCCATTTATGGAGGAAGGCTATAGGCTATATTCCATCACGCTACGACCAATAGGAGCGGAGCAGCAATGAGAAATGTTGCAAGAACGGAAAAAAATCTCTTATATGAAGCAGAAGAAGTTGCGCGGGTCAGCTAATTATGTATATATTCCAACAACCAAACATTTAAATCAACTTTTTGCTAACAACATCAAGTCTGATAAACTATGACTTGCTAACTCACATTATACTATTTTTATTATATTTATAGAGGAAGAAGAAGAAGAGCCTCCATTACCACCGGATGTGGTCAACGAATGCCTCAAACGTGGTCGAGAGCTCGCCAGGGAAGCTCGGCGGAGAGGCAACGAGCTGGTCCGGAGTGGGGTCAGCCTGGACCCGTATGCTCCCGCCATGCTGCACTTCTTCAACTCAGACCTACCCTCGGAGGTCAAGAAGATGTCTGATGTATCCAAAGAGATTCTTACGGCTACGAAGTTGCTGCAGATGAAGATGCATGCTGGGTACGGCACCTCTCGTATTTTTGTTATTTTATTATGTAAATTGCTTCGGTGGCGTAGTGCTAGTGAATTTGATTATTGAACATGAGTAGAGCCTCGGTGATTTCAGCATGAATTGGCCGGCTCGACCGGGGAAGGACTTCTCACAGAATATCGACGTGAAATAGCAGTATTCCTACTGTTATGTGTCGTTCGCTGAGCGAGAGTGCCGGAGGCCCAATCACCCTCTTTCCCCTTCCCGCCTCTTCTCCTTCCCACTTCCTTTTACACTTCTGCCTTTCCTAAAGGGAGGCAACGCGCAAGTGATGCCTCTGGTGTAGCAGGCGTCCATTGGCTACGGTGACCACATACCATCAGGTGGACCGTATGCTTGTTTGCCACCTTAGATGTCGAGTAAAGTGTTGTTGAGATTTACTGTAATTAAATTTTCAGTAACAGCCGGGAGTCTAGATTTGTGCTCGAGAAACGATTATAGATTGGCCCCCTTTTACGAAGGGCCTTAACTCTTAGCTGGTGAAATGTGAGTTTTTCTGCCTTTGTCTGTTAAGCCGGCAATACATGTTGGCCCAATGTTGCCGAGTGACAGAGTGACAGCCAGTACCAACATGTAGACCGTGTTTTGCTTTACCTTGCTTGCCTTGGTATCATTCGCCTAGCTGGCCGAGTGAAGGCAAGCGCCAACGTGTGTAGAGTTTAATTAGCGTAGCTTGTAACAACTCGCAGTCGCTCGCGACCACTTGTCTCACTTCGGAGCGGTGTCGATTTTTCTACACAAATTAAAGACGTTGGTCTGCGCTTGGTCAATAGCGTCTATATGTTAGTCGCACTTGGCGAACATCGCCGTTATACGTACAAAATGTATTATTTTTACTATTTTTTTTAATTGATTTTGGTACCTATATACACTGATATAATAGCAGCGATAGCTCAGTGGGGAGACCAACAGACTGCAATGCCGAAGGTCTCGGGTTCGAACCCACGTCGCGCACCTCAGACTTTCGGAAGTTATATGACTTTTCGAAATTATGTGCGTATCGATTGACAATTATCGCCTGCTCCGTGCCTCGGAGAGCATGTTAAGCCGTCGGTTCCGGCTGCCATGAACATCTATGGCAGTCGTTATTGGGAAGTCAATACCCTATAATATCCTGACACTGGTCTAGCCTTAGGGTATCGTTAGCCTTCGGGTTGCGGAGGACAGGTGGCAGCCGCTGCGTGTAAAAACTGATATCCAGTCAAATTCTGTTAGACCAGAAAAGCCGGTCGGCTTTTATTATTCCCAAGTCACTTGGGGTCCCAAGTGACTTGGGAATAATAAAGGCTAGGGAGAAGAAGAAGATACACTGATATTATAATTATATGCGCTCATTAATCGTGAATAAGTCGTTGGAATGCCCTAATTTAATAAATACCAGCAGCTGCAATAACTTTTACAACGTCCATATTGTTTCAATGCTCAATAAAGACTGACAGCGCCCGACGTGTGGACAGCTCCACAAAGCTCGTCTACATTGGCCGTTTGCATTGGTTTTCTTCAAACTTGCCGAATGTGTAGACGGTAGTACTTGCCTTGTATCAGTTTGCCTTCGCTCGCGTTGGCCTGCGCTTGGCCAACATGTATCAATAGCACGCTTCCTTCACATAATAATATGTTAACTTACAAAGTAAAAATAACATGCAAAATACCATATCCTTACTTGTACCCGCACTAGTTATGGTATAATCTTCTGGCTTAAAGTGTAGGCTGCAAACTTTTGAGTATTTTGTGTAAGGTTTACCTCTTTTTAATATATTATACCATAAAGAAAAAGAAAAAAGTATAAACTTAAATATAAATAGTTTTAATAGTTTTAATAATTTAATTAGCTTAAAAATTAGTAAAGTTTAATAGTATCTAGTAGTAGAGTAACAGTATCAAAAATTTTGTAATAAAGTTAAAAATAAATAACGCGATAAAATCCGTATATAGTAGTTTAATTTCAATGAATAAAATTCGCGTAAACAGAAGACAATATTATATTATTCCATAGTTTAGCAAGTTCGTCGTCTCGGGGGAATTGATAAAACGATGACATTTGTATCATATAAAATATCTGATTTAGAATGAAGGTCACTTTCGATTGCCACATCGAATAATATTCTAATGATTAAATATTCGATGATTCTTGCATCGTGCCTAAAAAAATACATTATTTATTATTCCAGTATTACGCCCAACACATTCCACTCGTTCCTGGAGCACCACGGTATCTGTCTCCGTGACCCTCACTGTCGGCCAATAGTGAGCTGCAGCAGCACCGCCAAGTACCGGACCCTCGACGGCACGTGTAACAACGAAGAGCACCCTGTTTGGGGCCGGAAGGGAGCACCCTTCACTAGAATAGCTATGCCTAGATATGCTGATGGTAAGAATTAGCTCATCTGTAGGTATCTATTAGAGTTCGAAAAAACTCTATACAACAGCTTTGTCCGTCCGTCCGTCCATCCGTCTGTCTGTTATACAACTTTCAATTCAAGAACCGTAAAAGCTAGAGACTCGCGGTCAGCGCCATTCGACTCGATATAACCCGAAACCTCTGACCTCAAGATCACATGATACCATTTTCACGTGGTAACTCTAAAATTTACGGCAATTCATTGCCGATTCTCACTTGTTAAAATAGTTAAAGAGATTGTCGTTATTTCTTAAAAATATAAAAATTTCGTATAAAATAGTTTAATTTCACACGTAAACGTAAGTCAACATTATTTTTAAAGTATCGGATAAAACCATGCACTTAAAAAATTCTCTCTGTTTTCTATAGCTCTAAAACCATATTTCCAGGTATATACGCGATGCCAGTGGCCCGCAGCGGTCGTGCCCTCCCCAACCCGCGAGTCCTCTCCTCGCGACTCTTTACTGACAGACCCATCGGGAGTCGCGTGCTCTCCAACCTGAATATGCAGTGGGGACAGTTCATCACACACGATATGATGTTCCAGCTCATGGAAGTTACTGGTAATAGCTCTTGACGGTACCTTCATATAAGCTCAAAAGCAGGCCTTGCCTTATTAAAATTTATTTATTTATATTTATTTATTTAGTATAAACAAATGGACAACATAACAGTATACACCAAATCGTTGTACAAGTTAAAACTTATATCTAATATTATATACATTTATATTACCCGGCCGACAAGGTTTATATAATTTATTATAACATCTGCTTACATGAGTACAATAAAAGATTCGTAACTTAGTAACTAACTAAATATCTATCATCTCACAAAATCTTAAACGACTACGACTCCCATCCATCCATCCATCCCGAAGCAAATAGATCACATTCAGATTCTGATATCAGAAGCATATTTAATAAAGTCAGTGCACGAACAAGGGGCGAGTTGGCATGCGCCACAGTACGTGCATAAGGCACAGTTCAAATAGATAAATTTAAGTGTGATAACTTATTGTTTGCAATCCAGTAGAAGCATAGCTTAATGCGCTTAGGTGAGTTCATTCATGACATGCAAAAAATTGACAAGAACCTTATTTACTGTTTGCAACAGTAAATTAGGCGTATTGGCTTTTTTTTAACTGAAGGTCACGGCTGTAGTTAATATAGGCTAGAACTTGAAACTTTTGTGGTTTGTGAATTCACTGAAATAACTGAATTCAAAGTCAAAGTCAAAGTCGAAAATCATTTATTCATGTAGGTCACAAAGTAACACTTATGAACGTCACAATATATAGGTTAGTGAGTTTACTAAGTTACTGAAGTTACATTTAAGATAAAAGTTACATTTAAAAGCAGCGATAGCTCAGTGGGGAGACCAACAGACTGCAATGCAGAGGGTCTCGGGTTCGAACCCACGTCGCGCACCTCTGACTTTCGGAAGTTATATGACTTTTCGAAATTATGTGCGTATTGATTGACAATTATCGCCTGCTCCGTGCCTCGGAGAGCATGTTAAGCCGTCGGTCCCGGCTGCCATGAACATCTATGGCAGTCGTTATTGGGAGAGTGTCGACACAAAAGATCCCACTGGGTCGAAGTGTCGCCGGTCTGCACTGACTGGCCCCCACATAAGATACATACATACATTTAAGATAATTGCTAGAATTTAATTCAGTTAGATATGTAAAATAACTTTGTTAAATTCAGACAACCATTAGAAGATACATTCAAGTCATTAACGGTTACTATCTTCATATCACAGTCAAATTACAATTTCAGTAATTTACAAATAAAACAACCGGTCAATTGTTGGATTACCAGACATTATTTTATTAATTTATTTTATTGAAGACCTATTGTATGTGATCGCCGGTGTACCGCTGGCAATCAATACGTTTAGTAACATTTTAACTCGCTTCCTAGATGAAGGTGGTATCCAGTGTTGTTTGGGTGACGGAAGGGACGTGTTGCCCTCGGAGTGGCAGAACGACAAGTGCATCCCCATCACGGTGCCGGCTGACGACCCGTTTTACCACCAGCACAGCGTCAAGTGCCTTAACTTCGTGAGGAGCATCACTGCGCCTAGGGATGACTGCAGTCTTGGACATGCTGAGCAGGTTCTAAATTTTATATTTATGCTCTTACTTATTCTTGCTTAATTGAAATTATGCTTTTTGATCGCGTTGTTTATTTAAATCTTTTCTATATCTTTAGTATCTATACTAATACTAGCTGTCCCGACAGACGTTATCCAGAACAAAGGGGAAAAAAATAACAACCCAAATCTAAACCATCCTCGAATCCACATGAACACACACAATTTTTTTTATGAAAATCGGTCCAGCCGTTTAGGCGGCGTTCAGTGACATACACACGTACAGTAGAATTATATATATAAAGATTATAAAGAGTTTTTAAGTTAACTCAAAAACATCTAAACCAATTTAAAGATTCTTTGGCCATTTCAAAGCTATGTTATTACCGAGTAACATCGTAACTAATATTATAAATGCGAATGTGTATTTGTTTGTTAGGCTTTCATGTCCTAACTACTTGACTAATCAGTACCTTGAAATAACGCATACACGTTGTCAGGGCAACAGAAAAGTCTCGATAAAATCTAAGAAACTTGTCCTTATACCGGATCGCATTCCTCAGTCACATGTCCTACGTGTTTACCACGTGTTGAGATTCATCGCATACGTCATCGTTTCACGCCTATGTCCTTGAAACATAGAGATGAACTACATTTCGCCAACTATATTGGATGCGGATGGCCCAAGACTGGTCTGCCCAGTCTTGATGTCCAGCAGTGGACGTCTTTCGGCTGAGATGACTTTCAGGAAAAAGTACTGTTACAACGCTAACCTTAACTAACCTACATTTATAGGAGAGGAGCCGCGAGCAAAATCTACTAGGCTAAATATTTTTAAACTACTTTTTCTAACATAACCGATCCTATTTTTACGCGAGCGAAGCCACGAGCAAAACTAGTTTTTAGAGTTCGACAAAACTCTTATACAAGAGCTTTGTCCGTCCGTCCGTCCGTCTGTTATACAACTTTCAACTCAAGAACCGTAAGAGCTAGAGACTCGCGGTCAACGCCATTTGACTCAGCATACTCGATATACCCCCGAAATGATTATGACCTCTGACCTCTGACCGTGGTATCACGTAACCTTTGCAATATTACTTGAACCATTTTTCGTACTCTAAGATTTACGGCAATTCATTGTCGTTTTTCATATGTTTATAATCTCAGCTTACTGTCTTAGGACTGCTGCGCTATAAGTTTGTGTGATATCCTGATTCCTTTCTCGTTAATAGTGTTATTGAGCTTGTCTGTTTCTTTCCTGGACATAGTACCTATGTCCGTAAACGGCAATATACCTACCTGATTTCTGAAGTGAGTTACGATTCGATAGCTGCGGTTATTGTGACCTGCTGGGTACTCGATAATATCTATCAGACCGAGCCACAACGAAGCGTGGCCGGGTTTAGTATTAGCTGTTCCCCGCGGTTTCACCCACGTTTGTAAGTACTGCTCAGCTCCCATGAGTCGTAGCATGCAGTTATACAGCCTATTGCCTTCTTCAAGAGTAAGGCTAATCAAAGGCAAAAATATTTTTGCGATCCGGTGGGAAGTTTCAGAATTAGCGCGTTCAAGCAAATAAATAAACAAGTTTTAATCTTTTTTATAATTATTCTTCTAATAGAATAGAAGATAATTATATAATTATAATAAGTGCATATAAAATGTTTATTTACATGGCTTCTTATGTAAACTTGAATTAAATTTATTCTTATACTTCTCAGTCTCAATTTGTAACGGCTCAACCATAAACTAATTGACACACCTCGAAATTAATTCATTGTTTATGGTTATTTGCGAGTAATTTATTGCATCCGATTCCGCTATTTCGACAAATTTATTTGTTTAGCAACGTAATGAATCGTGGTTATCTATATAATAGCGCTAGGTATAATTAGAATAATTAGGTTTTTATACAATAAACTGATAGCAAAATAAGATAGCCAATTAATTTAAAAAAATTAACGTTTACGAACATGCAGCCTTGTGCCAATATATCTATTCTTAAAGGGATATCTTATAATAATAATCTTTATTTTCATATCATGTCCCCGTGTCAGCCTCCTAGAGTGCCGTGTATTTTTTTAACATACTAGGAAAATATCCGTGAAGGACTAACTAATAATCTTTATATGTCTAAAATTTATAAGCAAAGAGATAAATTCACAAGTCGTCAGCTATGTTTCAGGACTTGCGTGGTAGGCAGATAGATACCTATTGTAATATCCTATAATCCTCAAGATCGGATGTAAGAGTATGCTAAAACTCTTGCCAGACAATATATTTGGGGCCAAGGGCCATACCGATATCTCTTGAAGTTTTATTACTTCTGTTACTTACGCCATAGTCAGCTATAAAATACAGTAACCTTTTACTATTAGGCTGGTATGCCTTTTTGTTACCTTAAAAGTAAAACAAGATGTCCCTGGCTCCCACATAAAGTATATTTATTAATTATTGGTAAAAACTTAGTATTTTTTTCAAAACTGTTATCCTATCTCCGAGTCTGTTGGACTACCACGCAGAAGTCTTGAGTTCGACGCTATGACACGAACCAATCTGACTTACTGAAGTCATGTGTGTATTAAATATTTATCACTTGCTTTTACGGTGAAAGAAAAATATCATGAGGAACCCTATATATCCGAAGGTTTGATGCTTTCGCAAATATGTGAATTTCACCAACGCAGCATGGCGGACAATGACCTAATCCTTTTCTTACTGGGAAGAAGCCCGTGTTCTTCAGGGGAATAGTTTTAATATAAAGTAGGACCGCGTCAGGTACTACCTTCGGCGGTGCAGTGTTATTACTACGTATGAAACTTAATAAATCTGTTATAAATAATGTTACGTGCTGGGTTCGACGGATAAGAATGTAAACAATATTACCGACCAAAACACGTTATATTCAAACACACAATTAAATTTAAAACACAACAAACACTATACTGTAACTGCTTCAAACGTAGAATTTCCGCTTCCGTTCGCTTCGATGAATACTTGACCGCTTACGATTGTAAACTGACTCGGCGAGCACTGGCCTTCCCTTTTTATACGCGGTTAAAGCGTCTCTAGAGTTTTCTAGTAACGCCATACCCGTTATGTAAACAGTAAGAAGATTCGAGAATGTGCCAGCGTTCTCTCTACGCTTCGCATACCCATACTACGTAGTTCCGTAAGATGTCAATGGATGGCGGAGTAATCAATTATTAGACGGAACTGCCGAGTCTTCCCCACAATGCCGAGAGATGGCACTGGGCGTAACAATAATATAAAGGGGTTAACATGCAATGTTTTTAGGAATCGCTCTGACCATTCAAGTACATTAGCCATATGCAACATATTGATGTGTATTCTGCTATAATATGGCCAGTATTGCCTGCCTGTGTATTGCCACACATTAAAGCCCGTTTAAAAGGTCCTACCAAACTAAACTTATCTACCATTTTTCTCCTAGATGAACACAGTGACAAGTTTTCTGGACGGCTCAGCGATCTACGGATGTGACAGTAAACTATGTTCTAAGCTTCGGACCGGGATTGGTGGCAGACTTCGGCAGGAGGAACGGTCCGGCTGCATCAGAGGCTTCCTGCCGAGCGTTAAGGATAAGGCGTCCGTGTGCGACTTGAGAAATTCCTCTGAACCGTGCTATCTTGCTGGTAACTAGTTTTATAATACTGTTACGTGCTCAGTTCGAGAGATAAGAATTTAAACAATATTACCGACTAAAACACGTTTTATTCTAACACACAATTAAATTTAAAACATCACATACACTACTTAAACACTTTGCCACTCTAATTGTTTTAAACTCTGTGATATTTTCACTTCCGTTCGCTCCGATGAATACATCACCGCTTACGATTGTAAACTGACTTGGCAGTGCCCGTGCTCCGTCTTAAATACGCGATTCAAGCGTTTCTAGACTTTCCTAAAAGCGCCATACCCGCGTATTACAGTACGAGAAAGTTCTAGCGCTCTCTCTACTCTTCGTGTACTGACAAGATACGTAGTTCAGTAAGACGTCAATAGATGGCGCTGTAATTATTAGAAGGCCGGGTGCTTCCCCACAGTGCCGAGAGATGGCATTGGCTGTTACAATATAAAGGAAACCAACCATCTTCTTATCGGACTCTTACGCATAATGGCTTAATTACGAGGCCAACAAAAACTGGTCGACGGTAAAATTAATTAACCGACGACGCTCAAACGCATCAACAATTAAGTGCTCGGAATGTTTTATAGTCTCACTGGGAATATAGGCATCCTTGAATGAGTAGGCAGAGGTATACTACACACCCATATTTCGCCGTCTATGCTTCTGATTACACGTAATAAGGACGAGCGTATTGCCATTTATCAGCCACAGTTTCAGACTTCGTGCAGCTACTGTAAATTTCGTAACAGAAAAACACAACAACATTTTGGCCGATCCGGTATTCAGACCCGATCGAGCTCATGCCCATTAGATTCATTTACTATCGCGGCGACTCTGAGGCCATCTAATACAATAATATCGTATTAGTCTGTAGTCTATAGCAGGAGTGTTGCGGAAGCAGATTTTTTGTAAGCCTTAAATTATGCGGATACGGATAATTTAAGGCTCACATCCACAAATGCGGATGCAGATGCGGATGTCCAAATCGATGCGGAAGCTCCGTAATGGCGGATGTTGATGAAAATTGTGCATCTTATTTAATAAAAGGTATCTAATATCACCTCTGCAGGTTCAAGCCTGTTTCGTAAAGGTTCATAAATGTAGCTATACCATTTTCTAGTGTTTCTTGATTCTCATCTTCACTTGAAGAATCATCGCGCCATTCATCGGCCCACCCATTTTTCTTCTTGTCGCAACCTGCGTTATATCTGGATCCACATTAATAGCCGCGTTGATTATTGCGGATGTGGGTGCGGATGCAGCTTTCGAAATTGATGCGGAAGTTCCGTAATTACGGATACGGATGCGAATATTCGCAACACCCCTGGTCTATAGTTTAATCAACGGCGTTTCTTGTCGTATTTTCATAATTATAGTAGGTATTAATACTGAATTAATTTCTTATGCAATTCTTATTAACACTGCTACTCTAGAAATAAGCCCAATGTCGCAGCATACTAACAAACATAAAAATATTCGAAATTATATCGAAGGGAACTCGACACACTGACTTTAGAGTGGCGCAGCGGTATTGAATGAGACTGTTGTGCATGAGGTCTCGGGTTCGAATCCCGGGTCGGGCTAACAAATAGTTATTGGGTTTTTCAGTTAATAAATCTCAATAGCAGCCCATAGTTAGGAAGTTGGCGGTGTAAGACTCCGCCGTGCCTCGGAAAGCACGTAAAGCCGTTGGTCTTGCGCCTGATCTCTCTCCGGTCGTATCGGATTACCGTCGCATCGGATCACAAGAGTTAAGGAACAGAGAGTGCACTTGTGTTTGCGCACACACTTGTGCACTGTAGTATCTCCTGCATAGTTGGCTAGTCTCCGTTAAGACTGGCCGCCGTGGCCGAAATTCGGTCTGGAGGATATTATTATTATTTGTTTTAGTTAAAACAGCTTTAAATGTCTTTGATGATCCTCATAGTTACTACCTGTAATTATCCTACTAATATTATAAATGTGAAAGATTCTGAGGATGGATTGATGGATTTTTGTTACTCTTTCACACAAAAACTACTAAACCGATTGCGATGAAACTTGGTATGTAGATAACTGGAGACCTGGATTAACACAAAGGCTACTTTTTGTCCTGATATTCTCATGGCATCGGTACTTTCGGCACAGCTAGTACTCCATAATGTGTTGTTTGTCCTACAAATTCTGTTACAGGAGATGCCAGGATCAACCAGACTCCGACCCTAGCCATGCTTCATACTTTGCTACTCAGGGAGCACAACAGAATAGCAAACAAACTATCGAAGCTGAACCCGCTATGGAGTGACGAGAAACTGTTCCAGGAAGCAAGGAGGATCGTCATAGCAGAGATACAGCACATTACGTATCAAGAGTGGTTGCCTATCAACTTTGGTAAGGATTGCATTTTCAGCAGACGCTACGGGAACCAGAGCTTTGCAAGCAGGCAGTAAATTGCTTGAGAGGTCTTTAACAATAGGTGTAGCAGCTTATTATCTTCGGTAAATACTTTCTTGCTCTTCAGTAACGTGGAGACTTTGTGGAGCGAAGAATTGTTCCCAAACCCATATATGTATATAGAAATACTGGATATCAAATACCCATACTACTAGTTAATTGTTTTTGGTACGGCTTTTATTATTCATGACTGACATGGAGACGATTTGGAGCAGAACTGTTCAGAAGGCAATAGCAGCCGTTTTAGTAGAGAAAGTAGCTAAAAAAAATGCATGTTTACTAGTTGTGCTTAGAATTTTCTTTTTATCAACAACGCAAAAAGTCTGTGTTGCAAGGAATTATTAACTAATTGATAACGGGCGACGTTTTAACGAAAAGTCAGGACATGAGACTTATCGGCGATGACCAACTGATCAACACACGACTCCAAAGCTTGGAGCATCGTCGTAAGGTTGCCAGTCTCTCGGTTTTCTATCGGTTACATTTCGGAGAGTGTGCAGAGGAACTGCATAATTTGATTCCTCCTTCCCAATTCTACCATCGGACGACCAGACAATCAGACCAGCGACACAGGTACATGGTGGATATACCACATTTACGCACGAAGCGCTTTGCTTCCAATTTTATAATGCGTACCGCTAAAGAGTGGAATTCGCTACCTAGGTCTGTGTTTCCCGATTAGTACAATCTTCAAGTCGCGAGTGAATAGATCATATCTTCTAGGCAAGCGTGCTCCATCGTCGACTGGATCTTCACTTAAGATCAGGTGAGATCGTGGTCAAACGCAAGCCTATTAGAGGAAAAAAAAAATAAACTACCCCTAGCAGCTGCCTACTGAGTTTGGTTAGGTTCTTGTTATTGGCAAGATATAGATCCTACGACACAAAAAACTGTTTGCTGGGAAAGTTTAAAGAGTTGCAAGATACCGTCTATCAGCATTAACTTAACATTCCCGAGGCTTTTTTGTTTTTCAGTTGAATGAGACAACGAATGCAATAATTTAAAAGCTTATTTGCCTAGTTTTAGTTGTCCTTAGTCTAGCACCATTCTGTCCATTGCAGTCGGCGCATAAGACTTGCGGCTATTTTGTTATTAAGACGCCAGTTGCATATAGTTTAAACATACGATATAACACAAGTAGGTGTAGCAACTTTACACAGATGAAGAAGTTTCTACGACTGACAACAGATGGCGCTGTACTCAATATGCGCTTATAATCTCGCTCGCCATACAATCCTGAATGACGCAAGTGAAGTTTATACAACGACTAAGTAAATATAAAGGTACCCGACATCAACAGTAGGGCCGCGGCACGCTAGGCGACGACCACGCAGCCTGGTTGGAGGATCCTCCCTTCGTGTTGGAGCCACATTACACCAATTCCTTAAATAGGTAACTCGGTTTAGCTTGTTGCGTTCCAATTGAAAGGCAAATTAATCGTATTGTTACCTCCCATAAAGAACTGACGCTGCAAAACCTAGTACAGTATGCAGTGGCTTGTCTGTATTCTCATAAATTATTTCCATTTCTTATTTAACTTCTAATATTCCAGGCGAATACTACCTCCGCTACTACCGAATATCACCCTCCAGTCTATACACCCGCGATTACAACCCGGACGTGAACCCTGGCGTCATCAACAGCTTCGGAGCTGCCGCCTTCAGGTTCCTGCACTCGCTCATCAGTGACAACATCGTCGCCTGTCCCAAGAGCTACAACAAGGCGATAGTGTACAAGTAACTGAATTTTCTTATAGCGCCATCTAGTGTATAACTGCGCAAGTTTTATCTGAATGAAAGCGATATCCTGTGATATTTAATCGTTATTAAAAGTTTGGAGCCCCATTCCTTTAGCAATATCATCATTTATCTATACAAATAAATAAAATTGAAGTGTCTGTTTGTAATGTCAAAATAACAGCCTTTTACTGAATGCATATGAAATTATATAAGGCTCCTATATCGGAAAATCAATTTATAAAATGTTTGTCTCTATTTGTTCCTCCTAATCTATGAAACTGCTGACCTGTTTTTGATGGGACTTTCACTGGCAGATAGCTGATGTTATAAGAAGTAATTTAGTGTCAAGTTTATTTTAGAAAAATTTGTGATCCGTAATAAAAATTCCACATGTACGAAGTCGCGGGTAACAGCTAGTCCAACATAAATTTAGTCAATATTAGTTATTACATATATGTTAAGCCTACGTCATTTGTCGATTATGTTTATTATCCTTACTAATATTATAAATTCGAAAATAACTGTCTGTCTGTCTGTTACCTTTTTACCTCAAAAATATAAGGCATTTTTAAACACTCACGGCACGTCTGAATGTCAGACGTTTCGTGAGTGTTTCGCAAGTTTATAGACTATCCATACAGAGGAGTGTAAGAAACTTTTCAAAGCACAGTTCAGCGAAAGGCCTAAAGATGAACACATAATGGTATTAAGTTCTGCAGAAAACAGTTATGTCGTCAATGTTGTATTTAATACTATAAAAAAAAACCCGTTTAACTGCCTCTGTGGCGCAGCGGTAGTTAATGCGACTGCTGTGCATGAGGTCTCGGGTTCGAATCCCGGGTCGTGCCAACAAATAGTTTGGGTGTTTTCTCTTAAGAAATCTCAATAGCAGCCCGGAGTTAGGAAGTTGGCGGTGTAAGACACCCCGTGCCTCGGATAGCACGTAAAGCCGTTTTTCCTGCACCTGGTCTCTCTCCGGTCGTGTCGGATTACCGTCCCATCCGATCACGAGAGTTCGGGAACAGAGAGTGCACTTGTGTTTGCGCACATACTCGTGTGCTATAATATCTCCTGCGCAGATGGCCAGTCTCCGTTAAGACTGGCTAAACTTGGCCGAAATTCGGTCTGGAGGATATTATAGTTAATACTAGATTTTGCCCGCGGCTTCACTCGCATTAATGTTAACATTTTGTCGTTCAATTTCCGTTCCTCGGGAACAGTACATTTTTTTCTGGATGAAAGGTACACAAAATTTCCAAAAGAAAGATCAAACTCATTTTTGCATTTATAGTATTATTTTAGGATAATGTTACAGTTAACCAGCTCTTGAGAAGACCCGGAAGCTCTGTACATCCTCAATTAGGCTATCCATACCCTATATAAATATATAACATTTGTGTAATCCAACTTTAATTTTGCAGATTAAGTGACTATTACTTCAACCCATGTCTTCTGGAATCAACTCCAGAATCATTCGATGACGTCGTCCGTGGTATCCTGGCCTCTAACGCAGGAGAGTCAGACCCCTTTTGTACCAGCGAGATCACAAATCTGTTGTTCAAGTCTCACAACAGATGGGGCATGGACCTTATAGCTATGGATATACAGAGAGGAAGAGATCATGGGATTGCTTCTTATAATGATTATCGGTAAGTTAGCTGATGGAATTTTCTGCTTTCTTGAAGTTCTTGGAGTTGGTAAATGCCTAAACTGGTAAAAATAAAGCATTACATTTTGCCCACGGCTTCGCTTGCATTGATGTACTTACCTAGATTTTGATAATAAACTTTTATCCCTCGTGAACTTTTTTCTGGGCGATGAAAGGTCCTTTTCTGTACCCTGAGAACGTGTTACTGTTACATGCAATCGCCATTATGATCTTTGTTCTTCCCTTACTGCCAATAGCATGTCCATATTTTTTAGATACTCTATACGACGAGACTTGATCAGTAATTTAAGAATTTTGATTATACATTTTCCATTTTGAATAACGAAATTTCGTGGTGTGATACCGGCCTATTGGTATCTACTGCGTCCCAGAATTTTAGAAAGATTTCGACAGAGAGTGCGTCTAGTAAATTAATTATCTTTCCAGAGAAATATGCGGTCTGCCTAGAGCTAGGACGTTCCAGGACTTGGCCAACGAAATATCCCAAGATGTAAGTGGTAACATACCATTATTATTTATAGTTAAGTAATAAAATTGGTCGCTTGACTCTCCTTGCGACCTCTGCGTCGACCTGTGAGCTATATATGTATTTATTAATTGCCTAAAGTGGTGGCGCAGCGGTAATGTACAGTCACCTGTAATAGTGCATGGATACCTTAAGGTCTAAAATCCTGTGAACACTGGAATTAGAATGAATATGAATACAACCACTCTTATACAACCGCTTTGTCCGTCCGTCCGTCTGTCTGTTATACAACTTTCAGCTCAAGAACCGTAAGGGCTAGAGACTCGCGGTCAACGCCATTGGACTCGGCATAATCATTATACCCTGAAATGACTATGACCTTTGACCTCTGACCTCAAGGTCATGCATATTACTTGAACCATTTTTGGAACTCTAAGATTTACGGCAATTCATTGCCAATTCTCACTTATTTTATTGCTAAATAAGTAATGTAACAACATTGAATGGAGATTAAAAAATTGTTTGAAGTATATTTTAAATTGAGTTATTAAGAAATCTATTTTTGTTATTTTATAGACTACTTATTATAAAATGAAAAAGTAGATTTCTTAATAACACAATTTAAAGTTTACTTTAACCAGTTTTTGAATCTCTATTCAATGTTACTATGCACTAGCACCGCCATCTATTACGATATAACTAAACTACTTAACAGCTCTTGTATCGATTTCCGTTTTCTTCTTTTCTTTTCGCGTGGATAGTGGCCAACCTGTTGTCAAGAGTTGTTCAAGCCGCCGTTGTTCAAGTAGGCCTATGACATGGCTAATATTTTCTGAGTTTGTAGAGATTGTATGGATAACGTAATGATCACCACTGTACCTCGTACTGAGGTTCGATGCTTTAATGAAAGAAAAATGTTGGTGATCCAATAATACCTAGTTGGTCTGTCTTGTGTTCTTTGTTTTAATGTTTGTGAAGTCCATGGTCAAAGGATTTATTCTAATGTTTTGTCAAAACCTATAGTGGTATATTATTATATTTGACTAGATTTTGCCCGCGGTTTCGCTCGCTTAAGTGTAGTTTGGTATGTCAATTTTCTATCCCTCGTGAACAGTACTTTTTCTGGATGAAAGGTACCCTATGTCCTTTTCTGTCCCCTAACAAAGTGTATGCGAAATTTCATAATGAGCCGCCATAGTTAAGTCGTGTAAGCGCAACAAACAAACTCACATTTATAATATCAGTAAAAATTTTCTTTCTTCCAGCGGATAAACGCTCTACAGCATCTATACGAGTGCGTGGACGATATCGACTTGTTCGTGGGAGGGGCTTTGGAACAAGATGTGTACGATTCGATCCTGGGTCACACATTCCAGTGCATTGTGGCCGAACAGTTTTACAGGACTAGGATCGGAGACCGGTTCTTCTATGACAACGGGGAGATGCCGCATTCATTTACTACAGGTACAGCATGAGCATCATACATTTTAAGATTTTTCTACAATAAATAATGTTCTCCAAACCAAAGTTTTGGTCATCGCAACCAATTTTGACGAAGACTGATTACCCGCGCAGAGGGTATAATAGTGCACAAGTATTTGCGCTAACAGAAGTACATTCTCTTTTCCCTTATGCTCATCCGATGGGATGACCATTCAACACGACCAGTGAGAGAGCAGACGCAGAACCGAAAATCTTTTTGTTCTTTCGATGTAGGTACTTACCTACATCGAAAGAACAAAAAGATTTACTAAAAAAGATACCGGTATTTCAGTATCAGTCCAGGGAAACCGTAGATTACTTCAAATTTGGCAGAGCCGAGCAGGGTGTCAGTGTCTGACCGATATATTTGTATGTAGCTCTAGTATTTAATTCTTTTATACATGAAGAAATTAATAATACCTACAGTTAAGATTCAAACAGATTATTTAATGACATCCTCGAGGAACGCCCAGTAAGAGAATAAGAACAACCAAAACCATTATCAAGAAGTAACAGAAAAATATTTTCCTAACTTACAGATCAACTAAAAGAAATAAAGAAAGCGTCGATGGCGCGTCTGATCTGCGACAACACGGATGGCGTACACTACGTTCAGAAGAATGCCTTCGAGATAGAATCACCTTACAACCCTAAGTACAAATGGGATGACTACAACAACATACCTTACGTGGACCTTACCGCTTGGAAGAAACCCGCACTTGATATTTTTGATTAATATTAAATGCTACTAATCTTGAGAATCGCATATTCCGCTAGATGTCGCTCAATGCAAATAAAATAGCTGCTGTTTACCGATGCATAGGTATCGGTAAAAAACGGCTCAAAAACGATAGCAGTGCGCATGCACTGCTATCGTTTTTGAGCTCACCAGACGGCGCCACAAGCGAGTAAGGTCCTGTCAATACTGCCACAGCTGCTGTCAATACTGTCACAGCTGCTGTCAATACTGTCACAGCTGCTGTCAATACTCTCACAGCTGCTGTCAATACTGTCACAGCTGCTGTCAATACTGTCACAGCTGCTGTCAAAAACCGTATTTGGCAGTGATCATAGTCGGTTTGTATGGTTTTGACGTTGCGGTCAAGAGACTTTACTATGCACACTTCTCTAGCGGTGAATCATTGCATCCGAATATATTGGCAACAGTATAAGCACATGTGCTGCTGCTTTTGTCATGCAATGTAGGTGTCACGGTATGTTGCCCACACCGTGAGTATTCGATTATAATTCGGATGTCAGTATGCTTATACTAAAGTTAATAAACAAAATGTATATTGATGTAAGCCTTCATGCTGCACTGACGTAAGCCGGCATGTGCTTTACATGCCTTTCAGATTAGATGGAGAAGTAGGAATACGGCATAGCACTCAAAATTCTCTCTCTCTCAAATATTTAATCTCGTAGCCCATTTACAATTTATTTGGTGTTGGATGGACCTTTTCAATATTGAGATTTTACAAATTCGTTAACTTTCAAAATGTTTTTGACTCCCTGACACGTTTAACTCCTGGAATTAATAAGTAGTTACTTAATTGTTGCTAAGTACTTATTAATTTCGTGCTTAGACTGTACCTGTACAGTCTATCCATCCAAAGTCAATCCATATCAACCTCCAGGGATGGATGACCTGTCATCCATCCCTGGAGGTTGATATGGATTTCTTTGTGAATCACAGGGTTAACACAATATTACTGGCAAGCAAACCTAAGCTAATAATAAAAAGTGGAGTCAAAATTGTTATTAGAGACACCACAACCATACAGGATCTTTTTAAATTTTTATGTATACATAAGTATTTCTAAAACTATTATACTAATGTTTTAGTACTCAAGACTAGATTTCTCTACTGTCAGACATTTATCCAAGCAATAAAATAGATAAGATTTTCAATTAAAGACTGTTATAACGTTAAATGTACACAGGTAATTATCTGACGAATGAAAAATCTACTATATTGTTAATATATTGTAGAAATAAATAATTTAATATAACTGTAAAAATATTTATTGTATACAATCAATAAAAACTTGTATAATTATGTCATGACAATTATTTGTGATCCTTATAATTAATAATAGTATTGGTTAATAGTTTGGTTTGGATAATTATCACATTTATTATAATTCATGTTTGTAAATAATTCAAGTCTCTTTTAAGATTTTATTATGAACTATCTCCTGCGCGCGAATTTGCTCATAAAACATAGTCTGAATGGAATGGAATGGAGAGTATTACTATTAGAAAAGATTTTTTTAAATTGGTTCTGCGTTTCCAAAGATTGCCACATACAACATATATTATAATCTATGGTCACAAAGAAAATAATCTATACAATCGCATATATAAAAGTAGTTTATTTTCAATGTGCTAATATGCTTATAAAAATAAAACTCTAATCTATTATTTCAAAAAATATATCTACAGGAATAAACAAGATAATTATGTATATACAATTAATGGTAACAGATTATTTATAATAATAATCTAATATACAACAAAAACATTGCAACGTTCCCACACTAGGGGCGCCACAAGCGTAATCAGTAAAAGTATTTTTGTAGGTATTTTTTTTCTGTGTTATTTAAAGATCGAAACCAACCATTAAGACAAAAGAACCATAGATGCTAATTAATTCGACACAAATTCGATCATAATAAATTATTTAGCCCAAAACTAGGTACAGTCAACGACATAGGTTAATAAACTTTCAATAGATTTTTAATTCTACTAATATATAAAAGTAATTTCGAAATTTTTATAGCATTCATAGTTAAATGATTATTATTTTGAATACAATTTATTTGATTTGATATTAGTAAGATACTTTAATGTTTAGCTACTTATGATGCTGTCTGTTCAATGTACAAAGCTTTGTTTGGAGTATTTGGACCCTGGAGTCCAAGTGTTGGCCAAGAGTTTAAAATATAATAAACTTTTACTTCAAACAAAAACAATACACAATACAGTTTTGCTCTCAATTATATTTTATACACATATTCTGAGGGCATTTTCGAGTTGCTGAATATGTCTCTCAGATTTTATATATCAGTATTAGACCCTGTAAACATTAAACATTCTACAGTACTATATCAAAAGATTCCTACCACCCTGCTTATCCTTTCCCCAGAAAGTGTTGAGTTTATTCTGAACAGTATTCCATGTGACCGAAGTGTTCATGAGCTGAGTGAGGCTGGCCCCGGGTTTGGAAATCCTCTCGAAGAACGGTCTTTTGTAAAGACGTTGAGCTTCAAGCCGCTGGTCTTCCGTTACTCGTCTGTCGTCCAAATGGTACAGGGATGGAAATTGTGATATGACGAAGAGTCTGGAAATAGAAGATACAAACATTGACGTAAGAATTTACGGCAGCCATTTTGTTAACAAAGTTTTAACGAAGGCGGGAGTGAAGTATGTGTGAATGAATAAAATATTGTAGTAATTATACATTACATATTTTATTGACAAAACAATCAATTACTGACTTTACTACGTGAAATTTATTGTATTACGTAATTCAATTGATATGAAAATGATTCTTTCGTATAAATTAATGTTGCTTCGGATTTCGCCTTTTTCGCTTCCATCGTGTCTTCTCTCTTAGTCTTTATTATTCCCAATTCACTTGGGTCGGCTTTTCTGGTCTAACCGGATTTGACTGGATATCAGTTTTCACACGGAGCGGCTGCCACCTGACCTCCGCAACCCGAAGGCTAACGATACCCTAAGGCTAGACCAGTGTCAGGATATTAGAGGGTACTGACTTTCCTAATAACGACTGCCATAGATGTTTATGGCAGCCGGGACCAACGGCTTAACGTGCTCTCCGAGGCACGGAGCAGGCGATAATTGTCAATCAATATGCACATAATTTCGAAAAGTCATATAACTTCCGAAAGTCAGAGGTGCGCGACGTGGGTTCGATCCCGCGACCCTCTGCATTGCAGTCTGTTGGTCTCCCCACTGAGCTATCGCTGCTCTTCTTTCGCTTCCATCGTGTGTTAGTTCTAAAATGGACAGTGACAATGGGCAGTCCCAATCCGGTGATGAAAAAGATAAGACACGTTTTCCGTCGTGCAATTGGCTGACAAGCCGACAATACACAACGTCGGCATGTCAGGCGATTGCAGTAGCGTGTGTGTATGTGCGCAGAGTCAGAACTGACCGTCCTTGTTAGCGGACACAAAGAAAAAGGTCAAGGTCGGCAACGCGCAAGTGATGCCTCTGGTGTTGCAGGCGTCCATAGGCTACGGTGACCACTTACCATCAGGTGGGCCGGGTCGTATGCTTGTTTGCCACTTTAGTAGTATAAAAAAAAAGAACAACTAGACTCGGTAGTGTTGTACCCGGTGCCACGGCAGTGACGAGGCGACTACTTCAACCACAACACCGTGGACACGTTCGTTTTACACTATCCAATTGGAAAGCAAGGTCGTTGTCCAGCTGATAAGAAGTTACTGTATTTACATAATCATCACCTAAATCTAATAATTAGGTAAAGGTTTTTACACCCATATTTAGTCAGGTAAGGCCGTAGGTCCGACATACTGCCCTCTATAGGTTACAGCTCCAGGCTCCGCGCTAGTGCTGATAGTTTCATGAGAGAGAAACCCAGAAATCAAAACCTTTACCTCATAGCAGTTGTATTCACTACCGATGTTCCACTAACGCAGTCAGGAATTTACTATTTTGCCGTCATAAGTAAAAAAGACGAATCTACCATTTTTTTCGAAATTGAGATTATAACGTATTTGGAATCAGTAAAAAAGACGAATCTGCCAGAATTTTTATATTAAACAAGTTAGAAACGGCATTGAATTGCCGTAAATCTTAGAATTCGAAAAACAATATATGCAAAGGTCATGTGATATCACGTGACCAGTCAGGTCAGAGGTCAAAGGTCATAGTCATTTCAGGGGAATATCGACTATGCTGAGTCGAATGGCGTTGACCGCGAGTCTCTAGCTCTTACGGTTCTTGAGTTGAAAGTTGTATAACAGACGGACGGACAAAGATTTTGTATAAGAGTTTTTTCGAACTCTAAAATGACAAATCTGGCTTCAGATATGTCTTTTTCTTTATGACGGCAGTATTATATTAATTGTATTCCAAATACTCCTTTCTACTTTGAGTAGAAAACTATATTTAGAGATTTTCTATAAATATTGTATTTACCTGTATTGTAGATATTCATAGAAAATGCCTCCATTGAAGTAGCTGGGCGCGGCAGGGTTGCCCATCAGCGATAGGTACTGCAAGTTGGGACATGACTCCTTTAGTTTGCCCACCCATGGGTATAAAGACGCCACCTTGCAACGGTTTAACCTGGAATAGTACAACTAAACATTAGTATAGAACTTTCTAGATTCTTTATAATAAAACTAGATTTTTCCCGCAGATTTGCTTGCGTAAATGTAGGTTAGGTAACTAATAGTCTTTCCGCTTCCTTTTCCGCAGAGAGGAATGCGTCAATGCATTCCTCAACGTTAAAAAAGACGGTTACTAACAGTTTTTCAGGGTATCCTATGTCCTCGTTTGTATCCCTGATAATGTGTTTGCTAAATTTCTTTATTCGGTCGCGTAGTTAAGGCGTGAAATTAACAAACAAACAAACTCACATTCGCATTTATAATATACTAACTGACCCGATGCCGAGTCGTTGTCCTGTCAATCTATACAAAAATCCATTTCACGTACTTAATAAATTCAATATCAAAACGTCTATCAACTTTGCCATATAAATATACCATTTAAATTTTCGATTTTCCCGCGGATTTATTGCAAATTTTTGTTTATACAAACTTTGTCCGGAAACAAAAAACAGCAAAATCGGTCGAGCAGTTCTAA
Organism: Catocala fraxini; assembly: GCA_930367265.1. Lineage (NCBI taxonomy): Eukaryota > Metazoa > Arthropoda > Insecta > Lepidoptera > Erebidae > Catocala > Catocala fraxini. Next base: position 23,232,866 of record OV884034.1, on the reverse strand, counting down.
CTGTTGCTCCGTCATACATGTGGCAATTGATTTTTATTTATAATGAAGTATATTAATTAATATTAGTGAGCATTTTAACATGGTATTAAGCCAGTAATTCTCTGAAGGGACAGCTGCGGTCTGATGTCCGCCGAACTCGGCACGTCGGCCTCGACCAGGCACCAATAGACTTTTCGTCTTTGTTCTTCGTGTACGTCGCATAGGATTCCATATATTCTATAACGCCGGTGTTATTTTCCGGTACTACGCTATCTGTCGCTTGTGGAATGCCTTAGAGAGGTGTCAGATCCAAATTTGACTAGATCCATTTATGTAGGTTCCATATAAGATGCTATTAGGAGGTTCTGTGTAGCATCATGAAAACTAGAAGTAATTGGCGCTCAAGACCTGCCTACATATCCAGAGAGATAGCCTATTTTACAGTCCATCTCTCTAGGTAGGTAGGAAGACCAACTCTCTGTCTAGCTTGAGATATGCAAATACAAAGTTTAAGAATGGATGTGGGATTCATTGCTGCTCACTAACTCCTAGGTAATCTTCTTAACATGGTCATCCTGTGAACTGAGCACACTTCCAGACTCCTTTTTTGGCAGAACAACAAATTACCCAATTCTTACTAAATATTTATCTAATGGAAATTCTCTGTAATACTTTGCCTGGAGGTAGACATATTTTTTGAAACACTTCCTTACTATTAATCAATCCTGTGTCGCAAGGGACTTTGCAAACATTCAACCAACGGACACAAAGAACATCCAGACTCTGGACAACCATTTGTGGAGCACACAATTTTTTGTCCAGTATCGGACTCGAACCCACTACACTCGGTACAGTACCAGTAGCGATGCGACCACTTAACCACTACGCCAGCAGTCTTCAGTCGATTGGCTTTTCACATATATTTGTGCTTACATAATATGAGCAAGTACATTTTTTTAAATAATCAATAGCCTTACCATAATAGTTCTAACTTTGGCAGTGGTGGCAAATAACAGTTTTCTGTTAGAGGATTGTCGTCTGCTATGAGAGACGTTAAATTCTTGAAGTACACCAGAGCATCCAGATTACTGCAATAACAAAAAACAACCTGCAATGTCACATTGTATATCTCTAGCTGTTTAAAGAAATATTCATATAGACTTATATTTATATATGAATATTTATTTAAACAGCGATAGTCTAGTGTAAGACAGTTGGACTGCTATACAGAGGTCTCGAGTTCGATCCAAGGACGCGCAACTCTAACTTTTAGAAGTTATGTGCGTATTAAGTAGTCAATTATAGTGTGCTTTAATGGTGAAGGAAACCTGCATGTCTGAGAGTTCTCCATCATGTTCTTGAACATATGAATTTGCCAACCCGTCCTGGGCCGGCGTGGTGGTCTATGGCCTAACCCTTCTCACTCTGAGAAGAGGCCCGTGCCCAGCAGGACAGTTTAATACAGCACCGATATTATTACATTATATTACTATCAACACGCAGTGCTCTGACAGAGTAACGGTATTCCAGAGACCCCATGCTGATATAAATAGGATTTGACTAATAATTATTCAACCCATCCCCAGTGGAAACCCAATAACGTTTTGTTGGCCCGACCCGTGATTTGAACAGAGGCTTTATACAGAGCAGTCACATCGCATTCACTACCGCTGCGTCATGATAATTCGGACTCGAAACTTTTTAAAAGTTACTTAGTTTTCCATGTATATGTCTTTAACATCCTATTCCGCTCTTAAAACTGCAAGAAGGCCGATCAATTTGCTATTGATCGGCCCTTCCTACCAAGCGATTTGTATATTCTGTGGGATATGACGCATAATTTTGTTCATGATATCTGATTGACGTTATGGATATTTTAAATCCATAAAAAAAGATAGTTCAACTGTCTCAGCAAATGTTCCTGCATTGGCAAACCACTGCTTGTATCCCAAAAAGGGTTGAACAAGTAAGTTTTATGATATCCTGCTCTTTAGAATCTCAGAATATGTCTAAAATCTATACTAAAACCATCAAAAGTTTGACAACTATCTGTAAAATTCTATAATTTTTATTGAAATTATTTAATTATTATTTTATTTAAAAAGTTTCTACTTAAGCTACTTAACAATTAATTTGACTGTCCGAATCTTCTGACCAAATTCTCCATCAACGTACCTTATAGAGGCCCGCGTCATCCTAGCTCTCTTTTCAATATTCGTCGTCATCGTAAGAATCTTGGTAAATACTCACCCATTGCAAGACCGTCGAGGCAATATAATAGCATGGCCACAATCGCGGTAGACATAGACATATTTGATGAATATTGACAAACTTCAATTACTCACTTTATTATTAGTTCTAATTGGAATAGATTTAATTTTTTTATTGCTGTACCTAATTTTATTTGATTTATTAGTAATATAACATTTACAAATTTTAAATTAAATCTAAATAGCTTTAATAATAATTTATTAGCTTAAAAATTAGTAAAGTTTAATAGTAGTAGTAGTGTAACAATTTTCAAAATTTTGTAATAAAGTGTCAAGTAAACAACGCGGTAAAATCCGTATATAGCAGTTTAATTTCAATTAATAATATTCGCGTAAATAGAAGACAATATTATTTACAAAATATTTACATTATTCATTTTATATTTCTATTTGATTGTTATGTAATTAGAATTTATTATTTAAAGTAATTCATAACAAATTTATGTGACTGAAATAAAATGAAATTTACTGGATTTTGATAGGTATAATTTAATTTTTAAACTTAACTATATTATTGATATTTCGTCACTTTTAATATTTATCTTTGTTTCTTATGTCATATTATTTATGTAATGTTTAAAATGTAATACATGCTGTATTCACCTGTAATTAGTTATACAATTGGTTAGACTCAAAATGTTTCTCTTATTTGTATGTGATATTGTAGTAACTGTTGGTGAATCTTAATAAATAAATAAATAATTTACTGTGCTGGCCCATTTACAAATTCTATAGCAAAGTCCAGGGCTCTATCATAAGCATTAATGTATTTCATATAAAGTCATAGGCGTTCTAAAATCTTCACTGGGTCTGCGAGTGTAGCGATACCGCACAGACGAAGAAGTTTGAAAGACAGACACAGTGTTATACACAATAGGCGCTTACAATCTCGCTCGCCATACAATCCTGAATCACGCAAGTGAAGTTTAAACAGCGTACAAGTTCCCGACGACGCTTCCAAGTGGCGGTTGAAAGCGCCCTGTCTACAGAGCGGCACGTCCGCGCCGGTGTGCCCCAGGGAAGTTGCCTCTCTCCCGTGTGCTACTCATGGTACACGGACGACATCCCCGTCACCGACGGCGTTAAGCTCGCGCTGTACGCCGACGACGCCGCCTACATCTCGACATCGATAAACGGTGTCCACGCGGTGACCAAGATGCAGCGCACCCTAGGCGCACTTCCCAGCTGGTTGCAGGACTGGAGACTGAAAGTCAACGTAGCGAAGACTCATGGGAGAGGACATCGAGTGGTCCGCGACAGTAAAATACCTCGGCGTGACCATCGACCGCGCCCTCTCCATGAAGCTTCACGTCAACAACGTTGTCGTCGCCCTACTGCGACCCGTTCTATCGTCCTGACTGTCGCTTTGCACAAAGCTCGGCGTGTACAAGGCGTATATCCGCAGCCGACTGACCTACGCTGCCCCGGCCTGGTTCGCGCTCACCTCTGAGACGAACCGCCGTCGGTTGCGTACGCAGCAGTCGCTCGCGCTCTACACCATCGCCGACGCCCCTCGCTTCGTGCGGAACAGGACCATCTCCAGGGACCTGTGCATGGAGAGCTTGGACGACTTCGTGAGATGAGACGCCTGCGCACCAACCTGTTCGTGCGCGCCGACAATCGCACGCCCGATCTACGGGAGCTTGCGCCTTACCATCGGCGACCGCCGGAAGGGATGGCCCTCCATGGCAACCCCCCCGGACCTAGATCAACGCTCCCCCTGATGCTGGCTAACGGGCGCTCTCCGAGAAACTATTCCCGAGGAGCTCGAACTCGCCAAGCGCAAGAGGGACCCACCGGACACGACCCGAGCGCTGCTGGCACGCTGGTCGCCCGCGAGGAATCACCCATGCGGGCTGGACCTCGCTAGCTGCGCTACCCACCAGCTCTGACGACCCGGACTGACCAACGGTCCCACACGGGCCCACCCCAGTAACCGGCGCGTATTAGCGGCGACGACCACCACTAAGACAGGCCCACGGCCTGGTTTGGTTATCCCGAGACCACTACGAGAAGAACCCTTGATGACAAGTACCCGACATAAACAGTCAGGCCGCGGCCCGCCAGGCACGGTCGAGCCTAGTCGGAGGATCCCTTATGTGTCCACTACTAAACGTGGGTTGCTCTCATATGGTATCCAGTAAATATACTATTATCTTTATACCTAGTCGCTGGATAGGATAGAAAATAAATTGTATTTTCTGTCATGGGGTTTGACTTTATCTCTTTAAGTCCTGAATCTACAGCGTTAACGCGACTAGAAGCTTTTACTTTATTATTTAATTTTTTTACTATTTCATTCGTACTTGCGGCAATACGCACAGCAGTTCACTTTTATTATTGGTTGTATTGACCTTTTTATCATTAGTATAAATTATTTAGTCTTGCCTTTGCCCAATGTTATAACGCCTGGTTTATTTTTAGCTGACATTCCACGCTTAAAATAAAATGAGATCAAACGAAATACTTCGATAATCTTATACACAATTCTTGCTGCCCGCGGGTTTAGTTTTCAGCTCAGGATGCTGCGATCTCTGGGCATCAAGGCGCTTCGTAGTTCGAATCTTACAGTCACAACGCGTGACACCAAGTCAATGCATCTACAAAGCTCAAAGTAACGGTCTCGCTCGGCACAGAGGGGAGGGACCCACTTAATCTACTTCGACAATCATGCAGTAATTTTTTCGTAGATGTATGTTAGGGTAGACTAGTAACAGTAATTTTCCTAACAGAAAGGTACCCTATGTCCTCTTTTTGTTCCCCTGACAAGGTGCATGCAACATTTCTTAATATCATCATGAAATTTCACATTTGCGGTTTAGAAAGCGTAACAAACAAACTCACATTTGCATTTATAATAATAGATAGGGTTATGAAGTTAGTTAAAGAGTTTTTGGTTCAAATTTATCCAATAATGAGTTTTCAGACAGCTTTATGTTAAAATCTAGCTTCCAAAACCTATCTACTATACTTCTAACTATCTTGGTTTCTCAACAAGGGCTACTATAATGAGAGTTTGTGTGCAATGAGTCCTGGAACAAGTCAGGAACGGTCTGTTGATAATATAAAAGAATTACTTACGTGATTTTATTGTGACTGATGTCTAAATATCTGATGTGGTCTGAAAATCTCTCCACAATAGTCTTTGGTATCTCATAAAGCCTCTCGTAAGCCAGAGTGAGCTTATCTGATTCTTCTTCATTGTCCACAGTTGTGTCAACTGACCTGGAAATATGTTAATTAATTATTATTAATTATAAAGAAAAAAAATATTATGAGACAATTCGTGTGGCATGTCATTAAAGTATATGTATGTTGCTTAGAGACAGTGTCAGTAGTTTCAGAGATTATTTATTTATTTATTAGAAATTTAACAGCTTGTTTTCCATACACTTAGATAAGAGAGTAGAAAGCACTAGCAACATTAAGCAACACATTGAATACTTAAGAAATGGATTATTGTAGTATAAGTTAAACTTAGGCCAATTACTGAATTTCCTGGCATGTTTAGCAGTAAGAAGTTCCACAGTTACAGAGATAAACAATCATAATGATCACACTGAGTGTAGTAATTACTAGAGCCAAGCAATACATAACAATGTGATTGCTGCATGGACATATCAGAAAAATATATTTGCTATATATTAACTAGCAAGTCATCATGCATGCGTACAATTTACTAATCAGTCTCTGAGGCAAACAATTTTTTTTTTTTGTGAATCCTGCTATCTTCTAAAGGATTAAGAAAATGTGATAGAAATTTTTAAATCCATTAAATACTTTTGACATCTAATATATACAGCTGGATAAATATTAATATTATAATTAAACTAACTTAGCATATAAATTATTTATTTATGTGTTACTATGTTTTAAGGTTTAGGCAGAATATAACCTTATATTTATTAAACTGTTTCCACTAAAAACTTGATTAAGTACATTGACTATCTTCCTTAATTACACTTTTTTGGGTTTAATCTTAATCCACACCAAAATGTATCAATACGTTCCAGTTTAGCTGTGATAACATAATAATCATAAATAACTTTGATATTATTGTTTATAATTTGATTACAAATATTATTTTTAGCTTTTTAGATGGTGGCTTTCTAAAGAGAACTAGGTTGAATGAATACCTTAGAGCCTTAAACACGGGAGATGCCTTTTATCTGCTTGGCAGGAAGGATTGTGTGTGCTGTTTACGGTGGGGGACGAGGTACACACATACAGCACACAACATCTTATCACACAGTAATGAAATTTAATGTTCTAAGATGAATACCCAAACCATCAACCACCATATACAAAAACATATATAATATATATACAAAAAAATACACAAGTAAAAACCAATAAAAACAGCATCCAGTCTAGTTCCAATATCAGTAACAGTATAGTATCCCAGTAGTCCTAGGGGGTCCTAGTCAAAAGATTATAATATACTAGAATTATACGAACTTTGAGACTAGACAAATAATATAAGATTGTTGGGCAATACAAAGTCTTAAAGTTCTATTGTTCAAATCTTATACTCACGCTATGATATCGGGCCGAATCGGTGTTTCGGACATGTCGGTCATTGAATCCACTAGTGCGTCACGAGAAACGTCCACTGATATCACACCTTCGTCAGGAAAATGTGATGTACTGGGGAAACTAAATCGTTATAATAATAATTAATAATAAAATATTACTAATTGTGAAAATTTTCCATAATGACACTTAGCGCATAGGAATTTACTTTCAAGGATTAAATCAGTGTGAGATTAATATAAAAGTAAAAGCAACTGCACGCACACATTCACCAACTCTAATTTAATAAATTTATCAGAAAATATTCCTCTAAGAATCAATACCTACAGCAAAATTTCCAAACCCACTGTATACTACATCAACTTGATACATAATGGAATAAGTAAGTTTATTTTGTTCAACTTTTGACTTCAGTTCAAAACTTGTTTTAATTATAATCGTTTGGTAAAAAAAAAAACAAATGTGGCCATACAAAACAATATATCATTTATTGGTAATTTAAATTCCTAACAATTGTAAAATAGCAATTTAAGCTATTGTTTAACATTCTTATCTAATCTTAGCTAAAAATACAATTAATTTTAGAAAGTAACAACTAGTGAATAAGCGTATAGAATTTCATAATAGTAAAAATACTTTACATCAGACTGAAAGAAAAAATATTCTTATGAGCAATTCCTACTATATTTATATAATCTTACCTATCTGTATAAGTTTGATTTCCATCCATTATTACTTTAATTCACTTTTCACACGTAAAGAGTAATGAAATTTTATATTTAATTAATTTATCGTTTATTCATCATTACTAGCCTATAGCACAACACTTTACTAAGCCAAAGAGAAACAAAATATGATATTATTACAATTTTAGGCATTGAATATATCCATGTGCGCCGTTATCTATCGACTTGACTGAAGTAATAAGTGGAGGAAGAGATAAGTGATATTGTTTATTTGTTTAACCGTGTATGTTCTTTGATAAGGCATCGAGGTGAATCGTCTTCATGATAAATTTTGCTTCTATTAAAACAGTAGCTTTACCCGCAACATCGCCTTTGTGGAAGTTGGACAATGACATAATTTTGAAAAATCACAGTCATCACACACACAAAAATCACAGATATTTATTTTTCCTTAGTCTTTTGTTATGTCCCATTGCTGGGTAAAAGCCTTTCCAGATCACTCTGTGCAAAGATATGCCAGTGCCTTTCACGTCGTTTAAGTAAACTCGCCATCTCTGAACAGCGACAACAGGGCAGACCTAAAGGTCTGCCCTGTTGTCGCTGTTGACTGCTTTGTGGCACCCAATTAGTCACAATTTGTGCCCACCTCTGGTAGAGCATATGGCACTAGTGTTCAGCCTAGTCCCTCTTTAGCCTGGCGGATTTAACACCTACATCAGCTATGCACGCATAGCTGATATAGGTGTTAAATCCGCCAGCTGGAGCGCAGAGTAGTGTTTAAGACGTAATCCGTCATTTTCACTCTTCTCTGGCAGATCTTGAACTTGGTCTACTGATTTTTTTAAATATCCTGTCTGGCACCGTAGTTAAGGGCAGGCAATATATACATGTTGACAAATTGCCGTTATAATAAGATTACAAGAAGTCTTTTATAGACCATAAGATCTTCCAAGCGTTATCGGTTCTTCTGTCAGTCTCTTTATTCCGTCTGCTACTGAAAGATACTATCTAGCCCAAGCAAGTACCTAAATATACTCGTAAACATAGTGCATAACGTTACCCTAAGTTTCGTCCTGTTAGTAGACTAGTTAGGTGTAACTTTTTTTTATACTACTAAAGTGGCAAACAAACTTACGGCCCACCTGATGGTAAGTGGTTACCGTAGCCTATGGATGCCTGCGATACCAGAGGCATCATTTGCGCGTTGCCGACCTCGTAAAAACCTTTTAACGTCCTTTTTGAAGAACTCCATACTGTAGTCTTGTGGGAAAACCTGGGCAGGGAGTTCATTCCATAACCTGAGCGTCCGGGGGCGAAAATTCCTTTGGAACCGCTTGGTGCGGCACCAATTAGATTGTAAGGTGTGAGAAAGAAATCCCTGCCAATGGCGAGTGGTGCGATGATATAAAGTAGCTGAGGGCATCATCATAAACAACTTATCAGAACACAATCCATTATATAAGCGGTAGAATACATAAAGGGAGGCAAAGTCCCGTCTGAGACTTAATGGCTCAATACTGTCTGTAAGTTTGGGCTCATCGACAATTCTCAAAGCTCGTCTCTGTACCACGTCAAAAGGATCAAGCTGGTATTTTGGTGCTCCTCCCCAAAGATGATTGCAGTACTCCATGTGAGGCCGGACTTGCGACTTATATAGAAGCAGTCTTTGCCCCGCAATGAAGTACCGCTTAGCTCTATTGAGCACACCAAGCTTTTTGGAAGCCAGCTTGACCTTGCTCTCTAAATGACTGCGGAACTGTACATCACTAGAGATGTCGAGGTCATGGATTCCAATACTCTTGGAGATGGTGAGAGACTTGTTCTGGAATTATGGAGACAGTAAATGGGGTTTTCTTAGCGGTGAACGCGCAGGCTTGTGTCTTAGCTGGGTTAAACACGACAAAATTTAGTCTTCCCCATTCAGATACTCTATCCAAAGTATTTCCGATTTCAGACAAGCCATTCGCGGCTTTCCTCCACTGTGGACCGAGGGATAATAGCACGGCCCGTGTTATAAGTATCCCCAGTACTGTCATCCGCATAGCAATGAATGCCATCAATTGACAACATATCAACGTCAACCGTAAACCACAGTTTGGATGCATATGCCGGACAAAAAGCTGGTAATACATTCGCATAATCCCTTGGGCTGTCCGTGAGATGTTAACTTCGATAGAAGACCTTTGTGCTAGACCCAATCAAAGGCCTTCGCCATGTCCAGGCTGACAGCCAATGCCTCACTTTGGCTTTTTGAGATACACGAGAAGGTCGCCAGTTGAGCGACGATGGCGGAAGCTGTATTGTCGGTCACTCAACAAATCGTGACCCCTCAAGGTACCTCAGGAGCCGAGAGTTGATCACCCGCTCCATCACCTTGTAGACAAGGGAGGCTATGACGATAGGCCTGTAATTCAATGGGTCAGATCTGTCACCTTTTATTGGCACTGGGTGAACTAAGACACTTCTTATATTTCTTTACTATTTTGGTCTATTAATTTATCTTTAAAGTAAATATTATCAGAAGTTATAGGTGAGTTGACTATGTTTAATTTTGGACATTATTTGAGACACAATCAAAATAAATCTTTCTGTTTAAACAGTGTGAAACTTGTTTGCAAATTAAGGGAGTGATTAATATTTTTAAGATAGATATAACACAAAGTGGGGCTGTAATGAGGATATCTTACTATCTACCTCGGGCAGCAGCATTTCAATAGCAGTTACGACACAGTTGACATTTAGCTCTACTACCAGATTTGAAATGCTTGTATTTTATGTACCTATATGTAAATTCTTTTTATTTTAGAGTTAGGAAGTTACACTATTTGACTAAAGTTATAAAAAAAGGTGAGTCAACTACTCTACTTTTATTGTTTATCACCTAAAATGTGTTCCGTTGTTCATTATACACTCACTACTGGTCATGGCATCAAAATGGTAATAATCAAAAACATTCAGATTAGTGGCAAGAGCCAGTCAAGCGTAGTAGTACTTTATAAGTCATTGTTTAGATACCAGTGCTATTAAGTAATATGCATTAGTATACATTTTAAAATGAAAATACCTTGTGCCATACTTTTAGTTCTCTTTATAGTTGCTTGTAGTGGTGTCGCAAATTCGCAATGACAAAAACGGTATACGGGGTGAATGAGGGGTGCGGGCGGCGTGGAATTGCGCAAATTAAAGCCGCAGTAAAGCAACACCCGAAAGTGGTTTACACTCGCCGCTCCTCTAAAGACATACATTTTCTCGGTCTTGGGCTACTTATAGCAAATTTGGAACAGCAATATTTTTATTATGGTCTTCCCATCTTGTGAATGGTCTTTCAATGCCTCTTTTTCCTAGTGGACCCTACCATGAGATTACTTTGTTATGTTTGTGTGCTATGAATGGCATAACGAAGATCATCTTTAGTCATTGCATTTTCTAATTTTGAATACCTTGTTTTTGGATTTTTCTGATACTGAGCATGATACGCTCGAGTCCTCGTCAGCAAGTTCTTACTTTTGTTGTAAACTTCCATGTTTGGCAATCGTAGGATAGATATGAAAGAAGACATGAGATTGTGACCTTGAAGCTATAGCTGTTCTTCAATTAGGATTGGAACATACTTTGTAAATGTACATCTGTTCATAATACTCGAATCAAAAAGTGACATGTAGTGTTTTAGAGAGTTATTTGAAGAACAAAAAGTTCCATTACACATTTAAAACTTCACAATAACATTAAAGCAGTTCTACAGTATAATTCTATGGTGTTCCAAATCCTACAAATTAAGGAAATGTTTAAAAAATCAGAAGTTTCATCATACCTCTGAATTTTTGAACATTTCCTTATTTATTTACCATTATCATGTAATATTCACTATCATATAATATTTATATTTATACCGCCGGAAAATCATCCTGACGGTTACAGAGAAATAAACATTGAAACGGATTTTATTCTTATGCGACGATGTCCACATCGTTCTAAAGGTTTTAGGCAAAAAAGTGTTGGCTCATGGTTGCTTCTTTGAGGCCTGAATTTATAGCTGTTGAAGTATTTATTTATTAGATGGAAATGATTGCTACAAAGGATTAGTTAATTGTTTGTCATTATTGTAATGAAAAGAGCATACTATAACGAATTTAAAATAAATAATTATTTTTAGTAAAATATTTTCTTAATCAACTGGATTCTGTATTCTAGACTCTTTAGAAAACTCTTAAAATGCTGTAACAGCATATAATACGAAGTATAAATCTTTTACAAATTGCTTTCTGTAAATGAACATAATAGTAGAAATTTAGATATTAGGAAATGGTAACTTTAGGTACTATTTGACGATCTGAAACGTCACGATTTGTTGACACGTCACTTATGACAACAACAGCTGGCTAGTTGGCTGCTGCTAGCAAAATAAACTTTTTGATTAAACAAAAACTGAATTTCAGTAAAATATCAATAAAAATATGGACGTAAGTACTTACGATGAAATAGAAATCGTAGAACTGCCTTTTTAATTCCTATAGTGTGTAATATCGAGAAGATTTTACCGATATAACCTGTTTGTTTTTAGGAAAGTAACATTCCTATAGACATCAATATTGGTAAACTGCAAGACTGGTTGGTGAGCCGTCGTCACGTGAACAAGGAATGGCTGAAGGCTATCCCAGCGGTGCGGGAGAAGATCAACAATGCGCTCCAGGACATGCCAGCTCACGACGACATCGCCAATTTACTTTCTGGCAGCTATATTAACTACTTCCACTGTTTGAAGATCGTTGAGATACTGAAGGAGACTGAAGCGGACACCAAGAATTTGTTTGGAAGGTATGATAGTGATTGTTGTTTAATGAATATAGGTTTTGCCAATATAAATTTGTGCATTTGTATATACCATACTGCTTTAGAGGCTACCATCAAATTTTATTAAATGCTTGAGTATGTTCAGTAGTAGTTCATGGAGAAATGGTTGCAGCACCTTACAGTTATGATTTGTAAACAAAATATTAATGTAAACATGGCGATTAAAAAGAGTGGCCATGAGTTTCTTGCCTATTCTTCTCATGAGTCCTAAACCCTTGCTTTGCTGAACATTGCAGTAAATGTAAATTAACAGAAAAAAATTAGTGTAACTTTGACATTCATAAGTGTTACCTTGTAACTTAACTTGAATAAATTTTTGATTTGATTTGATTTGCAGTGGTAAATATTATCAACATCATTTGATCTCTAGGCACAGTTTGACACTGATCATGGTCTCGAGTTCATTTGTCAGGTCAGACAAAATATTGGGTTTTCTGTATAGATATTCTTAGTCACAGTACCGAGTCTGGCAATGTGTGACATAGATAACAGATTAATTTTCAATTATATGGTATTGGCGTATAAAATTATAGTTGCCATAATATTAACACTACCATAGATATTATTTTGTGTGGTTTAGAGATTTTTATATTATTTGGTGTGCCTTTGCTTAACTATTTGTAGTCATACATTTACATATACTTAAACTTTTCAATGGCAACATTATGTAGTAAATTGTTCAAAAATTTCAATTTCACCATTATAATAGGCAGTTATTAGATTACATCTTTTAGAACTTCATATTATTGAACTATAAAAGTATTTAATGAGAATATCTGTATAAAAATGAGTAGCAGCGATAGCTCAGTGGGGAGACCAACAGACTGCAATGCAGAGGGTCTCAGGTTCGAACCCACGTCGCGCACCTCTGACTTTCGGAAGTTATATGACTTTTCGAAATTATGTGCGTATTGAATGACAATTATCGCCTGCTCCGTGCCTCGGATAGCACGTTAAGCCGTCGGTCCCGGGTGCCATGAACATCTATGGCAGTCGTTATTGGGAAGTCAGTGCCCTATAATATCTTGACACTGGTCTAGCCTTAGGGTATCGTTAGCCTTCGGGTTGCGGAGGTCAGGTGGCAGCCGCTCCGTGTAAAAACTGATATCCAGTCAAATCCAGTTAGACCAGAAAAGCCGACCCCAAGTGACTTGGGAATAATAAAGGCTAAGAGAGAAGACCTGTATAAAAATGAATGCATATTAGTTACTTTTAATCCTCTTGGTAATGATATCTCATAGCAGCATTATGCACATACATATACATCAAGTACCTTATACTTAGTGTTCCGATTTCTCAAAATTCAACACAAACTACTTTTATCATAAAACATATTTTAAAATTTCTAGGTATGGGTCACAAAGAATGAAGGATTGGCAGGACATTGCACGGTGCTATGAAAAAGAAAACCTGTTCTTAGCGGAAGCAGCTCAGATTTTAGTGAGGAACATCAACTATGAAATACCAGGATTAAAGAAACAGATAGCTAAGGAGGAACAATTGCAAGTTGTTAGTATACTTTGCTTTGTTTTTTAAATGGCAAATCTTGCACTAGGAATAACTCACATTAAAACAACAGACTTATTTTTGTCCTGGGCATTGAACCCACAAGTGCCAGTGGCTAGGTGACCACTCATAACACTTTACCATTTGTGCATTATATTTGTATGAAAATTTAAACTAATGTGTTTACCTGTTTAGCATGCTTTTGTAGTTTTAAGTGTCTTGATTCTGACACACTGGACACTGGGTTTATTTCCTGGGTTAGGTAATTTAATAATAATATTTTATAATAATATTAGTTTATTGATAGAAAAAATAAGACACATCCTTACACTACATCATACATATTACATCAACAGTGTTCAAGAATAATTGCCTTAAATAATTTAAGCTTAAATTAAAATTAATTCTTAATTTATGTTAATTTATAGTGTATACAAAATAAATGAAGTTCAAAAGGTTATGTTTAAGCCTGCCTGAACTAAGATAAACCTATGTTTCAGGACATCTGACAATTTTATTTTACATTAGCGCATGTATGACAATTAGCTTACCCCCTTTACAATTCCCATGTCATAGGGGAGAGCCCAAACTATAACTGGTAAAATGTGGATGTAATATAACTATATTATTTCTTGACATGCGTGAGAGTGAGTATTATCTCTCTCTCTCCGTCTGTAGCAACATTCCACTGTGATAATTTTAAGTGCCATACTTAAAATTATCACAGTGAAATGTAGGATAAAGGCTGGTGTATGATCCCTTCTTACATAGACAGGCATAAGACTATACATATATGTATGTATGAATTTTTACAGGAATGTGAGAAGAAGCACACAGATTTCCTGAAGAATGAAGCATCAAACAAATCAGAATTCCTGACTCTGTGCAAACAACTCGGTATCCAGGGAAATAAGATTAAGAAGGAGCTGGTTGACAGGCTACAAGAGCTACCCGAAATATATGATAAGGTAAATGACAATTCTTACAAGTAGTTAGTAAAAAGTATCACTGGTTAGATGTACAGTATTGCATTTCTTTTGTAAGCAAATTCTCACCTGCTATTCCATGAAATATATATCATAGAATATCCCTACTATGAAGTAGAGATATTCTAAACTGACGACCGAATATGTAGAAAATGATAGTGAATTAAGCAAGAGAGATATAGTAAGATCATAGCAAGTACATATCCATAGCTGCTGCATACTCTATTGAAAAACATATTTATCTTACTTATATATAAAATTTTCGTGTCACGTTGGGCGCCATTGTAACCTTTAGGGTTTATTTTAAGAGAAATTTAGATATAATTGGAAAGTACAATGAGAGAAGGTATAACAAATACACTTTTAATGTATTAAGATTACAAATAAAAGAGACAATCTTTACTTATATAACTATAGTCAGGGCGTGGTCCTTGTACAATCAGGACACTTAGCTGAAGGTGTGAAGCCGGGCCGCAAGGAGATGCGACTGACGCCGTCCGTTCCTTATATAGTCTCGCACCACCGGTCGCGAGAGGTGGCTAGTGACGTGCGCCCGCGTTCGCCGGGCGTCTAGGCGATTATCGTCACACAATGTTAGTTACCATACTCCTCCGAAACGGCTTGACCGATTTTTATGAAATTTTAAATGCATATTTAGTAGGTCTGAGAATCGGCTACTATCTATTTTTCATACCACTTAGTGATAAAGTAAACATAAAATAAAGAAAAATTACTTTTGACAGAACGAAGTCTGTCCGGGCAGCTAGTGTATGTATAAAAATCATAGCTTATGAATTGTTATTGTGATACATCTTTGTCTAAGTAGATAAAGGATGTTGAAGCATCAGTAGCCCAAAAGGTAAGACTTGCGATGGAGGGCACATAGGTTTGACTGTGTTACGAGTGGGTACATCCACATTGATAGTGCAATGAGCCCATTGTAAACACATTCCTCCCCTAACTCAAGCATTTTAACTTAGCTGGTGGGGATAACAAAAATACTAAAAAATATTTAACCCACAGACAAAATAATAATAATAATATTCTATCACATACACACATCACCATCTAGCCCAAACTAAGCAGAGCTTGTACTATGGGTACTAGATAATGGATAAACATACATATACACTTTTCTTTTGTAAATACACACATATTACCCATAGAAAAACCCAGACCAAGACAAACATCCATATTCATGCACACAAATGTTTGACTTGTGCGGGAATCGAACCCGCGACCTCAGGCGTGGCAGTCGGTTACACTAACCACTACGCCATCAAGGCCAACATTGAAACACAAAGGCCAACATTGAACAACAAACTACTGTGGAGTTTTTGTAATTATGTATACTGTTATGTGAAGAGCGGGGTATTCTAACATAGGTAATGTTCCCTTTAAAGGAGTAGATACTACTGATTATAAAATAGCAAATAAAACATAATAAACTTATTTTAATTATTTTATTTTATTTATAATGAGTCCTGACCAAAATAATTAGCTCTTAATCGACTTTTAATTTAGACGTGACAATATTATATCTTCTAATTAATGAATATTCAGCCAAATCTACATCCTATAACAGAGAATATTTTTTTTAATTTACAGATAGGCAAATCCCTAAAGCCTTTACAGTCAGGCATTGACCTATACTCTGCTTTCTCCAAGTACATATTAGGAGACAAAGCTTCAGAGGTGTTGCCATTATTACAATATGTGGTGGAGCATGGCAACACCACAGTGTACGAGTGGAGTTATGGAGAGCCCCCGTTGAGTGTGGAACCTGATCCGATCCATATTGAATTGGATGATGAGGAGCAAGGTGCAGGAGATCAGGTAAATTCACTTCGAGTACCAAAAGCATGTATGGCGTAGTGGTTTCACCCGGTCAGTGACCAGAACTCACCCTATGAACAAAAAATGGTTCCTATATAGAACTGGCACCCGAGTCGTGTGATGAGTGATTTAACATGGATGCGGGTGCTGGGCATGGCGACGGATCAATAATAGCTACATATATCGCACTCTTAATAAAACAGCGACTTAACTCGAAATTTGAAAGTAAAGCAATTTGAACTCTAATTGTATATGTTAAATTCTAATATTATATTTGTGTTAAATCTTTGCAATAGAGTTCAAATTTGTTTAATCTAAAATACTGAGATAAGTCTCTGTTTTATTAAGGGTGCGAATTATAATTTTAATTGTATGGATTGGTATAGTACAAAGTGTACTAAGTAATCCAACCTCTGAAAAAACAATGATTTTTGCGAATTGTCCAATTCCATGTTTGTAATAGTAGAATGTCTATAGATTTAAGTACTTAATGGATATTTTTTATGTTATGTTGTAACCTGGTCTTGGTATGATGGGACTGACATATAATTACTTTATGTAAGTCCTCAAATAAAGACAAAACCAAGGCTATGTATAGACACTACTCGAATTCGAGTATTGAAAGAAAGAAAGAAAGAAATTTAATTTATTAGACACACCAATAAAAACACAACATATTAACATGGTAACAGTACAATTGTTTACTATTTCTTATAATTAATATAATTAAAAGAAAAACCAAAATAGAAAAAAAATTATTAAAAAAAAAAGAAAATGTTGTTAATGTGTCCAAAAGGTTCCAGCTCAGCCTTTGCTACGGATGACCGCAGCGCTGTTTTTAGCCGAAACCCAAGGGCTAACATATAGTTAGAGTAAATATAATATACTGTACAATAGACAGGCAATTACATATATGTGTAGAACTGGAGATCATATTAAAAACATGGATAAAATATATATATACATAGATATATAATAAACGTAAATATATCTAAAAACGCAATATAAACAATTAAGTGCTGGATTTATATTCAGATGAATATAATTTCTTTAGCTGAAACTACTTCAACTAGTTAGCGCAGTGGAGGAAGCAAATTATTAAATTATTTCAGCACTTGGTAGACATAGGTATTGAGGACACGAACGTTGTTTTGTTCTCATAGGGTGATACCTCGGTACTGAAAGGGTTAAGCGATAACCTTGCCACTGCTCCCGCGCCGAGTCTTGTGCGTATCGATAATCCCCAGACAAGACCATACATTTGTGAACTCCACAAATAGATGTTCCGGGTCTGTTTGCATCGTCCCCCGCGGCACAGGAATTAAAAGTAATCTAAGAAATTTTAAAAACGGATACGATTATATTGAATTATGTATATGAATGTGATAATTATGTTTGCGTATGGATAAAATGAAATTATGCGAGTACTAGCTCGCCCGGGCTTCGCACGGGTAATACAAAACCTTAACAAATTATACATGTAAAACCTTCCTCATGAATCACTCTCTACTGGTGAAAACCGCATGAAAATCCGTTTAGTAGTTTTTGAGTTTATCGCTAACAGACATACAGATGCGGCGGTGAACTTTGTTTTATAATATGTAGTGAAGTCTAGTGTTTTGCCAGTGAAAGTTTATCCTTTATATCAATATAATTATTCTACTTTAAGGTATTGGCTTACACCATTTAACTGACTATAAATAAATAAATTATACATACGTTAAATACTCTAAGATAAGATCTATCTTATCTTAGAGTATTTAACGTATTATCTTATCTATAAGACAAGATATTTGCAAACACCTATCAATTGTTATAAGATATATGCATTTTGATAACATTATGGTAATAGGTTACAAGTATACAGTGTCAATATGTTTTACCATAGACACTGTGCAAAATTATTAAAGGTTTTCAATTTAGAAAAACACATAAGAAATTTGATAATTTTTCTTTATGGAAACTTCGCGACATAAGTAGCTGAACAATTAATTGTTAACACCATTTTATAAATTAAATTAGCGTTATTATTATTCCCCATTCTCTAACTATACGTATATTGCTTTGAAAATTAGGAGTTATTTATATTTATGACAACTCGTGCTCTAAGAATAATTTCTGTGTTTCGGGAGACTATACAACCATGTCAACAACGGACACAATGAGACACAAATGTTTGTCGCGTCTGGAGATCGAACTCAGAACATTCGGCGCGGCGGCAATCGCGACACGGCCACTTAAATCACTACACGATGCGAGCAGTCAAAGTTATTATAGCAAATGATAGAATCATTCAACATATCGCACATGTATAGCGACTTATGTCGTTGACTGTATACGGCTACACATCAAGTTAGACACCCTATATACGCATAACTACGCTACATACAAAATAGAGAATTGTTGGAAAGGGACGGTGCATAGTGGTGTCGATGTAATGGCAAGGATAGAGCGTCGCGTCCCGTTCAGCGTGAATGAGACAAAATTAACAAAAATATAACGCACTCTTTCGCAGGATTCGCAGCGTTCAACTTCTAATAGTTCAAAGACCAAACAGTCTAGGGTGATGTGTCGCTGTGTGTACTACTGATCAAAGGAGCACCCTTTTTAGAGTTCGAAAAACTCTTATACAACAGCTTTGTCCGTTCGTCCGTCCGTCTGTTATATAACTTTTAACTCAAGAACCGTAAGAGCTAGAGACTCGCGGTGAACGCCATTCGACTGAGCATAGTTGATATACCCCCGAAATGACTATGACCTTTGACCTCCGTCCTCAAGATCACGTGATACCATCTTTCAACTCAAGAACCGTAAGAGCTAGAGAATCGCGGTTAACGCCATTCGACTCAGCATAGTCGATATACCCCGAAATGACTATGACCTTTGACCTCTGACCTCAAGGTCACGTGATATCACGTGAAATTGACGACCTCGATGGCGTAGTGGTTAGTGTAACCGACTGCCACGCCTGAGGTCGCGGGTTCGATTCCCGCACAAGTCAAACATTTGTGTGCATGAACATGGATGTTTGTCTTGGTTTGGATGTTTAGATGTATAATATGTATGTATTTACAAAAAAAAAAAAGTATATGTGTATGTTTATCCATTGTCTAGTACTCATAGTACAAGCTTTGCTTAGTTTGGGCTAGGTGGTGTTGTGTGTATGTGGTAGAATATTATTATATTATGAATATTATTACTTTTGCATATTACTTGAATCATTTTGTTCGAACTCTAAGATTTACGGCAATTCATTGCCGTTTCTCACTTGTTTGTATTCTAATTAATATTAGTAAGTTTGTTACGTTTTCACGCTTCAACTACTAGATCGATCATCATGAAATTTTGCATACACGTAAGGGGTAGAGTAAAGGACATGGGGTACCTTCCATCCAGAAAAAGTACTGTTACTAACTTACATTTACGCGTGCGAAACCGCGGGCAAAACCTAATATCTAATATAGACAACTTGCCCACTAGAAATAATTCCTGTGTCGCAGAAGACTCCAAACATTCAAACAACAGACATAAAGACCTGGAACAACCATTTGTGCATCACACAAAATAAGCCAGTGATTTTCAGACAGCTAGAAAATCTTGTAATTAATTTGGATTATTGGTGTTTACAGATAGATTTCGGTGAAGACAATGCTATAGACTTCGGTGCTTTAGACGCGGGGGCTGCCGACATTGATTTTGGCGATGGTGACGTTGCCGCTGAGATCGACTGGGGAAATATCGATGCTGCTTCTACAGATAATATTGTAAGTAGGTACTCTTAATTTGCTCATGCTATAACGGTCGTGAGATCCTGGCTTTGATCCCAGGGACGGTTAAGCATTTTCGAGTATTCTGTTTGAAAGTTCTTATTGTATATTAAATCGCATTAGGCGTTACTTGGCAGAAATCCATTGTAATTAAATTATTGGGAAGAGGAACTCACCACGCCATTTATCCTCGGATTGCCCACCTCAACTATTGCAATAAAAAAGGTTGACAGTACCGAACTTCTCTCAATACGGACAACCGCGTCGTGGTATCCAAGCGTACTCTCACTTGCAGTATTCCGCTTCGAACACAAAATATGCGTCTACACATGTTTTACTTCAGCACGAGGCATTTTTAAGACCGTTTGGCAACGAGTGAGCCTTTGCAAATTCTTTGGCAAATCCTTATTTGTAAATACTGTACTCTAAAATCGTGCCCTGTAAAAGGAAACTAGGGTCAGCTATTACGTGGGAGATTAAAACATATTTATAGAAATATAGGTGTAAAGGTGTAATATACTTCTGCCCCTCCATGGAAATACGGACGAATTCTCTTGGGCTGAAATGTGTATGACACTGAGCACTGTACATGCTAGATTCCTACTACAAACGCCTTAGTGGTCATATCGTATACAATCAATAGTCTATCCCAATAGAATTTGAGAAAAAGGTAAACAACTTTTAGTGACTTTTATCTTAAATATTTTTCTGTAAAATAAATTTAAAGTTATTTATCAAAAGAAGGACTTGCATACGGCTTATTGTATTCATTAACTACTTTTCAAAGAGAGTTTGAATTTTCTATATGACTTTATATTTAATTAGGCATGAAACGATTGTTTAGGTACATAAAATATTAATTGTATTGGGACAGAATATAGGCTTTTCAGTGACAGTGAAGGCCGTGAAAGCCTTTGAGTCGGAGTGACGCTCTCTGTCGTGCTAGAGTATCGTCCAGGAGTCGGCGTCCGCAGCCATTTTAGTTCCAGCGACTCACCTACCATTCAAGGCAGCGAGTTGGCACACCGTGGTAGGTTTAGTCGGTAGTGCCTTGGATGTTCCGTCTTTCCCCGAGCGAGCCCGACATAAACTCTCCGGGCTCTCCGCTCCTCTTTTTCACGGAGAGGTATTCCTCTACATTAAAATGGCTCCTCAGGGACAAATATACAAGCGATGCTATTATGACACTTATATTATGGAACTGACGGTGCTCGATGCGCTTGACGCTGAGTGTCTTCCGTCACGAATGTTTTTTTTTATACAACTAAGGTGGCAAACAAGCTACGGCCCACATGATGGTAAGTGGTCACCGTAGCCTATGGACGCCTGCAATACCAGAAGCATCACTTGCGCGTCGCCGATCTTTTAGGAAAGGAGGAAGCGGGAAGAAGAAGTAGCGGGAAGGGGGAAAGAGGGTAATTGGGCTTTTGGCACTCTCACTCACCAAACGAAACACAACAGTAGGAACACTGCCATTTCACGTCGATATTCTGTGAGAGGTTAGTACTTACCCGGTCGAGCCGGCCCATTCATGTTGAAATCAGCGAGGCTTTACTACTTAAATATTATTGTATTGTATGTGTTATTATTACTTTCGTCTTTATTAGTAGCCTGGCGTGCAATATTCCTAGCTCTATGGTGTATGTTCTTAGCCTACATTTATAGTACGCGTAGCAGGTTCTGGTCCGTTCAATATTGATATTACTCGGTAGCACAGCGGTAGTAAATACGAATTCTGAGTATGAGGTCAGGTCCCGGGCTCGATTTTTAGGTCGAACAGTGTTATAGTGGCTTTTTAATTTTAGCACCGTTAGCTCAGTGGGGAGATCAACAGA
The DNA here is from genome assembly GCA_930367265.1 of Catocala fraxini. Classification (NCBI taxonomy): domain Eukaryota; kingdom Metazoa; phylum Arthropoda; class Insecta; order Lepidoptera; family Erebidae; genus Catocala; species Catocala fraxini. The sequence continues at coordinate 23,210,617 of OV884034.1, read as the reverse complement.
CTGCAATGCAAAGGGTCTCGGGTACGAACCCACGTCGCGCACCTATGACTTTCAGAAGTTATATGACTTTTCGAAATTATGTGCGTATTGATTGTCAATTATCGCCTGCTCTGTGCCTCGGAGAGCGCGTTAAGCCGTCGGTCCCGGCTGCCATGAACATCTATGGCAGTCGTTATTGGGAAGTCAGTGCTCACTAATATCTGACACTGGTCTAGCCTTAGGATGTCGTTAGCCTTCGGGTTGCGGAGGTCAGGTGGCAGCCGCTCCAAACAAACAAAAAATTTTTTAAATCAATATAGCTATAACAACAAGAAAATTCTCTTATACGAAGCAGATGAAATTGCGCGGGTCAGCTAGTATATGATATTTAAAGCTAGTTGCACGCGTGGCGAGAGTCGGGACCCGAATGATCTGGAAGCGCGGACGCCACAGTGTCCTCCAATACCGTCGAAGGTCGATTCTGCGTAAACAACTCACGTCGTCCACGTGTAAGCGCATGGCGCAATATCTATAGGCAGAGCGATTCGCTGCAACTCAGGCATGTGAAAGGTGGCGGTCCGAGTATAACATACTTATACTCGCCACAGAACGCTCCTATTACTTAGGGCGCAATCGTGGAATGTCTACCGGTTGCAAAACGTCCATTTATAAGAATGTATCTTTTGCAAAATGTCCCTTTATTCCATTACTTTGAACCGAAAAACATAATTAGCGTAATGTGGGTTTAAGACTGCGCCGAGCGAAATGTGCCAAAACAGGCGGTCACAGTTACGTGAATAAAATCAACACTTTTGGTTTAATACAAATATAAAATATACATTTGCCATAACAATGAATGTGTTTACAATAACGCCGTGTAAAAAACTTAAAATAATTAATATTTTCGCCTGCAAAATTACGTAAATTTGCAATAATTCGAATTCGTAATTCGAAAAAAGCAAAAACGTAAGCTCGTGTTTCGTGATTTTTAGATTGTAACAGTAGAAATCTATCCTATTTTACAGCTTACGCGAAACATAAATAGTTATATTACAATTTGTCCATCCCAAATATTTAAGTTATTGGTTGACAATAAAGATATATATTTATCAAAAAAGAACTTCAAATCCTCCATACGTTTTCATTATGGCGCCCGCGCGCCGGTTTGAATTTGCGCCGCACGAGCTCTGTCATTATCTGTCTTACGCTCGGCGCAGTCTTAATACACCTGTGCCAATATCTATTCAATAGCTGATTAATTTTTCGTTGTCCTTCCAGGATCTGTCGGCAGACTTGACGAATGTATCGCTGGAGGAGTCGGGGATAGTCGTAGAGGAGCAAGGGGTGTGCGGGGGTGTGGCGCGGGGGAAGGACGCTCTAACATTGTTAGACAACCCTACAACTAGGAACCAGATTATTGACCAGCTTGTTGAGGTAATTATTAGGGACTACATACACTTATTCAGCTCTGTTCAGCTTTTGTCCATAGAAAACAACGATTTTGTATGGAGACGCGTACGCATCCGTTTAGCTTTCCGCGTCTATTCAGCTTTCGCGGCAAATAGGCATAAAATGAGGACAAATGTGTTTTTATCATGCGAATATGCTATAGATAGAATTCATCGTTTTTCTGCCGCGTTCAGCGCTGTTCCGCCGCGTTCAGCGCCGAACGCGGCAGAACAGCGCTATACGCGGATGGTTCCCGACGGCTTTTTTCATTCTTACGACGCTGTACGTGGCTGATAGAAGCAGAACTGCATAAGTGTGACCAAAATCGTTCAGCAAAACGCGAATGGAGCTGAATAAGTGTAATTAGTCCCTTATTAGGAATAAGTTTAGGCATGTTGCTGTCAATAAATTCCTTTAAGTGCAGTACTTTTTAGAGTTCGAAAAATCTCTTATACTTACTTACTTACTTACTTACTTACTTACTTACTTACTTACTTACTTACTTACTTACTTACTTACTTACTTACTTACTTACTTACTTACTTACTTACTTACTTACTTACTTACTTACTTACTTACTTACTTACTTACTTACTTACTTACTTACTTACTTACTTACTTACTTACTTACTTACTTACTTACTTACTTACTTACTTACTTACTTACTTACTTACTTACTTACTTACTTACTTACTTACTTACTTACTTACTTACTTACTTACTTACTTACTTACTTACTTACTTACTTACTTACTTACTTACTTACTTACTTACTTACTTACTTACTTACTTACTTACTTACTTACTTACTTACTTACTTACTTACTTACTTACTTACTTACTTACTTACTTACTTACTTACTTACTTACTTACTTACTTACTTACTTACTTACTTACTTACTTACTTACTTACTTACTTACTTACTTACTTACTTACTTACTTACTTACTTACTTACTTACTTACTTACTTACTTACTTACTTACTTACTTACTTACTTACTTACTTACTTACTTACTTACTTACTTACTTACTTACTTACTTACTTACTTACTTACTTACTTACTTACTTACTTACTTACTTACTTACTTACTTACTTACTTACTTACTTACTTACTTACTTACTTACTTACTTACTTACTTACTTACTTACTTACTTACTTACTTACTTACTTACTTACTTACTTACTTACTTACTTACTTACTTACTTACTTACTTACTTACTTACTTACTTACTTACTTACTTACTTACTTACTTACTTACTTACTTACTTACTTACTTACTTACTTACTTACTTACTTACTTACTTACTTACTTACTTACTTACTTACTTACTTACTTACTTACTTACTTACTTACTTACTTACTTACTTACTTACTTACTTACTTACTTACTTACTTACTTACTTACTTACTTACTTACTTACTTACTTACTTACTTACTTACTTACTTACTTACTTACTTACTTACTTACTTACTTACTTACTTACTTACTTACTTACTTACTTACTTACTTACTTACTTACTTACTTACTTACTTACTTACTTACTTACTTACTTACTTACTTACTTACTTACTTACTTACTTACTTACTTACTTACTTACTTACTTACTTACTTACTTACTTACTTACTTACTTACTTACTTACTTACTTACTTACTTACTTACTTACTTACTTACTTACTTACTTACTTACTTACTTACTTACTTACTTACTTACTTACTTACTTACTTACTTACTTACTTACTTACTTACTTACTTACTTACTTACTTACTTACTTACTTACTTACTTACTTACTTACTTACTTACTTACTTACTTACTTACTTACTTACTTACTTACTTACTTACTTACTTACTTACTTACTTACTTACTTACTTACTTACTTACTTACTTACTTACTTACTTACTTACTTACTTACTTACTTACTTACTTACTTACTTACTTACTTACTTACTTACTTACTTACTTACTTACTTACTTACTTACTTACTTACTTACTTACTTACTTACTTACTTACTTACTTACTTACTTACTTACTTACCTACTTACTTACTTACTTACTTACTTACTTACTTACTTACTTACTTACTTACTTACTTACTTACTTACTTACTTACTTACTTACTTACTTACTTACTTACTTACTTACTTACTTACTTACTTACTTACTTACTTACTTACTTACTTACTTACTCACTTACTCACTCACTCACGTGGTATCACGTGACCTTTGCATATTACTTGAACCATTTTTCGAACTCTAAGATTTGCGGCAATTCAATGCCGTTTCTCAATTGTTTTCTAGAAGAAAGGATTGAAAAAAAATGTTGTCAAAATTATAATCGTTACGGGTACCAGGCTTGCCTAGTTAGTTTAGTTATTTCACGATAAACAATATTTTATATATTTTATTTTACTCACCATAACCGTTTGTGTCCACTCACACACCACTATGATGTGATTCAAAAATAAAGACATGCAATTTGCTTGGTGTGAACTGCTTTGTCCGAACTTTATTTGCCCTAATATCATTTGCCATAATGGTCAACAGCCATAATATTGTATGACGTAATATTCATTTGCCCTACTCTTATTTGCTATATTAGTCACGTGCTAGAAGCTTTGTTTCCCATAAAGTCACTTACCATAACATCATTTGTCATAATCATTGTAAGCCCTAATTATCACATGCCATAACATCATTTGCCATCGACATTGGGTGTGTAACGGTTGTTATATCAGGAGAAACTGGATGCAATCGGGACTTTAGGGCACCCCGACTCGGATAGGTTAGGTTGGTTATTTTTTTATAAACCACCCAGAAGTAGTTTGGTTAGGTATGGTTAAGTTAGGTTAAATATTATCCGCGGAGAGGGTCAGGGAGAACAACCTCCTCGCTGACCCTCTCCGGCGCAGACGGACGGGAGCGAGAAGGAGGCGATTTGCCTGCCTTTTCGCTCCTGTATAGTGGGGTCACTGGTACAGAGTCGGGGGACTCTCTACCGGCTTGCACGGCCCCACACGTCTGGGGGATGGCCTTGGTGAGCAAGGCCTTCCCTCCATAGGTGCTGAGGCCCGGTCACCATCAGCCGGGCCAACCGCCGGGGCGGGATGGTGATTGCTAACGCGACCCCATCCCGCCCCACTCCGTCGGCGGAGGGTCTGCTCACCCCAGGTTTTTAGTGTGTATACCGACTCCCTTCAGGGGCAGAGTCTCACACAACCACCCTTCCCTTCTCGGGGGAGGGGATATCCATAAAGGATTTTCCTGGGTAAAAAAAAAAAAAAAGAAATTTAAATATTATGTCTAATAATCATTATGGCGTTTAAATATTATGTCTAATAATTATTATGGCAATTAAAAATATGAAAAACAATACGTATGGCACTCGTATCTTATGGTATCTAAGTTTCGGGCAATTAAAAGTATGTCATATGTCTTTTAGGGCAAACAAAACATTCGGGCAAATGAAATTCGGGTAAATGAAATTCGGGACTATGATGGTTATGGTATATAATTTTCGGGTAAACAATAGACAACCAATTTGCTTTCATCAAACTGGCAATCTGTTAAGTCAGCAGTGTATCTTCCATATTTAATAAACATTTATTTTAATATTCTAGCTGGAATCCTTCTTGAAGATGCGTCTATACGAGACGAACACATCGGGCGACAGCCACAGCTTCAGCCTGCTGCAGCAGCTCCCCACTGAGAGCACGGCGGCGCTCACCGCCATGCTGGACGCCGTGCAGGTCGCAGCCTCTCTCCTCACCGCCACCGAGATCAACCATCTTCACAACGTGAAGCATTCACCCAGGTGAGTCAGCACTGGAAACTATAGCATCACTACTAACTAGCTTAGCTAGCTTTGCTCGAGAACAGTAGTTTTTTCTGGATGAAGCACTCGCCCGGGTGAGTCTCAAAATTATAGCATTACTACTACTAGCTTTGTTAGGAAACAGTAGTCTATTTCTGGATGAGATACTCGCCAGGTGAGTCTCGAAACTATAGTATTACCAGCTAGTTTCGCTCAGAAACAGTGGTTTATTCTGGATGAAGCACTCGCCCGGGTGAGTCTCAAAATTATAGCATTACTACTACTAGCTTTGTTTAGGAAACAGTAGTCTATTTCTGGATGAGATACTCGCCAGGTGAGTCTCGAAACTATAGTATTACCAGCTAGTTTCGCTCAGAAACAGTAGTTTATTCTGGATGAAACACTCGCCCAGGTGAGTCTCGAAACTACAGCATTACTAGCTAGCTTCACTCGGGAACAGTAGTTTTTATCTGGATGAAATATTTGCCCAGGTAAGTCGTAAAACTATAACGTTAGATTTTACCCTATGTGTATGCGAAATTTCAAGATAATCATTCGAGAATACAAGGCGTTAAAACATTTTCGCACACGTGAAATATTTTTTATAATTTATTAATAATAATAATAATAGAACAAGGCCTGTTAGGAGCCAATATAAAACCACACTACATGTAAACGCCCACAATACAGCTTTATTAAAGAAAAGTGTTTTTAACATGAGTATCATAATTTATAATAAAGTACCGGCCATTATAAAAAATGCTACGATTCAATTATTTAAAACTAAACTGACTGCATTGTTGCTGGAAAAATGTTATTATACCATAGATGACTTCTTAAAAGACATTTTGTAATTGTATTTTAATTCTGACATTTAAATTCTGACATCTTTTAATAAATAATAACACAATTTTTTTATATAAATATTTGCATGCCTAGTCTAAGGTAGATTGTATAAGGATCTGAAATTATGTTAACATCTGTATTCTATTTTGTACTTACAATCTAAGCAAATAAATGATTTATTATTATTATTATTATAATAATTTATTATCAAAAGCCAAATACAGTTTGTCCATCTCAATCACATAATATATAAAAGTACCATTATGTACAACGTTACATATTTTTAGAGATAGAGTGAACGTCAGTGCCTGTGCTAGTACTAACTGTGTTACAGACATTACTACACACTGCAGATTCGTGTGACAATATTGGTTTACAATTGACAAGTTGATAAACTACTAATAACATTACTGGTATTTATGGTAAACATATATTTTCTAAGATAAACTATATAAATATATATTACGAAATTATTTTAAGCTATATATATAGTGTTGTGTGTGCGTGCGTGCGTGCGTGCGTGCGTGCGTGCGTGCGTGCGTGCGGGCGGGCGGGCGGTCTTCGTGCGTGCGTGCGTGCGTGCGTGAGTGCGTGCGTGCGTGAGTGCGTGCGTGCGTGCGTGCGTGCGTGCGTGCGTGCGTGCGTGCGTGCGTGCGTGCCTGCGTGCGTAAGTGCGTGCGTGCGTGCGTGCGTGCGTGTGTGCGTGCGTGTGTGTGTGGTACAGTTAACAAGCTTTTTTGGCAAAGAGTTGTTCAGTCTCATCACAGGTAAATTTTTGGAGATAACTATTTACAACGCATTTACATTTATGTTTTGGTAGCGGATATATGTTACAGCATTTGTTAACAGTATTGTAAAGGTGACAGCTGAGACTTGTGTAGTTTCGGCTCGCCAGTACAGTTTTAGTAGCTACCGGTGGGCATACAAGATATTTTCGACGTTTATGGTCTAGCAACATCGGGTCATAAGTTAATGTGGAGTGTTTACGTACTATGATGTTGAGCGCGCACAGTTGTCGAACAGTAAGTACAGAAATGTCTCTGTATAGCTGGGTTGTCGGGTAGCGGTATGGTTTGTGAAGCATAACCTTTAAGACACCTCTTTGTGCCCTCTCAAGGCGATGGTTTTGAATGTACCACCCCAAACAGATATGCAGTAGGTGAGAAGTGACTGAGCTATGGCAAAATATATAGTTTTTAACAGAGGGCCCGTCACCACATTTATTAATTTTCTCATGGGGAACATAATCTTGCGAACGCGCGACACTGTTACATCGACATGCTTCTGCCAACTCAGTGTACTATCGATGTGCACTCCCAGATATTTAACGCATGAGCTTCTATGTATCGAGGGGCAACTGCAAGGGATGTGTGTAGTGTAGCAACTATGGGCTTTCACATCCGGCATAATAGGCTGTGTAGAGTGGTTCGCTGAGAAAGGAACATAGTGAGTTTTTGCGATATTTAGTGTAAGCAAATTTGAGGAAAGCCAATTCATTACTATGCTAAGAGCATGTTCGGCTGCGCGGTGAGCAGCGGTCCATGTTTCTTCACTTATAATAAGCGCTGTATCGTCTGCATAAACGAAGATCTTACAGTCTGGAATTGATAGCTGGCACAACCGATTGACGTATACAAGAAAGAGTGTGGGACCTAGAACGCTACCCTGTGGAATGCCAAAAGTTAGCTTTACATTGTCACTAATGTAGTTATCTACCTTAATTCGTTGGCTACGGTTCGTAAGATAGTCACGGAAAAGGTTTAGACAATTATCTCTTATTCCTATGTCCTCTAGGCCGCGTAGGAGGATGGGAGTAGAGACCGTGTCAAAAGCTTAGGCTAAATCAAGAAATATACCAATAATTTTAGTCTTGTTATCAAGATTCTTAGTAACTTGATTTGTCAGCTCAAGGACAGCATCCTCAGTTGATGTGCCTCTTTTAAAACCATATTGGTTTGGAGCAATAATGTTGTTACGTTCAAGATACCCAAGCAGCCTTTTGTTGAGGATCTTCTCCATAATTTTGGACAATGTGGTGAGCACAGATATAGGTCTATAGTTTTCGACACGGTCTCCATCCCCACTCTTAAACACAGGGGTGACTAATGCCTTCTTAAAGTTGTCAGGAGAAATACCCTTTAAGATACACAAATTACAGATGTGGGTGATTGAAGGAACAAGAACATGCCTAGCAGATTTAATAACAGAAGCTGGTATTCCATCATGGCCTACTGCACAGTTATATTTTAATTCTCTAATTATGCTATCTATTTCTGAATTGTCCGTTTCAAGTAGTACGAATGAGTTACCTAGAGAATTTGTTACACAGTTAAAATCAAAATTTGAGCGGTCTTCACACTGACCCTGCGCCGCCTGCCGAGAAAGATTCGGCCAAACATTTGCGAAATAGTTATTTATAGTGTTTACACAAGTATTTGGATCGTTGCACATATTAAGTAGTTCTTTCGATTTACTTGTGGATGAGTTGTTCTTATAGCTTATAGTATTTATGATATCCCAAGTTCCTTTAGGGTTACCATTGGCTTTCAGAAGCTCTTTTTGGTCAAAATCACATTTAATACTCTTCAGTAAATTGTTACAGTAATTTCGATAACGAGTATAGATTAGTTTAGCAACAGAATCATTAGGGTTTTGCATTGCCCTTTTATGAAGTTGATCCCGATTGCGTACACATTTTAGAAGACCAGGTGTAACCCATGGCTTAATAATTTTCTTTCTATGGGGGACTTTTTTTAATATGCTATATTTGTTTATTGCGGTTGATATGGTGGAGATAAGCTGTCCCGTACTTTCATTTGGATCTGTGCTAGTTAACACGTTTGAGAAGTCAGAGTTTTCTAGGCAACTAATGATACCTGGAAGGTTTAAGTGTCGAATCATGCTTTTAGGTTTTTTAGGTTGCATGAGGTTTATTTCTGAGCAAAATAAGATAGGTGCGTTGCCAGTAATGTATGAGTCTAGAACCAAAGTTGTTGAGGGTTTATCCGTTTTTAAGAAAACGTGGTCAAGGCAGTTATCCATACGAGTAGGAAGAACGTGGGCAGGCAGGAGTCCATGAAAAGCCATCGTATTTAAGTAGTCTTCAGAGTTTGTGTCATTGTTATCAGGGCAAATATTTATGTTTAAATCTCCTATTACCACTACTGTTTTTATTGACGACAGAGATTCCAAAATACCATTTAAGGAGTTAAGAAACTTATCTACATTTCGGATAGATGGTGTACGATAGATTGCAACAATGACCGTATCGATACCTAGCTTCAAGATAAGGCAATTAGCATCTACAAAAACCGGTTCGGTTACCGTATAATTTAGTGTGGATCTTATATAAATTACCACACCATCGTTCTGGTTATTAAAAGAAGACCTAGCTGTCCTGTCTGTTACCTTGCTTAGCCAGCACTCCGAGAGAATGATTATATCACACTTAATATCCATAGAGTGCAACAAGACATTAAGTCCGTTAAAGTTGCGATTTAAGCTTCGTATGTTGACGTGTAAAGTGTTTATGGTTGGTCTGGCAGTATTTAAGTACTTCAAACATTGGTCTGGCATACTAACATAGGACTGTGACACATTTAAAGATTCTACAGAATCCATAAATTGATTTATATTATCGAACATTTTTTATTATATATTGTGATGACCAGTATACGTTGGTGCTAAGAAATATCAGATTAAATACTTCTGAGTATATTTTGGGTTTAATTGCGTATAATGTTTTAGGGAGATGGTGATAATGTTTGGTGTGAATGTTTAAGGTGTGTAACTGTAAATATGGAATTGTGTCATAATACACTACACAGTTAATCTCATTAGGGAGTTTAAATAAATTACGGTGGGTTATTACGCAGACAATAGTAGTTACCGTATTATTATGTATAACAAGTTCTGCAGTAATAGCCATTAAAAATAAAAAACAAATAGTAACCAAGTGTTCAAAAACTATACCATATAAGTATGCTACACCTGTTAAAAAGATCTTAATAATAAATATTTTAATGAGAAATATATCGATTACTATAATAATAAACTTTAAACATACATAATGAACAATGATAAAACACTGAAAGTCTAGATTAGTGAAATTTGTAAACAGTAGTCAGATTTTAGTTAAACGTTTAAGACTTAATTTGGATTCGATTCGAATTTGAGGCTCATCTTCAGCTTTACGTAGATATATCACGCCTCGTGAAGTCCAGCAGTAGGAGAAGCCATTTTCTCGCGCATACTGTCGAGCTGCATAGAATAATTTCTGGGCATTGGGTGTCAGGGCCTCAAAAATGAACACAGGTTTGACAGGTCCAGGTATACTAAGGTGTCCAGTATTCAATCTATCATTCTATACTTTCTTCTTATTAAAATTCTTGATTCCTTGTATTATTATGTCCTTTTTTAACACACTGTTTAGCTCGACCATGATAGGTTTACTACCTTCTTTGTGGATTGGAATTCGATATATGTATTTTATATCACAATCTTTAATGTCTACCTCGACAGCTCTAGAGAAGGTTTTCACTATTAAGGTGGCGTCTTCCTTCGATTCAAACTTTTTATCATCTCGTAAATGTATAGGTACATTCCGTATCTCTATGGTCGCAGATCTATTTTTTCGTTCAAGGATTTCAATCTTCTCTTCCAACCTCTGGATAGTCTTCTTGTCTTCTGCTCTTTCTTCTTGTAGGTTTTGAAGTGTCTTCAAGATTGAGTCATATTTATCGGAGATGAATTGCAAGCTTTCCTTAAGCTCTTCGTTGTTTTTCTTGAGATCAAGGAAGTTCTGGTCAACCTTGGAAGATAGGGTCGTGATTAGACATTTGAGGTCTTTGATGTCATCATCGCCACGTCTACGTTTTTGTCTTACACTGACATTTCCGCTACCACTCCTCTCAGATGCAGTGTCCGATTCACATGTTTCTGGAGCACAAATAGTTAAAGTAGAGCGCGTGAAGCCGGGCACAGAGGTGGATGAGGCAGGCGGGGAGGAGCGCCGAAGAGGCATGGCGAGCGATTAACTTAAAGCAAAAAAGTACCAGGCGATCAGAACTTACAGAGAGCTCTTACTGATGCGGCGTATGTAGGGGTCACTATAAGTGGTCGCCGATCGACGTTCCAGTACAATTCAAATTTCCGCCAGCGTAACTTGACCCCTCTATTGTGGGACACTGTTAACAGAGCTATTAATTGAAGTTGTACTCACTGCGTGCATCTATCCTTTTCTAATGGGTGTTATTGCAGTGGTTGGTATTTGCTGTTCCTTTCCTTATATGTTTACACACACACCTGTGCGCTATACTGTAGTGAGTTAAGATGGCTGGACCCACAATACAATAAACCACTTTGCATTTCTGCACTCCGAATATTTGCACAGTATTTAATTAATTACTAAATGATATTCTTATTTTAAAATATAAATGTACGGGACTTTTTGAGCACGTCTGCACACTACAGAGGTCCGGTAGGAAGGGGATTTACCCTATGTGTATGCGAAATTTCAAGATAATCATTCGAGTATACAAGGCGTTAAAAATTTTCGCACACGTGAAATAATTTATAATTTATTAATAAATCAGTATTTGAATTTTTCATACACGAATACAATATTTGAAATGAGCGTGATTCGTTGAGCCACGGGTTTTGGGTATTTATAAATGAAAGAGGTCCTTGACAGAATTACATCACTTACATATATTGTTCGAGAATGCAATAATACAAAATAATAATATGCGACCCGCTCGCAGTCCGACAGTCTCGTAACTGCTCGAGCAAGTGCATAACTTCATGCGACAAACGTAGGTAGGTAAGTACGTATAGTGTGTATACAATATACATATACATGTATTCCCACAGTTGCTCTTATCGCACGACTAAGACTTTAGACTACACGCAGTTGCAATAGAAAGCAGCGGCGTCCAAATAATTCTCCGCCGGAATGGTGCCATTGTGCAGTTTTAAATTTGAAAATATATATTTTTGGGAAAAATATTCTTCTGTAAAATGTGGTACAACAAATTTTAGTGTTATGTTATTAGTGTTTTTTATTGAATCCTGTATGTATAATGGAGTGTATATCTTCGTATGTGGCAGGTACGTGGACGTACTGACAGCGCAGCTGAAACAGAAGCTCACACTGTGCGACAAGCTGTGCCGCCTGGCGGCGCGCGCGAGCGAGCGGCGCAGCGGCGCGGCCGGGCGCTGCGCCGAGCTGCGCCCCGTGCTCGTGCGGATCATCGCTCGGACCAAGGAGCTGCAGGCACTGGTGCACTAACTTATATATATATAATTTTCGAAATTATGTGCGTATTGATTGACAATTATCACCTGCTCCGTGTCTCGGAGAGCACGTTAAGCCGTCGGTCCCGGCTACCACGAAGATCTATGGCAGTCGTTATTGGGAAAGTCAGTACCCTCTAATATCCTGACACTGGTCTAGCCTTGGGGTATCGTTAGCCTTGGGGTTAGGGAGGTCAGGTGGCAGCCGCTCCGTGTATAAACTGATATCTAGTCAAATCCGGTTAGACCAGAAAAGCCGACCCCAAGTGAATTGGAAATAATAAAAGGCTAGGAAGAAGAAGATTTTAGTATATACTAGCGGTAGCCTGGTGGTCGAAATTCGACCATTATTGATTTAAAAGTAAGATATTGCTGATATATGTAATTATATATTGATATATATTATGTAACCATAGTTACGAAAAATAGTACTATGTACTATATCAGCCGAACAATGCCGAAATACTATGAACGCGATTCGACGGCGTATGTCAAATGCATAGTTGTGTGCGTGTAGTGTTTTTTCATTAATTTAATGTATTTCTAATGCATATTTTGTATAAATATTAGGATTCGCCCCTCCTTCTACATGTAAACTTTAACTGTGCCAAATTTCATACTGCTCCGTCCGCGCAATTTTCGTAAAAAGGGGTACAAAGATTTTGCTTCACGTATTAATATATAGATGACAGTCCATATACAGAAAAGTGGACCTTAAAAAAGTAGGACTGCCCGAACGAAAAGATTCTAGAATCCGATAAGCGCAACCTACCGGGCCCAATTGCGAATCTAAACAATCTAGAAACCTACTCAAAAACATTTATTTTTATCGAAATCAGTCTCGCTGTTCAATAGGCTTTTAGTGACATACTCAAATACAGATAAAGTAAACATGTAAAGGTCTCAAAATCGTAACTCACTTGTTGTAGAAAACACCCAGTTGTTGTAGAAAAACCAAAGAAACAATCTATGAAAATCCTTAGACGATTAAAACGAGACACAGTTTTTGTAATCAAAAAGAAGTCTGTGGAATTCAGCCGGAATTGTAACTAAGCTTCGCAACCAGTTCCGAACAGAGATTTTTTATACTTGACAACTATTATCGATGGAAATCCATTTTTAAGTCCTGTATCCCAGTCTCTGTTAATATTGGACGCTGCGACCGTAATTCGGCCAGGCGGACATTGCCATAATGTTTTGTGATAGACCTGGAGTCTTATCACCGTTTCTTAAGACATTATTGTATGCATTTAAACGTGAGACAGCACAGTTCGGCATATATAGAATTGTCTAGCGTTTCATGTGTAAAAGATTTTAGATATTTTCACGACCATGGTTGTTAGTATGACGAAATGAACTTTACCTCAATAAATGCTTTTGTTTCAGATCGAAAGTGACATATCGAAGAAATACAAGGGTCGACCAGTCAACATCATAGGTGGCGTTAAGTTCTTATAGAACGAATGTTTATAAATTGTATATACTTGTTGACATCTCTGATTAATTATATCGTACGTTTGATACAACATGCTGGTTTTCTTTTATGCAAATCTATACTAAAAATAATTATAAGCAGGATTTCTTGACGTGAGATGACGTGATGCAATATTGCAGGCAGGGTCGCCAAATGGGGTAGTCGTTAGGGAGTAATCAGAAACACGAGCATCCCTGGCAAAACCCCGTTTATTACTCCAATTCACATAATAATATCAACAACATTTATACTTTGCAACTTACAAATATAATGCTTACATACACTTAATTAACAGTAAGGCTGTACCATACCATATCAGTTTTCTTGGGCTTTTCGAGAATAACAATATACGTTTCTGATCTGATGATATTTCGATATCTGAAACCAGTAGTAAGCCAGGGATGGTGATAACTCACAGGTTATACTGTAACTCAAAAATTTGGCGCCCCCATCTAAATAAGGACATTCAACATACAGAAAATCTTACATTAACAGATCGATGTTTCTACATAGACGATATTTAAGAAACATTTATAATAATAATAATAATAATATTCTACCACATACACACAACACCATCTAGCCCAAACTAAGCAGAGCTTGTACTATGGGTTCTAGACAATGGATAAACATACATATCGCACTCTTAATAAAACAGCGACTTAACTCGAAATTTGAAAGTAAGGCAATTTGAACTCTAATTGTATATGTTAAATTCTAATATTATATTTGTGTTAAATCTTTGCAATAGAGTTCAAATTTGTTTAATCCAAAATACTGAGATAAGTCTCTGTTTTATTAAGGGTGCGATATATACATTTTTTTTTGTAAATACATACATATTATACATAGAAACACCCAGACCAAGACAAACATCCATGTTCATGCACACAAATGTTTGACTTGTGAGGGAATCGAACCCGCGACCTCGGGCGTGGCAGTCGGTTACACTAACCACTAGGCCATCGAGGCCGACAAAATTTATGTCAGGTGTAATAAGAGTTATATAAGCCAAAATAGATTTAGAATTTTGTCTGACTGTTTGTACACACATCACGCAAAATGTACGGTTTTCGCAGTCGTATAGTTGTATAACTTGAAATCTGGTGCATATTGATACTCCGCCTATAAGTCGAGTATTAATAAATTATCTATTTCCCTCCAAATTTGACGTATACAAAGTCGCAGGCAAAACTAGTCGTAAATAAGGTTCACGTGCTATTGCTACGAATACAGTTCCTAGAGTTCTGTGCCAATAAATATATACATACAGATATAAAGCAACAATATAATGCGCGAAAACAGACTCCTTCACATATTGATACACGCGGCGAGCGCCGGCCTGGGGTAGAGCGAGAGGAGCGGTAACTCTAGGCGCCAGATGCCAGAAAAACAATTACTAGAGAATGTTTGGCATTATTATTTATCTATATATATTATAGAGAGGCAAAATTGTAGTTTTGTTTGGTTTTTTGTAAGGATATAGCTCAAAAACTAGGCAACCGATTTAAAAAATTCTTTCGCTATTAGGAAGCTATATTATGTCACCGAGTAATATTGGCAATATTTTATTGGAAAAAAAGTACTGTTACGCACAAAACCCAACCTAAACTACGTCTACGCGATCAAAGCTGTAAGCAAAAGCTAGTTTAACATGAAACCGAAGTTCGATTTATGTGAAGTGAAATCATCGACGGGCGTCGAAACACAATCACGCTCTACCCTGATCAAGGGCTAGCGGCGCTGCATGCGGCTAGCGATTTTGGATCGGGCGGCTCCCCTATATCAGGCTGTGTGGGTATGTGGTACATACGTATATTTAATAACAAAGAGGCCAGTCAGACCCTTATAGAGCACGACGAGTTTTAACACCAAGGTCGCAAGTGAAATGGTCTAGGTCAGTGGTCGGCATGCTGGGTGGGTCGCTGAGGTAGTAACTTTTGCCAGCGGCCCATCCACTATAAAAGGCAGCGTGCGTGCACACCGTGGGGTTTTGGTCCGTAGGCCCGAAGAACGGGAGAGCCGGACATAGCCCTCTCACCTCCCCTTGTGGCGAAAGGGAATGCATCAGGCGCATTTCCCCACGAAAAAAAAAAATGTCAGTGGTCGGCAACTTTGTCGACCAAAAGAGCCAAATATAGATAAAATACAATTGAAATCTATCCAACGAGCCATTTTTTAACTAAGCAGCTTTAGCAGAAGACATAATTATGGAAATAATTAGGATTAAAAGAACTGTCTTGAACTAACCTTTGTCAAATAAATCTTAGTTAATTTAACCCCAGCCCCAGCCGAGGAGTCAAAGAGCCGCATGCGGCTCCTCGCGAGCCACAGGTTGCCGACCACCGGTCTAGGTCTATTGCAGTGATGTTGCGAATATTCGCATCCGCAATCGCGGGGCTTTCGCATCGATTTGGACATCTGCATCTGCATCCACATTAGCAATAATCAAAACGGATCTTAATGCGGATCCAGATATAGCGTAGGTTACGATAAGAAAGAAATCAGTTGTTCAGTTGTACGTGTTTAATTTATGAACCTTTGCAAAATAATAGAACCTGCGAAGGCGGTGATATTAGATACTTTTTATTAAATAAGATGAACAATTTTCATCAACATCCGCATCCGCAATTGTGGAGCTTACGCATTGATTTGGACATCCGTATCCGTATCCGCATCCGCGGATATTAAACAATCTGCATCGACAACATCCCTGGTCTATTGCAATAGGCTGACAACGACCTTGGAAGCTATGTATACCTTATTGACACGTTTCGAAATAAAGTCAAACGTATAATTTCATATTGTTTACTTAATCATGCGCCTGCGCAACGCACGATACCTCATATTGAATGTGTACTCAGAGCAAATAAATAACTATAAGGTCTCAAATCACTGGACCGTATCATACAATCTTATGAATCTTATTTTACTAGAGTGCTTTGGTAACACTGTAGGGGTAATTAAAGTATTTAATTTGGCAATCCACAACAACACCGTGGATTGTCAAATGAAATACTTTATGACAAATATTAATAACATACCATATTATGATCTCAGATACAAATATAATGCTTGTAGGATTTCAACTGCCACGCGGCACTATAGCACGCGCCTACGTGAGCAGTGTCATTGCAACAGAATATAATAAGAAGATAACGTGCATAGTAATTTCAGATATCATTCGAATGCAATTAGGCGCATCACTATAATCAAAACATTACGAGGATATTTCTTAGCAATTGTCTTTGTTCATTCTCTAGTTTAAATTCTTCTGTTAATATATTTATATCAACAATTTCCTTTGCGTGCATTGACGGTATGTATATTTTTATTGTTTTTAATAAATACAGCTCTTGCACTAGAAATTATTTCTGTATCGCGGACATCTTTACAAATATTCAAACAATGTACACAAAGTACAGTTCAACTTATGTATCTTATGTGGGGGCCAGTCAGTGCAGACCGGCGACACCTCGACCCAGTGGGATCTTTTGTTAACAGTTCAACTTAGACAGAACAAGTTTTTGAGGATGACATAAATATTTGTGATTTGTTGTCAAATCCACAACACTTGGCTTACTGGTAATGCCAAGCTAACCATTGCAACTATTACCCCAAAACTGCCATCAAACTGACTTACGAACATAACATGCTACGGTATAATGGACAGACACCTTAAAAGTGAAAAGTCAATATTTGCACGATAAAGCCTTCAGAAGCTGTATGGTCATCTTGACCATAATTGTGCAACGCAACAAACATACAAACACGCATGTTTATTTGATGACAATATATAACTGGATCTATTTATGCAAAATTAACCAAATGACGCATAATTACTTTTCTATTTTAGTGACACGCGACTGATGTCGTCGTGTAACAGAAAGGTGTAGACATATTTTAGGGCCATAATGTTATATATAAAAATAACCTATTATAATTTCAAACATTTTATTTATTGATTACTAGGTTTTCCCCGTGGCTTCGTTTGAGTAAACGTAGGTTGAGTTAGTAATAGCACTTTTTCTGCACAAAAGGTACCCTATGTCCATTTTCGTTCTCCTCTGACAACCAGCAGGAGAAATTTCATGATGATTGGTTTAGTAGTTAATGCTTTAATTATGAAAAAGTAACAAACAAAGAAACTTACATTCGTATTTATAATAATATAAGTTAGGATTTATTATTATGTATTGGTTCTTTTTAGCATTACTAGGTCCAACTTTGCAACGTAACCTTAGTACGTTTGTTTGGCTACAATCTGTAATTGCTGCGACGATTTGAGTGCAACTCTAGCGACCTTACTCGTAGTGTCATCATTTAAACTAATATTTGTTTAACTAATAGGCTACGCTGCTTGATTTACTTAATACATTTTGTGGTAAAAGCGATGGCGGTATTTTCATATAAGCCTTATGTTCTCAAACCGGATTTCTTGATATGGGTTCCTTTCAAAAATGTATTTAATACATGTTGTTTCAGACGACAACATTCAGGCACCACTTCAGCAGTATTAAAGAAGTGGTGCGGTGGTCTGCTTGTGGATTACATGACTGCTTATCATCAGGCGGTGTGTGGTCATTTATACTGACAATAATGAAAAAAAAAAACATTGATCTAAGGTGTCGTTTGCTTTCCTTTCTTTTAAAAAAAGCAATTACCATGCTATGATTAGTTGGTTAAATCACGGGATATGTACAAACATTAAAACAACGAACACAGGCCATCCAAGCCCGGAATCACTATTTCTAATCACCTAATCAAACCTTAATCATTAAACTTGTCAATTGTTGGAATGCCAGACACAATTAAAAACCTTTTGTGACTGGCCGCCGATGTGGCGCTGCGACTCAATAAGTTAATAATAAAAAATGAAACAACCATTATATCCAAACAATTTATTAAAAACAATATTCTATCAAACTTAACCATAAAAATAAACGTAGGGATAATAATAATAATATGTGGGATAAGGATAATAGTAATAATAATAGAGGGGGAAATAATAAGGCCAGTATATGATACAGGTTGGATTTTTAGTTTGGTTTTCAGGTGAGTTTGACATCGGCATGACGCCTGCTGATAAGCATTTTGGTTGTGCTTCAGAACCACTGGGAGCTGGGTGACAATCACTGGTTACCACCAGTGTTATAATAAGTAATGCGATTATATAACGTAGCGAGGGCATCTGTAAAGAAATTATAATTTTATATAACACTAAATTTGAGCAGCGATTACCTAGTGGGCAACCATACAGAGGTCTCGAGGTCGATCTCATGGCACTCATCTCTGACTTTTCAAGGTTATGCGCGTATATTATAAGTATTTATATTTTAAAAAAATATCGCTCTCTTTAACATTGAAGGAAAACACTGTGAGGAAACCTGCATGACCAAGAGCCTACCACGTTGGCCCAGTGCGGAAAACTTCCCAAATCTTCACGTTAGGAAAACCTTCAGACATGCAGGTTTTCTCACGATGTTTTCGTTCAGCCATAAAGCGAACGGTAATTAACTACTTGTGTCATAATATTTGATTTTATATAACATAACATTACTTAGAAAGTAATGTTATGTTATCTATACTAATATTAAAAGCTGAAGAGTTTGTTTGTTTGGTTGAACGCGCTAATCTCGAGAACTACTGGTTCGAATTGAAAAATTGTTGGATAGCCTATTTATTGAGGAAGGCTATAGGCTATATAACATCATGCTACGACCAATAGGAGCAGAGCAAAAATGAAAAATGTTGTAAAAGCGTGGAAAATTCTCTTATGTGAAGCTTACGAAGTTGTGCGGGACAGCTAGTATAAAATACATATAGTGTATAATATAGCACTCACAACCCAGATAGTGTTGCAAGTGACCTCGGGTTTTATAGTCAGTATTTTTAACAGGACGCAACGATAGTGTATACGATTGCTGTCATCAGATCACTGGTGCTATACCCGGGTTATGAAAAGTATTATTATGTTTTTGCAAGTAATTTTTTTTTGCGTTCGTTGCCCAGTAATCATCTCGCCTCGCCACGTACTACGTGAGATCTAGAACCATAGATGACGAAATGTGGGTGTAGTACATCTTTTCCTTCCACGTTTGGGGATATTGGCGATCCATGTATATAAACTTTGCAGTCCAATGACTAATGTGTTTCTGGTAGACTTGCCTAGATTTGATCTCACTAGCAGTTGCTTAGTGAGATTGAATCTAGACAATTTAAATGCATCAAAAACACTACTTCTATTAATCTTATAATCTAATTTCGTTTTCATTTATATCTTATAATTTCTTATTAATATTAAAATTATCTAGAATTGGTAGAAAAAGTGTATGGGATTAAAAAAAGGATGACTAAACCTGAATGGCCTGGATGACAAGGATGTTTATACATTATTTATGAAAAAATAATAATGTGCCATCAAAGAAACAAGAAACATGTTTCGTTCTTCAATCAAGTTGTACATAGATTCGCCAATATCTTATAGTCAATCTAGTAGTAATACTTAGTCAATTACTGGCGTGCCCATTTAATTTGTCACGTGCCAGCATTGGCACGCGTGCCAGATTACAGACGCTCTGATCCAAGATTAGGCTAAGAGCATCCTTATCCAACGAATACTCGTTATCGTTATCGTTCGTTCGTATGGATACTCATGAAGATTGTGATGAAAATAAATTAATTTACCTTCCTGATCAAGATCATATAAAATCGTAAGCCTCATCCAAATTTTCCAAGATGCAGGCGAGTCTCTAACTCTCTTTACATATTCTTCTCCCTTAGCCTTTATTATTCCCAAGTCACTTGGGGTCGGCTTTTCTAGTCTAACCGGATTTGACTGGTTATCAGTTTTTATACGGAGCGGCTGCCACCTGACCTCCACAACCCGAAGGCTAACGATACTCTAAGGCTAGAGCAGTGTCAGGATATTAGAGGTCACTGACTTTCCCAGTAACGACTGCCATAGACGTTCATGGCAGCCGGGACCGACGGCTTAACGTGCTCACCGAGGCACGGAGCAGGCGATAATTGTCAATCAATACGCACATAATTTCGAAAGGTCATATCATTTCCGAAAGTCAGAGGTGCGCGACGTGGGTTCGAACCCGAGACCCTCTGCATTGCAGTCTGTTGGTCTCCCCACTGAGCTATCGTTGCTGCTGTAACTCTCTATACATATGTATATAAAAATCTGTCAATTACAAACGTAGGACAAGGTGTGATAGTAGAATAATAATTATGAAAAGGTATAAATGGTCCTTGCATAAATAATTGAATGGATAGAAGGTATAATGTATATATATGGATAAAAAAAAAAAGTCTTGCCGCATGCCTCAGGCGATTTAGAAATCTTAGTCCATTGTCTGCTGAAAGTTATGATATCTATAGTATCTTATCTTATATTATGTGGGGGCCAGTCAGTACGCAGACCGGCGACACTTCGACCCAGTGGGATCTTTTGTGTCGACACTCTCCCAATGACGACTGCCATAGATGTTTATGGCAGCCGGGACCGGCGGCTTAACGTACTCTCCGAGGCACGGAGCAGGCGATAATTGTCAATCAATACGCACAAAACTTTGAAAAGTCGTATAACTTCCGAAATATACCACACATATTTTTATGTATGAATCTTTCTTCTCTCTTAGCCTTTATTATTCCCAAGTCTCTTGGGGTCGGCTTTTCTGGTCAAACCGGATTTGACTGGATATCAGTTTTTACAAGGAGCGGCTGCCACCTGACCTCCGCAATCCGAAGGCTAACGATACCCTAAGGCTAGACCAGTGTCAGGATATTAGAGAGTACCTACTGACTTTCCCAATAACGACTGCCATAGATGTTTATGGCAGCCGGGACCAACGGCTTAACGTGCTCTCCGAGGCACGGAGCAGGCGATAATTGTCAATCAATACGCACATAATTTCGAAAAGTCATATAACTTCCGAAAGTCAGAGGTGCGCGACGTGGGTTCGAACCCGAGACCCTCTGCATTGCAGTCTATTGGTTTCCCCATTGAGCTATCGCTGCTATTATTTATTATTATATATATATATATTATGCATGAATCTACAACTGAGAATATTTTAACCACAAACTTTACGTCATTTGTCCCGAGTGGGCATCGACCCTATGACCTCACAATAGGCGGCAAACATGCGCAAATAAATAACAGGACAGATTGAAGCAATAGTAATATAAAAATATACGTTCAGGTATAGATTGAGTAAATATTTTCAAAATTTTTATATACATACATGAACAATATTTCGTATAGCACATTTCAATAATTTTATACAAAAACAATTCCTAAACCAACATATTTTCATTTTTCGACACAGCGTCGTGTTCCTCCTGTGTATACACATTTCGGTAATGTATTACTATTTCGTTATTAATTTTCTAATTAGTTATGTTGATAAGAACGCACGCACGTTTTAGCGCCATGTGTAACAATAAAGATTTTCTTTAGATTATAATTATGCTATGTGTGATTATTTTCATTCATAAAAATATATAATTATAGGAGTGCCACTGGGAGATATCTCTGCCCCTGTTTATAAGAAGAAGCAGCTCATTATTAAAATATCGTTATAACTTGTTGCATCTCCAGTTATATTAATATCGTAAGTGTATATATTCTATATTCTTTTTTTTATAGGACTAAGTAATAAAACTAGCATTCAGACTGTTGTCAATGTGAGAAGGGTTTGGCCATAATACACCACGCTGGCCCAGTGCGGGTTGGAAGACTACATGTATTTTTTCCAGAACATTATGGAGAACTCTCATACAGATTTTCTCACGACGATTTATTTCACCGTTAAAGCGAGCGATAATGAACTTATTAATGCACACAAAACTTTGAAAAAGTCCGATATGCGCGCCTTGGTCTTTTTCACGGGTCTTCCACTAGGTTTTCGCCTTTCTTTTTTAGTTTAAATACATTCTTAGATATAGCCTGTGTCTTTTCTTAGTTCTGAACGAACAAGAATACGAAAAATTACCTTTATGACGTTTGTATGAAGGCGCACGAGGTTTCTGACGGTTGTTTTGTTTGTAGTATTTGTACCCATTATATGGAGGTAGCCGGTATCCATAGGGACGCCTGTTCGAACGCCCTTTCCACTGTTTCGCTGAGGTTTGTGGTGTCGTCAGTTTTGGAAGGTCGCTTTCCATGTAATAAAATACATAAGGGTAGTAATGCACATAATTGTCGTAAGGATATTCGAAAGCTGTATTTACAGTATCTTCGATTGGCCAGTAAATTATACAGGCTACGCGTTTCGTTGTTGAATTTACGAACATTCGGGGGAAAGGAATTTTTGAGATGTCTGCTATGCACTCTGGTTGCTTTGTGTTAAAACCAATGATAATTTCGACGCCGTAGATTGTTAAAGTGAGTAGAAATATTTGTACTGTGTGGTGTGACATCTGCAATTAAAAATCATCTATGAGATAGATAACTACTTCAAATTAAATATTGAGTTATTTGTAAATCAATAAAAAATGCATCTTATTTTGTTTTTTGACGCTGTTAGTTGTAGTTATATTATCATTATTCTTTCACCCACGATTATACCTATTTATTCTATTTTTTAAATTTTAGGTTTTGTTTGTATTTTAATGATATTGTGATACAAACATATATTTGAATACACCGTTGGAGTAGCGGTTAAGTTGGTCGCCATTGCCACAGCAGCAAGTGTTGTAGATTCGATCCCCAAACGGATAAAAAAATTGTGTTATTTGCAGATAGTTGTTCCGAGACTGGGTGTTCTTTGTGCCTGTTGTTTGAATGTTTGTAAAGTCAGCCGCGACACGCGATTTAATCCTAGCGAGAGAGTATTTTCTTTTTTTTAAATAATATGTTTTAGATATGTAAAAATAATAATAAATAAATAATATTGAAATTATTGTTGATCTTAGATAACGTTTGTTTTGTATCAACAGTTTAACAAAGATCTACCAGATTAATCTTGTGTAGATTATACGGCCTCGTCCTTATGGTACATAAAGAAATCCGCTATGTAGGCAAATGTCTCTCTAGTGAAAACGATCTAGGTCTATAATGTTATTTCAATTAGTTGAAATATAGTAAAATGTATTTTTCTACTACTGTGATAGAAATCGCATCGCTAACGCGCTTGCCTAGTAGTTAAATAATTAAAATTCCGTCCAGAGTTGCTCATGTTTTAATTTATCATGTATGTATTTTTTATATAATTACTTTAATAAATTATATTCGTAATTTGTATTATACCACATCGATCAGAATCAATAATTTATAGATATCTTTCGCAGTAGGAATAATGCTTGCGTCGCGGGGCATTTACCAGACATTAAAATAACTTTTGATATATGTATGCATATGACGAATACAAAGAACGCCCAGACACGCTACAACTATTTGTGGATCAGAAAAATTACCTTGTGTGTTTCGAACCCATAATATTCGGCGCACTGCCATTACGAGGCGTCCAATTAAATTAATAAGCCATTCGTACAGTTAACATTACGGATACGTCGGCTGTAGTCCATGAAAAAGTATGTACAGATAGATGTAGATTTGTCAATCTCCTTGAAACTCTTCCATCTAAGAACACATCAAGAGGCCTAGCACTAGTCCAAATTTATATTCAGTTTCTCCGACAAGAAAATGACTTTAAAAAGTGTGACGTGACTAAAATATCCACCTACTTTATTAACTGAATATTCCTAGAGTTACTGCGTAAGTTTGTCGTACCATTTGATGAGCACAAAGTAACTACATAATCTAATAACGAAGATATAATTGCTAATCAAGAAGTGATGTACCTTGTCTGTGACTGATTGCTTTAGGAAAGGCAACGACTTGAATATTAGAAGGATTCCTTCGTGATAAGTAACATTTGTGTAGGTCTACATTGTAGGTGAAATCTACAGAGCAAGGAACAAACTAGCTCCCTACTAAAGACGTCCGAATTGGTATTTGTAGATAATTTAAGCGTATTAGTGCCAACTACACAGGTAATGCAAATATGATACTTATTTTGTGGAACCAGTTAGTGCTGAATGCGGCTGGCACCTACCCACACTCGGCAGGAATATAATTGTTACTTTCAAGGGTGTCAAATTTATCAAAATATAATATAGCTAAAACGTCTTTAAAAAAAAGTGGGGCCAGTCTTTGGGTACAGCCGATAGAAGTGAAAAGTAAGTAACTTGTGAATTGTATCGTTGTGTTATTAGATTATTATTTATGATTTTAAATGCGTTCGGTGACGATGACTCTAGTTCCATGATTTATGTTCACCCAAAAAGCGCTCAACGCGCCTAAAGAAGTTTCCACTACAAAAATATATCATCTTTTGGGGACCATAACATTGACGATTACAGTTACTGTCCATAAACTTCGTGTCGGCTACACACAGGGCGCGGGATGAAATATTGGTGGACAAGTTACACTAATTGGCAAACCCAGGCACTATAGGGTTGGCGCCAGTTATTTTAGTCTTCAGGAGAAGTACAGCGCGAAGTATTCCGTGCTCTGTGGTGAAATTCTTTATAAATATTTTATATTAGTCAAGTATCTAGAGTTTAAAAAAAAAATACTCTAGCGTGTTCCATGCGGATGAGTCCGTCTGCATTGAGAGCAACTGCCATTCCGCACTATTTATAGGATCATAATGCCTGAATTGGATAGCAACTGCTAAAATGCATAACAGCAACATATCAAAACTTCTCATTCAAATAGCAACGGCGGTTCAGCAATGGTTAATGTACGGGCTCCCTCTGGATATATAAAATTACTATATCCCCAAATTGGGTTGTTGTACTGCAAGAGAAGACAAAAGATGATAAGATCGTAGACGTATCAGAGATTAATTAAAATAGAAGATTATTTACAGTGCCGATGCGGAACCTGTAGCTTCTCAGCCGAATGATGTCCACTGCTGGACATAGGCCTCCCCCAAGCTTTTCCAAGATTCTTTTCCACTTAATGTGAGCTAATTTTTACTTTTGTGGCAGCGCCTGACTCGCATAAATAACGTTTCGTTCTTTTGGTTCATGCTCGAACACGAAGTTTGGTACATATAGCATGAAGCACTGTTTATATGCTAAATAGTAATTATTCCCGTTATAAATTAATACAAGCTTCTGTCCGCGGCTTCACTGTCTTGTATTCAACAGAACTATTATTATCTATAAATATTATAAAGCTGAAGAGTTTTTATCTGTTTATTTGTTTGTTTGTTTGGTTGAACGCGCTAATCTCAGAGACTACCGGTTCGAATAGAAAATTATTTTAGTGTTGGATAGTCCATTTCTCGAGGAAGGCTATATAACATCACGCTACGACCAATAGGAGCGGAGCATCAATGAAAAATGTTGCGAAAACGGGAGAAATTCACTTTTATGAAGCAGACGAAGTTCCGCGGGTCAGCTAGTATTGGTATAAACAGTGCTCTATGTAGAGTCCAGAACACGGTCTACAGATAGACCATGTTCAGGAGCTTTACATAGAGCACTATTTGAAACTTACCACACACGTGTCAAAATTCAATAAAATCCGTTTTACGATTTACGCGTGATACAGTAGGTAACAAATATTTAATCGTCTTTATAAAGTTTAACATTTATGATTTTACTAGGCAATATGATGTATTTAACATTTCCCTATATATACGCATAAAATTATATGTCATAATTTAACATGGCATACTTTTACTGATCCTAATAATAGTTACGCACAATATTCATTTGCATAACTGTTTAGTCACAATTTTTTTAAGCATAATTATTACATGCATGTTGTTAAGCATATTAAACTATAGCATAAATATGATGTATTGTATTATGCCAATCAAATTTAGGGCAAAAAGCATTAGCCTAAATGATATTTATGCCTACTGAAATCGTATGCCAAAAATAATAAGGATAAAAATAATAGTCGAAACAAAGGGTTCCTATTTTTTAGAGTTAAAAAACTCTTATACAACAGCTTTGTCCGTCCGTCTGTCTGTTATACAACTTTCAACTCAAGAACCGTAAGAGCTAGAGACTCGCGGTCAACGCCGTTCGAGTCAGCATAGTCGATATACCCCGAAATGACTAGTTCCTTTGACCTCTGACCTCTAGGTGAAGTGGTATCACGTGACCTTTGCATATATTGTTTTTCGAACTCTAAGATTTATGGCAATATATTGCAGTATCTCACTTGTTTCTATTTGTTATACTGAAACAGCGACGACAATGATGACTAATCCTACTTACGATGCACAAAAATAAATGTAACAAATAAATGATAGCACAGATGGCGCAGTGGTTTAAGTGGTCGCCTCGCCACTGCTGCTGCGCCGAGTGTTGTGGGTTCGAATCCTACACGGGACAAAACTTTGTGTGATCCACAAATGGTTATTCCGAGTCGAGGTGTTCTTTGTGTCCGTTGTTTGAATGTTTGTAAAATCCTCCGCGATAAAGAAATTATTTGTAGAGCGGTAGCTATCTTTTTAAAAAAACCGACTACATACGGCAAATCCTCGAGTAGTATTATACAAATAGTAGGTAGATATCATAGCATAATTAAAATATCGTGATTGGTGCTTATGAAATTCTACAGGACCAAGCTGTAATAAAATCTAGGAAATGTGAAACCTACTCGTATGCGGGCATCGAGCAATGCGATTGACATGTTAAGCCTACAGACAATTAGCGGAGCTGGATGGTGCCGGCCAATTATAGCTATAGTTGCTATCTATCACAAATTATCTTAATAAGAAGGCTACGAGCTCGTACGCCTCTTGACTTTCGGCCCTTTCATAGAAAGACGGAGCCTCACTTCGCAGGGCTTCTATTTTTGGGTGGATTTTAAGAAGAAACCTAACAAATACCAGTATAAATATAATTGAGGGGCGAACGGGCTCGTAACTAATAAGAATTGCGTGCGTTAATATTTTTATAGAACCAATATGGCTAAAAAGAAAAAGCATACGGAACTTATGATGATCAGCGGTTATTGTAGTTATAGACGCTGAGTTTCTTGCCCACACAAATCCTAATAATGTACGATACAGTATGTTTTATTATTATTAATTAGTGTTCGCTCAGGGATCGTAATACCCGGGCACGCCACGATCGTGGCGGTAAGTCCCGTGTTTGAAGAGTGGCTGGAGAGGCGGCATGGCGCCCTCACCTTCCGGCTGACACAGGTAATGACTGGCCACGGTTGTTTTGGCCAGTTCCTGTGTCGTATACGCCGGCAAGAGACGCCTGGTTGTCACCACTGCAGCGACTGCCGCGACGTAGTTGAGGACACGGCGCTGCACACTTTGGCGGTTTGCCCCGCCTGGGCATCGCAGCGCCGTGAGTTGATCGCGGCAGTCGGATTGGTTGCCCTCTCGCTCCCGGCCGTAGTTCAGTCTATGGTCCGGAGTGAGAGGTCGTGGAACGCCGTCGCCTCCTTTTGTGAGGAAGTCATTTCCATCAAGGAGGCGGCGGAGCGGGAGAGGGAGCGTTTAAACCCTCTCCCCAACCGCAGAACCGGGCGCCGGAGGGCGCGAGATGACCTCCAGCCACCCTGAGTATTGACCTGGGGATGGTGGGCTTTGTGGGCCTGCCCGCCATCCGTTCAGTACCAGGTCCGAGAGGCGGCGTGCGTGTTCCCACGCGCGCCTCGGTTTCGAGTCGGTCTCCCCTCTAGAGGGGAGACAGTAGGGTTTAATAAGTAAGTGATTGCCTTTGGGTAGGTCTCTTTGCGTAGTGGCCTGCTGTTTCATACGACCGCATGCGCAAGTGATTCGCGCGGCCCCGTCTATAGTGGTTTTGCCAAGGAACACCGTGGTAGGTTTTGTCGGTATTCCGGGAGGTACATTATTCTAATTCCATCTTTCTTTTACCCCGGCGAGTCCGACATAACCCCACCGCCCACCCCCGGGGAGGGGTATGCGTCATGCATTCCGCCAAGTAAAAAAAAAAAGGGGTTAAAATAAGTAATTCTAAATAGTTCATCTTTTAGATTAGTAAAAAATATCGGACGCCTATTTTTTGTTTTAACGAAACATTAAAAAAATTCTAATATATGACGCATTAAAGTTCGGGAATGGTGGCTTGTGACGTCACTGTTTTGTAAAATTTGTACCGACAATAGACGTAACATGAAACGAGTTGTATCTTTGTTATTATTAGTTACTAGAGCAAAAGAACGTGTCCCCTATTTTTTGCTAATCTAAAAGACGGACTAGAATCTTTTTTTACTTTGGATGAAAATCCCGCCGTTGTTACAACTCTCTTACGGACAAGCAGCGTAAGGATGTTACCAGACCAATCGATGGTAGAATGGATTAGTTGACGTCGATCGATAGTTTCTACCAGACCAATCGACGTCGACAACTTCAATCGACGTCGACCGATGCCATCGATCGACGATTGATTGATTGGTCTGGTAACACCCTAAGAGTAACAATACTGTTACTGAATATCACCGAGTACCAGTGTCTTTTATACCTGCATGCTCATATATGTATATCAGTGCGTCTATTCTCACCCGTTTTATTAAGGCAACCCCTTGTACATATGTATGTACTTTCAAAAAAAATAAAACAAAATATAATACTTTCAAACATAACTAAAGAAATTACGAAAAGTACGTAAAGCCGTTGGTCGTACTTCCGTTCTCTCTCCGAACATGTCGGATTGCTGTCATATTCGATTATGATATTTTGGGGAAGTAAAGTACAATTGTGTTTTTGTGGTCACACTTGTGCACAATAATATCTCCTGCGTAGTTTAAATATCAAATAACTTATTCTTGTGACGATAACATAACAAATACAAATTACAAAGTGTTGCTTATTATACTGTTACGTGCTGGGTTCGATGGATAAGAATGCAAACAATATTACCGACTAAAACACGTTTTATTAAAACACACAATTAAATTTAAAACACAACAAACACTATACTGCACTTTTCCACTGTAACTGCTTCAAACTCCGTAGTATTTCCGCTTCCGTTCGCTTCGATGAACACTTGACCGCTTACGATTGTAAAACTGACTTGGCGGTGCGCGTGCGCTCTATTTATACGCGGGTAAAGCGTTTCTAGAATTTTCTAGTAACGCTATAATATATAATAATATAATACATTTATTTCGGACATAATCCATATAAGTTAGTAACAATTTTCTTACAAACTATGTTAGTAAAAAGAAATAAATTAAGCATACATTACAGTTTTCCCGTAACGATGCCTACCCAGTGTGCCTGTATAGGACAATCATTATTGGCTATACCCGGTATGTAAACAGTACGATGATTCGAGAAAGTGCCAACGTTCTCTCTACGATTCGCGAACCCATACTACGTAGTTCCGTAAGATGTCAATAGATGGCGGTGTAATAAATTATTAGACGGAACTGTCGAGTCTTTCCCATAATGCCGAGATATGTCACTGGGCGTAACAATATGTACCACAGAACATACATATAATTAATATGTAGGTACCTATCGTTAGCTCCTGAGTTAGGCGACCTATAACGATAAAGATAAAGGCGTTCCTTTGCCTCAGCTATGTGACCTCTTAAAGTCTCTGTTAAGATTGGGCGAAGTGACCGAAATTTGAACCTTATTAATACAAGTCAGGGCCAATATTACGTCGGCCTAAGTTTTACAAGATAAAATGACAAATTATGCCTTGCATAATTCTAAAGCAAGTCACAGATATAACTATTGGGACAGTTCTCATATCTACGTCATGGGAATGCGACTCTAATCTGACATCCAGTTGAGTAAATGAGGAGTTAGAAGGTCAGAGCTCATGATGTCACGCGGGTATCGTAACAATGTGCTGATTTATCTCAGACGATTTAGTGCTGACAGCTGCTGATAGACATCGCGATTAACGTAACTCTCTAATTATTTAGAGACTTTCTAACTACAGGTGGCTTGAAGATTTTCTTATTTATTTATTTATTTATGGAATTCCAACAGCTTATCCTAGTTTGACAAAATATTTAAATAAGTATTCGATAGCCAATTACAGGTCCTCACGTTTAGCATTTCATTAAAAATTACGCATAGTTTCCAAAAGAATAGCAATTACACGTATACAATTACATGCAACCAAAGTACAATACAGCTCAGCTAGTAATACAACAGTTTAAACAAAGAACTGTTCATTCCTTCGTCGTCTGGCCACTGGAATACTAGTTTATTTGCGATGTTGTCGCTGGTTTTCAAATTGACAGCTGCTGTTGGTTTGACAACCGCTGCACTAGGATCCTGTGTTGCAGAGGACATTACAGTCATTCAAACATTCAGACTCGGAACAATTATTGGTGGATCACACAATTTTTGTCCCGTATGGAGATCAAATCCAAAATAGTTTACGCAATGGCAACGCGATCACTTAAAATATGTATTATTCGGTAATCAGTTTCTTATCTGATGATGAACATATTTTACAATCGTTGACGTAAGTTCAGGAACTTCTTACAATCAGGTATTTTTACTTTAGTGACAGTCTATGTCTGAAATTTTTAAAGATATGGAGGAGTGGGTTCTTATGACACAAGTATTCATATACTTAAAAGAAGGCCTCTACAACGTTTGTGTTATAACCCGTTGATAACGAAATCAAGTATTTTATTTTTTATTTTTTATAGTTTGACGAAAAATACACACTATATAGAAGTTCCTGAACTTACGTCAACGATTTTAGAATGAAGGGTGTCCTGAAAGATGGTCGACTTGATCGATTAAGGACATATTTGTACCATATTAGTTTCTACCCTCGGCTTTACTACTTTTACGGGAACGCGTATTACTATATAATATTTGACATGGTCTATCTTTGTGCTCAATTTTATACAAATTGTTTCCACGTTTAAGACTGCGCCGAGCGTAAGACAGATGATGACAGAGCTCGTGCGGCGCATATTCAAATCGCGCGCGGCCGCCATAGTAAAATTGTATGGAGGATTTGAAGTGCTTTTTTGATAAATATGTATCTTTATTGTCAACCAAACTTAAATATTTGGTACGGACAAATTGTAATATAACTATTTATGTTTCGTTTAAGCTGTAAAATAAGAAAGATTTCTACTATTATAATCTACAAATCACTTAACACGAGCTTACGTTTTTGCATTTTTCGTGCAAATTTACATAATTTTGTTGGCGAAAATATTAATTATTTAATTTTTTTTACACGTCTTAATTGTAAACACATTCATTGTTATGGTAAATGTATATTTTATATTTGTATTAAATAAAAAGTGTTGATTTTATTCACTTAACTGTGACTGCCTGTTTTGGCACATTTCGCTCGGCGCAGTCTTAACGCGTAATTTAGCTAGAGGTATCCAAACATCTTTACCAACTTATACGTATACTATATACTAATATTATAATCGGAAAGGATATGATTTTAACTTTTTATTATTTTTATGATATTGGAGGCAAACGAGCATACATATCGCCTGATGGTAAGCGATTACCGCCGCCCATGGAAACGCGCAACACCAGAGTAGTCACAAGTGCGTTGCCAGCCTTTTAAATATGCCCGCTCTTTTGAGGATTGTTAGGCCTCCGATACACTCACTCACTCGACGAAACACAACGCACGCACTATTTCACGCCGGTTTTCTGTGAGGCCGTGGTATCACCGCGGTCGAGCCGGCCCATTCGTGCCGAAGCGTGGCTCTCCCACGGTAAAATTTTTGTTAGTAATTATAATCTGGTGGACTGATTTTGATCTTTCTTTCACTTGTTCCATTTCAAACGTTCCATGCAGAAGATTACCTATACAGCATCGCGCGCTACAAGCCACGGAAGCGGAGCAGTAATCATAGACGTGGGTGAAACCGCGGCAGACAACTAGTCATTCTTTTTATTTTTTGTATTTCACAACATGTATAGGTATATGTGGTTCCTATTATATATTAATAATCGCACTTGCCTTTGGTATGTTTATCTTCGGTATCCCAGTGTTTGATATTTCGTCTATCAGCATTTGAACTGGGATCCAGACACAATGCTCTATATAGTTAAATGATAGATGAAAGAATAAAAATAGCAATAAGACAGTCACTTCATTTAATGTTGAAACATTAGATAACAGTTAGAATAAACTACGGACTACAATCATGCCTTGTCTTGATTATTAATGTACATGTAAGTGGATGCTCCTATTTACCATACTGCTGCTTTAGAGGCTACCATCAAATTTTATTAAATGCTTGAGTATGTTCAGTAATAGTTCATGGAGAAATGGTTGCAGCACCTTACAGCTCTTATAATTTGTAAACAAAAACTTGACGATT
Organism: Catocala fraxini; assembly: GCA_930367265.1. Taxonomy (NCBI): domain Eukaryota; kingdom Metazoa; phylum Arthropoda; class Insecta; order Lepidoptera; family Erebidae; genus Catocala; species Catocala fraxini. Next base: position 23,177,443 of record OV884034.1, on the reverse strand, counting down.
AATAAGAGTGACCATGAGTTTCTTGCCCGTTCTTCTCATGAGCCCTACACCCTTGCTTTGCTGAACGTGGCAGTAAATGTAAATTCGCAGAATAAAATAGTCTAAATTTGACATTAATAAGTGTTACCTTGTAACCTAATCAGAATAAATTTATTTTGATTTGATTTGATTTGATAATATCGGGTACAGCTTATTACGAAATTCTAGGCCCACATAATTAAAAAAAACTTAAATGCAAGAAAAAGAAAACATCGCGGGAAATATAAGCACTCTGTATAAACTATGTGTAATGTAAAGTAATGATATATAAACTCAGTGTAAAACACAACGGAAATGCATTGTGAAAATCATTTATCCGAGTGCTAACAAACTTGTGTGAAATATATATATTTTTTTTTTAGTTAGTAGTACATTTATTATTGCACATATGAAATAATCTAATAACCTATATTTACAAACGTATTAAAAAAGATAACATAATTACAAAACACAAATAATTATAATACTAAATATTTACAAAATGATTTAGGCATCGTAGAATTCTTCAGCATCGCTGTCAACTGCTAACGTGCCCAGAAGACTGGCAGCATTGCCATGTTGAATGGCAATGCTGATTCTCTGGGCTAAGAAAAGACCAGCCTTCTGATCACGCGAAACGTCGATCAGGCATTTTGCGTTCTCCCTGTACAAAATACGAGCGCTCGGACCCCATGAACCTAGGGTTTCCACCCCAAACGGCTCAAAAATGTAATTTCCAACTAAATTACTATATTTGCGCCGTTTGAGGGTTTCCGCGGTTGCAGCAGCAGCGCCGGCACATCCCGCAGTACTTGGAAGATGTGATGGCAATATCTTCTTATTTTATGGTCTCCCACTTACATATATTCCCGAAGCAGTGAGCAGAAAAATTTTGCACCCACATTTTGCCAGCCAAGGCTTTAGGCTCCACGTGATAGGAAGCGAGCCTCTAGTCGTCTACGAGATACAGCTCCTGGCTCCGTGCTGCTTCTGAGTATTCCTTGACAGCTTACTAAATAGTAGATTATCCAAAACGTAAATCGAAACCGAGACTTTATGCACAGTAGTCGCACTCTCTATAGCTTCGGCACGCCACTTCACATTTATAAAAGAAATGTAACGATACTGCAGGCATTTTGAAGTAGTTAAGACTTTTATAAATTACTAAAGACAAATACATATTCTCACAGGTAAATCAAAAGGTGGTGGTAACACACCCATACTTCACTAAATGTAATTTTAGGTATATGTATTATAATAGAAAGTGAGCCTATTGCCACCCTGAGATTTTTTGGCCGTCCGGGAATTAAAAGCAAGACCTCATGTACGTACTTCGTATACACAGTAGCCGATTTGACCCTTACTGCGCCATCGAGTTCAAATTCAAATCATTTATTTGCAAACTAAGTGTGTACATACATTGGATCTTAAATATCTTATAATAGTTATTTATAACTTAGCGGGCTTTTACAGCCATAGCAAATTGGAGGGCACTGTAAAATATTATTTAGTTAAAGCTAGTTTATCAAAGACATTGGACCTACACTTTAATCATAGCTGACATTTAAAATCAAATCAACATTTAAGATCAATCTTCAATACTACCCACATCTTTATCAATATTGAATCTATACTGAAAATCAAAACAACAGATGTCTATAACATATACAAAACGTTGTTCTCGATATTAAGCCATACCTATCTTTTCTAACTGATTAACTTAGAAAAGGAAACCCTTCAGTTCGGCCGCCTATTCAAAGTCATATCGTTTGGAATACTTGATGGCTGCGTTCTATTTTTAGATGAATTTAAATTCAGAACAACAATGATTTAGAGATACCATAGACTATTTGTTTACTTTTTAATAGTTTCACGCCCTAATGCTGGCCGAATGATAATTTCGTGTTATTTATTGACAGGCTGAACAGGTCGCGTTTAGAATCTATTTGGGTTTTTTGGACTAAATTAAAATTGACAACCGCTTTTTAAGATCGTGATATATTTATATTATGTTAGTGAATTCAAATAAAATTAATAATTTCGCTTATATGAGTGCGAGTGATAGCGTGTAGACTGTGTGCTGATAAGCTTCTTGTTAAGTAGTACACAAAATATAAAATAATATAGTTTGATATTACAATTATATATTATATTGATTTATATGATTTATATATTTATAAGGATAATATTGTCCTCTATTTACGCGAATATTATTTATTGAAATTAAACTGCTATATACGGATTTTATCGTAAATCGTTGTTGTTTATTTGATACTTTATTACAAAATTAAAATTTTGTAATAAAGTGTCAAATAAACAACGCGATAAAATCCGTATATAGCAGTTTAATTTCAATTTATAAGGATGTTGACCGATTTCTGTAGTAAATTATTAATAGGAGGTGAATTCAGACTGAGGGTCCATGGCATGCTAGGCTAATCTAACACTGGTTTCTTCATGTCTATAAACTTAAATCTTTTCGTTTAGTTTTTAAAAAGACAAATCCGCTCTTGAAATATTCTGCGTGGCGAAGGATTTTAGACAGTGTAAATACGAATACAACGAACACCCAGATTCGCAACAACTATTTGGTGCTTATATTCTTTTTGTCGCGTACGGTATTCAAACCATTTGGCACGCTATATTGGTGACACATATACGATCTCTTATTGAGATATCAATAAATGTGATTTTGTTATGGTGTTCTAAAATTTAGAGGCGGGTTTTATAGCATAAAATACTAGTATTCGAACTAATTGTTGCATTGCAATGCAATCGATTTACGAATCTTATTTTTCGAACACATTAAAATTACTATGACAACCGAATAAATCGAATAATTATTGCATTACGGCAACCGCATTTTTAATATAATTGTGAAATAACAGTCATAATTATTGGAGCATAGTTTGTTCAGACATACAACGCTTGCATTAGAAATCGGACATTACATACACTGAAACCCTTTATGACCAAATTTTTCTGTTATACGTAGGACGTTTTCTTTTATAATCGGTGTGTCTCTCAACTGTGACAGTTCACCGTGAGACCGCATTGTATTTTCAGTACAATAGTTAGGTGTAATTCGGTATAGATCTAAAGATAGGGAACCACTCGTGCGTGTACTCCGTTACAATGTTATACCTACACTTTTTGTGCAATCTGGGGAAAGTATGACGACAATTTTTGTTTATCAAACGCTTTTGAATTCGGTCTATTGTGTTTAAATATTTTAAGTACGTATGTGTTCTAAATTTGAAAGTTATATTTTTATTTGCGTGTACGCAGGAACGCCGTGTTACGCAATTTTCGCTCTTATTTTTGTTTTGTAATAAATTATTTTTGCTCATCTGTTAATTATTGTAACGCACGCCTTAACAAAGTTACGTTGTTTAGATATTTGACGGCCTATGTCACATAAAAGAATTTGTTATGGCAGTAGGCTCGCTTCTTATTACGTTAATATATTATATTAATATATTTGCATAAAGGATTAATTCACCCACGCCCGCTATAGAGATCAATGTCTGTATCACAGGATACTTTAAAAATAATTAACAGACACACAGTAGACCCACACTCAGAACAATAATTTGTTGATTATAGAAATTAATTTTCTCGATTTTCAAATCCAAAACACTCAAGATGGTGTCAATAGTGAGGCGACAGTTAGGTGGTTACTCTATTCTTCTTAAAACGGTTATGTATATTTGTGTTTGAGTATGATAAGCAGCTCATTGAGTTCTGGGTGATAAGCGGCCTTATATCTGAGATCCGAAGAGTTTCCAAAGAGCCAGTAGTTGTCGTTTGCACACGAGGTAGCTCGCCTTTATTAGAACTGGATTAGCAGCCTTGACAACAACACAAATAAAACAACATCTATCTTTAAGCAGTTTTATATTTACAGTCATACATTACAATTATAAATCTAATTTGGTAACCATTCCATAGGAATGACTTATTCACTACGTAAATATATATTATATACAAAATATACACTTGAACTATATGCCATTTGAACTCACAGAAGACTAAATAAACTACGAACAAAGAGTGGCTCATCATCTGAACATGAGTAGGTTTTGCAGCAGTCGTATCGGTGATGAGTGGCATAGCGCCCGCCGGCGGGGACAGCGGTACCTTCTGACGCACATCGCGAATTGCCTGTGACCAGAGTAATTAGTTACAAGATGGAATATTAAGGTACATGCGTAGTCTCCTGCCTATGTGCCTGAAGGTATAAGTAGAGGTCTATCATACCCATATTTCGCCTGCTATGTAGGTAGTTAGGTACCATGTAATAGTAGGCGAGGTTATTGTACAATTTCAGACTTCGTACTGCTACTGAAAATTGTTGACAAACCCAAAATAACTTTGCCTGAGTAAGAAATCGAACTCGAGACCTTATGAATAGCACACTCGCCATTTATTACGTGGGGCATAATAATAATAATAATGTCCTCCAGATCGAATTTCCGTCACGGCGGCCAACCTTAACGGAGACTGGCCATCTGTGCAGGATGCACAATATAATTATAGTGCACAAGTATGTGCGCAAACACAAGTGCACTCTCTGTTCTCTAACCCTCATGATCCGATGGGACGGATAATCCGACACGACCGGAGAGAGATCAGGCGCAGGACCAACGGCTTTACGAGCTTTCCGAGACACGGAGGTGCTAACACCGCTAACTTCCTAACTCCGGGCACGTATTAAGATTTCTTAACAGGAAAACCCGATACGTTTTTGTTAGCCCGACCCGGGATTCGAACCTGAGACCTCATGTACAGCCGCCGCATTCACTACTGCTGCGCCACGGAGGCAGTTGTGCCACGTGGGGCATAAAATATTGACGAAATGTGGGTATAACACATCTCAGCCTACCCTTTTATGTATATTCGTTTTATACAAACTAGCAACTGTAAAAGACATGCACAGTTATAACCCTAGTCTAGGGTTTAACCTAGAACTCTCAGCACACTGGCGAGGCGACCACTTGAGTCCTCATGCCATTCCCGTAGTGGCACTTGGCGAAAATAAGCAATAGCACGATGTCTTCTTCGGAAAGATCTACAATTAAGCCCGGATTCTATATCAAAAAACGAGTCGTTTTAGCTACAGACAGTTATATTTTGACATATTTTTCATAGAATATATTATGTCCAAAATCAACTGCCCGCAGGTTGACTTGATTTTTGATATAGAAACCGGGCATAAATCAACCTTAATCCTATCATCTTTAGAATAAAATTACATTGCTCTTTTACAGTACAAGTTTGCTTCACCTGTCACACTCGCAAAGTCTACCAGCACATCCATTGATGAACTGGTACTGCGAGTCGAAGTTTTCCAGCGCACACAGCGGCCGCCCGTGGTAGCACTTCCAGAAGTACGGTTGAAGGTACACCGTGTAGAAAGGACAGTAGATGTTCTCGTAACACTCGTCGTGCAGTTTACAGCACCTGTACAGAAGATAACTAGTAAATTAGCCTTGGATGAAAATTATTGGTACTTGTTTTGATTAATTAATTATATCGGAAAAGCATTGTAAGGAAACCTGCATGATTGAGAGTTCTTCACATTGTTCCCAAAGATATGTGAAATCTGCCAACCCGCACTGGGCCAGCGTGGTGGACTATGGCCTAACCCTTCTCACATTCAGAAGAAGCCCGTGCCCAGCAGTGGCACAGTTTAATTACAGGGCTGGTATTATTATTATTATAATAATATCAGTGCCGCAGCGCAGCAGCAATCGATTATCAGGTCGAGACAGTATTTTTGAGAATTTTGCCAGGTGATTATCAGTAAGTAGCACGGAGGCTGGCAATGTGTTTGATTGATGGTACTTGACAGTAGTATCCTATAAATTTCGCCAGTTATGGTCTAATGTACCACATAATAGAGATGTGGGATTTGAAACCAAGAATGTATAGATAGAAATGTGGGTGAATCTCTCACAAAATCATTCAGACTTGAAACTACTCTGGATCACACAAATTCTGAGAAGATGAATCAATAATCACTTCAAACAATAAAGATACTGCGCTTTTCTAACAGTTAAGATAAGTATGTGACTAGATTTCAGGCTTCGATGGCGTAAATGTAGGTCCTTCTCTGACACAAACTTACATTCAAGTTTGTTTGTTTATTACGCTTTCACGCCCTAATTTCTGGACCGATTATCATGAAATGTCGCATACGCGTTTTCAGGGGAACCGAATAGGACATTATAATATTAGTTAGGATTACCTGTCAATGCCGTCAGTAGGTCTACCAGCACCCAAGAAGCCGCAATAGCAGCCGTACCCCTTGTAAGCGAGTGGGTCGCACCCAGTGGCACAGTACATCATGTTGTATAAGTGGAACACACCACGCTTGCCGCGGTTCTCGTTCTTGCTCATGTATACTTGGGGATCTATGTTTCTGAAACGAATAAAATCATTTATTGCTACCGAGTAAATATATAAAGTAGACTTAAAATTACGTACAGAAGATTGTAGTGGTACTTTAAGATTTTGTGTCTTTACTATGCACTGCAATAATTAGTTACAGACTGTAATTTTTCAGTATATTAAACATGCGTATCCACATAATGGTAGGTAAAGGGATATTACACTGATATTTCTTTATCTATGCTTTAAAACTAACTTTATCCAAATTGCTAGTAATCCTGCTAAAAAAGGAATCCGCCATACTTGTTGCTACTCTTCAGAACATAATATTTGTATTATGATTGCCTCGAAAGCGCAGCGTATGAGATGTTGAAATCAATTGTTGGATCAGGTAGTGATATTAGGTATTCCAACAATTTTTATTTAAAAGGAGCGCTTTGCCTGAAATGGTGCCCGTGAAATGCCAATAGACTTGGCGCCTAATACGTAGTACTTAAACAATAACTGACAATATACATACATACGTAGATTCACGCCTGTTTCCCAGAGGTGTAGGCAGAGACTACGGATTTCCATTTGCTACGATCCTGACACACTTCACAAACTGACAATATTTGGATGTGTATTACACTTCTGCCAACCTCTTTGGATATATAGACGTTAAACTGTATATGTATATACTACTGTTGGTTCCGGAATGCGACGTAAACAAGTAACGTCACGAATCGTCCGATCGAGCGGGTTATAAAAGCGTACTCGACGCGCAATTACTCACTTTGACATCGAGCAGCGGATGGAACAGACGTGCTGTGTGATCGTTGTTAGGTGATATCAATTATCTCTTACTTTATTTGTTAATGCATTTCTTGAATAATGCAATGAAAGTGCATCTCTTATTATTTTTTTAAGCTGTTTCATTTCCGATTCCTAACACTACAATAGAAAAATTTACCTGACGCCTTTCAAATAGTCATCTTCAGGTATAGAATACCTAAAAGGATCTCTTGCGAATCCCACCAACAAAGGCCCGCCGCCATCCTTATGGGGTGTCGTGCCATCTATCTCGTTCAACCTGGTATTGTTAATGTTCTCATGGCTATCGTGGTGGTTATTATAGCTGCTTGGAACGGAATATGGCCGCTGAAGGCTTTGGAGTTGTGCGTAACTTGTTCTGTTAAATATGCTCTCGAATGTCAGCTCACTAGGCCAATCTGTAACAACAGAAAATATCAGTTAATTACTATTGTTATGCTTTTTTTAAAGATACTCTTCTTCTCTGTCGTTTCGCTTTTAGCGGAGCGAACGTGGTCACTTTAAGGCGTCCACGGTGGTGGTAGAGGTGGTCACAGCTCTTCGCACGATCTCCCGCCATCTCTCCCTGTTGTGAGGATTGACACGAATATCTAGCGCAGACAGATATGCGGTTTCCTACTGCGGACTTTTGGTTATTCCAGCACATAGGTGACCAACCGCGTAATCTAACTGGTTCTCTGCATTTTGCCCTATACAACCAGCCACTCTATGGAGTCGTTAAGATAACTCTAGGAATGAGTAATTGAGTGTCCGTTAATTGTATATTTGTAAAGCCATCCACGACGACATAGAACTTCATCCCTGGTCCGCACTAGGGATCCAGCAGTGTGTTATAGTGTAGTTGTTTTATTGGACACAAATAACAGTCGGACTTGGAATAATTATTTGGATCACTTAAATAATGGACCCGTGTGGGCTTCGTACCTAAAACACGTAGCGCAGATATACGACAATCCGACAGTACGACGACGTTTCGACAATACGACGGCTTGCCTGCTGCACTAACCGTGCAATCTATCGATTCTTTTTTTGATTTTCCTTTGATTTACCGATAGAAACAAAACATATGTTTTTCATTTTTTCTCTATACCGAAAGATATGCAGATGCAATATTTTACAAACAAAACTATTTGTTGCCTGTTCCATAAGGCATAGGTAAAAATATTTTTTTTAAACAATTTATTGAAATAAACGTCCCAACATTTATATTACGTATATAATAATCGGGTACATACATACATTTACGCTTGTGTATCTCTAAATAGGTAAGCACAGCTGTATCCAACTCATACATCGATAGCTATATTTAAACACCCACTTAGCAAAGAACGAGCCAAATGCCGGTCAAATTGTTTGACTCCATTTTGCTACTGAGAATTTTCCAACAGAAAAACCAATAACATTTTCCAGACGACCGAGAAGCAGCCAAGTACCAGCCCTGTTACTGCTGTGCACGGGCCTCTTCTCAGTGTGAGAAAGTTAGGCCATAGTCCACCACGCTGGTTTAGTGTGAGTTGGCAGACCATATAAATATATCTTCGGGAACATTATAGAGAACTCTCAGGCATGCAGGTTCTCCCACGATGTTTTCCTTCACCGTTAAACAAAGTGATAAAATAATTAACTATTTATTACGCACATAACTTCGAAAAGTCGAGATGTGCGCCTTGCGATCGAACTCGAGACCTCTGCGTGGCATTCTAACGGTATCCCAATAGGCCATCGCTGCTATAATGTAAACACGCATAGCCATAATAATTGCCTTCCTCCTCATATTTGCGCGTGACATTTATGGGAAATAGTTACTAGTAAACTACACGACCTAAATAAGAGCAAATTTCAAAAACAAACAATAAAAAGCCTATTGGTTACGGCCTGATTGTTGTAGAACATTGTTTATTAATTCAATAGATACAACACAATGTAGATGGGCACTGATAGACACAATGGATGAAAGTCAGCAGACTATGAAAATGTGTGTTTGTGACGCTAATACTCTGTGTAATGTAGTAATGTTTATGCGTTATTGGGTAAACTGAAGAATAGAATATGTACCCTGAGTTACGCCTCTGCATGCCTGTAGAGACGCATCTCTGACTTTCTGCAGTTATGTGCGCATTAAATACTTAATTATCACTAGCTTTAACGGTGAAGGAAAACATCGTGAGGAAATCTGCATGTCTGGGAGTTCCCCACAATCTTCTCGAAGATATGTGAAGTCTGCCAATCCTCACTGGGCCAGCGTGGTGGACTATGGCCAAACCCTTATCACACTAAGAAGTCCGTGCCCAGCAGTGGGACAGTTTAATACAGGGCTGCTATGCCTATAGGGTAGACTGAGCTGTTTTACACCGGTATGTTTATCACAAGACAGAAGAGCTTATTGGTGTATACCGGGCACATTACTGCTCCGTGCTTCTTGACATTTCACTTGTGTTTGCGCACACACTTGTGCACTAAAATATCTCCTGCGTAAATGGGCAGTCACCCGTTAAGGTTGGCCGCCCTAAACGAAATTCGGTCTGGAGGATATTATTATTTATTTTCATTATCTTAGGTTTGCTGACAATCTGTGAGTGATATGCTAGGCATTGCTAGTTTATGATAATTGATTACCATTGACGCTATGCGTCTTTGCGACTGTGGTAGTATAAGAAAAGATCAGTTCAATGACATTAACCTAGCTAATTTGCAATGTTTTGCTCACTAAAAAAAGATAATAATAATAATAATAATATTCTATCACATACAACACCATCTAGCCCATACTAAGCAGAGCTTGTACTATGGGTACTAGACAATGGATAAACATACATATATACTTTTTTTTGTAAATATATACCTATTATACATAGAAACACCCAGACCAAGACAAACATCCATGTTCATGCACACAAATGTTTGACTTGTGCGGGAATCGAACCCGCGACCTCAGGCGTGGCAGTCGGTTACACTAACCACTACGCCATCGAGTCATTGTTTAGAACTATGATTATAATCTTGACTTTAAATTGTCCCACTGCTGAGCACAGGCCTCATCTTAGTGTACGAAGGGACAGGCCACCACATTGGCTCAGTGCGGGTTGACGAATTTCACATATCTTAGAGAGCAATATGGAGAACTCTCAGAGATGCAGGTTTCCTCACGATGTCTTCCTTGACTGTTAAAGCGAGCGATAATTAACTAATTATTACCCACATAACTTCGAAAAGTCAGAGCTGCGTGCTTTTGGATCTAATTCGAGATCCCTGCATGGCAGTCCAACGGTCTCTCGCCAAGCTCTATAGTCGCATTCTGCTGTGCTATAAAGTAAATTTAATTTAACTTATCAAATTTATGTTTTCGTAATACCGTATGATATGTCCTTTTATCCTGAGCAGCTATAGCTCAGTGGGGAGACCAACAGTCTGGAATGCAGAGGGTCTCGGGTTCGAACCACGTTGCGCACCTCTAATTTTCGGAAGTTATATGACTTTTCGTAATTATGTGCGTATTGATTGACAATTCGCCATTCGCAAATCGCCTGCTCCGTGCCTCGGAGAGCACGTTAAGCCGTCGGTCCCAGCTGCCATAAACATCTATGGCATTCGTTATTGGGAGAGTGTCACACAAAAGATCCCACTGAGTCGAAGTGTCACCGGTCTGCACTGACTGGCCCCCACATGAGATACATACTTAAAAGAAATCCACTCGTAGCCGATAAACAATCAGTTTTAAGCGTTAAGATTAATAAAATAAGGTTTAAAGTGGCGCGCACTTGGTGGCTCGTATCCGAGCCGGTAACAAATACACGGTACAAATGTAGCGGTTCGTATGCGAGCCTCTGCCTCTAATAGCGTAACTCTTGTCTGTGGAGCAATCGTCAAAGTCAAAGTCAAAAATCTTTATTTCCATAAAAATTAGCAAACAATTCTTGGACACGTCAATTCACTATTATATTGTAGTGGCTGTGCTGACACATCAAATTGTATAGTGTGAAGTTCTTAACTTGTCACGCCAGTCGTTCCGTACCGTGCACTACCGACACACGCGACATACGCGATATTTGTATTATTGTAACTACTTAATGTAATATATACATTCTCAGTCAATCGGCCTTGTGACTTTAATTTATCTCCCAGCACACAACCCTGGACACTCGAACACGCATAAACATATAGTTTCAACAAATAACAACCAGCTACAATAATATTAATAAAAAACAAAATAATAAATTAAAGAGAAGGAAATAAAAATTTAGCATTGAAAAAAACCTGTTCGAGGAGTAGAGCTTTCATGAGAAGAAGCAGGCAAAAAACTCATAGCCACTCTTTTCAATCACCAAATGTTTACATCAATACAATTTATTGTTATATTATGTTCCTTGTATGAGCTGCTGTGTGTAGTTGTTACAGTTATTTATTTCAATAAGATCACATCACATAAAGTCACATCTTTCTATCTTCTGCTTTCTTTTATCTCTTCATATGACTCAACTCCAAATATTGACTTCTCTTGTCGGATATAGGTTTCATTTATTTATTAGGCATTAAATAAATAAAACAGAGATATTTAAGCAAAAGCAAACTGATTGGTACTACGACAGTTAACAAATATTTCACAGTTTATCAACCTTTAGATAAATGATTTTATAACCCTTTGGAAGTCTTTACGTATATTTATGTTCTGTCGACAAATGCCGTTATATTGTTGGAGTCTTTACGTATATTTATGTTCTGTCGACAAATGCCGTTATATTATATTATAATGAATTTATAATTATATCCATTCAATCGTCGAAGGGTCAATCACTTCACGATTCAGAAGTAACTTCAAACGTCACTTGACTACGCGGTTTAAAGAAGTCACACTGTTTTGATATTTTTGATTACTTTAAGGACTTAACTTTACAGTTATATCCACAGATAGGTGATGCGTTCATTGTACAGGAGTTATCTTTATCTGAAACTAGGTTTTCCCCGTGGCTTTCTGAGTGGTGGGATTTTTTTAATTTCCGTATTGTAGAATCAGTTTAGTAGTTCCAGTGATTACGGTCCACTTAGATACAAAAATCTTTTATGTAAATAGTGGGTATATTTAGATTTATATAATTCTAACTCTATGTTATAATTACGAATGTGAGTTTGTTTGTTATGCTTTCACGCCTAAACTATTAGTTCGATGATCATGAAATATTGCATATTTTGCATAAATGACATAGGATTGAGATTTGCTCCCTCGGGAACAGTGCTTCTCAAAAAAGTTTTGTTCCCCAGCGAGCATATCCACCGGCAAATGCTAATAGAGATTCATTGTGTTACTGAAGAGTTAGGTATTACACCAAATTTCAGTAGATATCATCTAGAACAACGTAATAGTTGGTTACTACAGTTCATCAAAAGAATTCCGTAAAATTTAATATAATTTTGCCCAATTTGAACCAGGTACTGAACTCGCCATGATTGCGCACAACGATTGACCTCACTTTATGGTATATAATAATGACCATAGACTACACTGACCGTAGTATGATAATACAACGTATATCCTTAAAAGGTCAACACACTTAACACGTTTGTCTATTACAAAGCTATCATCAGATATTAAATAGAAGACAAAGAACTAAAACCTATTGCCATTCAATTCACAACTTTACTTTTTAACACCGAAGGTCGACTTTATACTTGGAAAAGCATGAATGGTGTACTTCAGAGTCTTCATTGACGAATGTTACGCATGCTAGCGATTTACAAAGAAGGCTTGATTTGAAACTCCGTACTTATTTAGTGCCTGTTTGTTATGAAAGCTATTTAAAATGTTGTTTGACTAATAAAATAGATCATTTGGGTCTTTTCAGTAGTCGCTTTAATCTCGATTTTTAATTGAAGGTTGTATGCTGTGGTATTCTATGTAATGTTAGATGTTATAACGGGTTAATAACGAGAAAGAAATGATAAGGGTTATAATATTAAGATATATATTTGTTTCTTTAAAAAGATGTGTAGCCTAGATGGGTGTCTAGTATGAGTTGTTTTTACGTTATTCACGCGATCGAAGCTCTCTGATTGGTTAAGAGCTTGGAGCGGGCCAATCGGAGCGTCGAACGTCATAAACGCGTAGATCGCGTTATCGTAAAACAAACTCGCATTAGGCGCTCTGGTAGTATTCACGACTGCCATGCAGATGACTCTAGTTCGATCAACTCTGGCTTTTCTAATCAATACTTCATTTAATACGCACATAACTGGGCCAGTGTAATGGACTATGGACTACCCTATCTCACACTGAGAAAAGTCCCATTTCCAGCAGTGGGACAGTTCATACACAGCGTGAATATTATCATATAAATTTTTAAGATGCATTTCACTCTATTACTATAAGATCCCAGAGCGCCTAGACAGCGGCGGAGTAGATTTTTTGAATACCTATTCTATATTTTAAAGTTGTTCTTTCAATAATTATTATCAATACTGTTGGTGTCTGCGCGAATTAACTGTGATGACATGCCACATAAGTGTGATCCGTAAGGTTAGAATTCTAACGATAATCATATGTTTCCAACACAAAATTACATTGTGCAATTCACTATCTTTGATGATCATAGTATATTATGCGCGGTGATTCATGATGATTATTCCAAACATGGGTTATTGATTTGTGAATAACTTGTTGTTTTGCATGTTCGTTTCTATTTTAATACCCCATATTCTTCTTCAGACTTCAATATTTTCATACATACAAAATGATTAAGCAATTTTTGGTATTTTATACTATAAAAGTGACAAACAGGCATACAACAAAAAAAAAATGCCTAGGGTAATTTGCAAAATAAGATATACCACGCTTGTTATTTATCCTATACTTACCCAAATTTAAAGATGTAGGTAGTAAGGAATAGGAGAGTTAGTTACATGTATCTTCGCAACTGTTATCGGGCGAATCGCAGTAACTGTGTTTTTTTTACTCTGGCCTGCTATATAAATGCCAAGAATTTTCATAGTCTGCTAACTAATAAAATGTCAAGAAAGCCTTTCATAGACTACTGCAAATTAATTGCAAGCAAAGTCAACACAAGACACAAAACAAAAACACAAACACACGGTAACAAGATGTAGTTATAAGTAATATTAAGATAAAACTATGTAAAATATGACTAAAACTATATGTAATATAAATGTGTAAATAATAAGAAATGTAACCTAGAAATATTATGTATAAGCTTGCACATTTAATAAAAAAAGAAAATAATGTCCCTGATCCCCATGTCTGGGGAATAAGCATAACACGTCGTGATGGCAGGTGCCAAAAAAAAAAAGGAACTGTCTTTCGACTCTTACGCATGTTCAGTGGATAGTGGCATTTCTCCAAGCAAATCGGCTCATTCATACCGGTACCAAAAAAATTAGCCTGTCATTAAATAAGTTTTTAGCATCCATGATAACATGTCGATTCGTTCAAAATTATCTACTTAAATTTTATTTGATTAAAATATTATGAATAGTATATTTAAAAGTAAAATGTGAATAAGTAACAGTTAGGCAATTAGTCCGTTAAAAATAATGTTAATTTATTTACAAAGCGACATTAATGTCAATAGAAACAATTTCGCTTTCGTGAGTTATTTCATCTTTAGGGCTGTCTCGTCGTCACAGTATCGTTCAGCTTACAAATTCAAATTCAAATTCAAATCTTTATTGCTTTACCACAATGTAGTAGGTATATATATATATAGCTATAAGTGTACCATAATAGATGGTAGACTTATAGCTAAGAACCAATTGTGGACCCTGCCGGGCACAGCTAAATATATTAGGAGAGAGGAAGAGGCTTGTGCCTTAATACCTTTATTATATTAATAAAAATGATTTAAGCTATTTTTTGTGTTTGAAAACATTTTATTACATGCTTTTATTTATTTATATAATTAAACATATTGCACCATTTCAAAATTTTCTTGGGGTATATAGTATGTACTTAATGAATTTAATAATTGCATTATCTATTAATTATATTTAATATGATTCTCTAAAACTAATTTTATTTATTGTTACTAATTATAATATTTGGAATAGCTTATTGTTGCGCTGTTTAGATTTATACTGTAATGCCAAGTATTAGAATAGTTAGAAATAATATTAATACCGAGTTGTTAGTTTTTTGTGTAAGTATTTTTTTAACATTCTTTTATTTTTGCATGACTGTTTAATACCAACAGTTAAACAGTTTTTTTTAAATATGGTTTTATCTTTATTTTTCGTTTTGGCATACACTCATTTAGGATATCTGTTAATAAGTTATTGAATTTATTATAATTAGAATCAATATTTTGGTCTATTGGCAAGATGTCGGACCATTTTATGGTATCTAGTTTTGATTTAAATTGTTGCATATTTATTGGGCTATATATTCTTTTTCTTATATAACACGTAGTTGGTTTCATTTGTTGTAAGGGTTCTAGGTGGACGGTCAACGGTCCCGCAATGATCCGAAAACCCATATTCATCTATAATATATGTTGAACTAGAATTTGTATTCAAGCATGAGATCCAAGAATTGATTAGATTTTAAGTTATTTTCTAATATGTTAATGTTTAAAAACGCCTCGCTCCGACACAGAACATGCGCCAGCTCCCACAGTATGCTGAGAGCATTGACAAACCGGTGGGACTGTCAGATGCTTGGCCGATGGGTAAGACTGCACACTCAATTAAGATTATATAGATAACAAATATTGTTTGTTATGTCTGTCTGAGTGTCCCGTGATTTGTGTTTGTCTGTATTTTATTGTTTTCTGTGTTTATTGTATGTATGTTTACTAACTATAGTTAATAAGTTGCTTTTGTATTACTAATCCTATGGACCTAACAGTCTGCAAATAAAATAATTATAATTATATTATTATTATTAAAATTTCCTCTTATAATTACTATTATAGGAGGAGATACCTATAATTGCTTTAAGTAAGTAGATTATGACATTCTAGGTATTATTTTAATTAAGAGATATAATTGACTATCTCGTTGATCCTGTGGCATAAATTGTTCCAATTAATACTATATTTTTTTGATCTTTGACGATTTTGGTACAACCTTAAATTGAAGTATTTAGGTAAACCTAAACTTTTTAACGATTAAATGGTGGATTTTTATGGTGGTCCCATTTGCGACCACTTAGCTAACAAATAAATAATAAATATTTATATTTTATATAAATTAAATGTAAAGAGTGAATTAAGTACTTATACTAATTTCTACTTTAAAGAGCAGCCATAGCTCAGTGGGGAGACCAACAGACTGCAATGCAGAGGGTCTCGGGTTCGAACCCACGTCGCGCACCTCTGAGTTTCGGAAGTTATATGACTTTTCGAAATTATGTGCGTATTGATTTACAATTATCACCTGCTCCGTGCCTCGGAGAGCACTTTAAGCCGTTGTTCCCGGCTGCCATAAACATCTATGGCAGTCGTTATTGGGAAAGTCAGTACCCTCTAATATCCTGACACTGGTCTAGCCTTAGGGTATCGTTAGCCTTCGGGTTGCGGAGGTCAGGTGGCAGCCGCTCCGTGTAAAAACTGATATCCAGTCAAATCCGGTTAGACTAGAAAAGCCGACCCCAAGTGACTTGGGAATAATAAAGGCTAAGAGAGAAGAAGACTAATTTCTACTTTAATTCCGGGGTAGATTACTTTTTCAACTTACACCTGCCTTAGCAGTATTTTAATTTTTATAAGAGAGTAGCATCCCTATTTAAATATTGAAGTATCAAACTGTGGACAGCTTTAATTTAGACGTTGAATAGACAGTAGATCGTGAAAGTAATCATGGAAATGTAACCTACCCTCATATTGAATCATTTGAACCCTTTTTGTGCGAGGCGGGTATAGGGGAGGGGTTGAGGGGAGGAGGAATGCGTGGGTGACCACTGCCTGTGGTATTAATAAAAACACTTCGATTGACTATTCATAGGTATTTTATAAAGGCCATGTTGAAATTATTAGAAAGGTCAGCTTATAAAAACATTTGTAAATAAGATTCCAGATTTTAAAAGTTTTTTTAAATATGTTATTGCAAGCTAGAATACTTTTTTGATTATTATAACAAATAATTGAACCATATTATTATCAGTATTAACAATACTATAAACTAGATGTGCCCGCGGTTTCACCCGCGTTCATGGTTACTGCGCCGCCCCCGTGAATTGTAGCGTGATGTTATATAGCCTATAGCCTTTCTCGATAAATAGGCTATCCAACAGTAAAATAATTTTTCAATTCGAACCAGTAGTTTCTGAGATTAGCGCGTTCAACCAAACAAACAAACTCTTCAGCTTTTTAATATTAAGTATAGATTATAAACACAAATGGGAGTTTATTTCTTTGTGACGCTTTCACGCCTTAACTACTTGTGATCATCATGAAATTAATAATAAATAATAATAATAAAAGTATATATTGTCCCTCTGGTCCTCTCCAGTACGGGGATCATACCTAAACACCTTCAGCACTATCTACAACAACTTCAAATGCCACCTAATCTATACATCACCATGCAAAAAGCCGCTATACTGAACGCTCGACTCGTGCGAAAATTTTTGCAGGAAGTTGTAGCTCCTGACCAGTCTCCCATTAATGAACTCCAATTGGTTTGAGCCCGTGGTTTTCATTCAATGACCGAAATTTTTACGAATTTCTAGAATATAAAACTGTACCCACTTGTAATATTCTACCATATACACACAAAAACTAAGCAGAGCTTGTACTTTGGGTACCAGACAATGGATAAACATACATATATACTTTTATTGTAAATACATACTTACTATACATAGTATATTTCGCATAACTTTGTCAGAGGTACAGAAAATAATAAAAGGGATAGAGTAATATTCATCCAGAAAAAAATACTATGCCCGAGAGAAATAAACACAAAACAGGGATCTCCTCATGAGTGGGTATATGTGTTGCACTGGGAGTCACTAGTGTTAAATGACACGGTGGATAGAACTTTAACCTTTGCATTTATTGTCCGAAATAATGTCGCAAGTCTATCCACGTTCGTATCGACCGGACAGCGCGCAGTATGTAACTGCCGGTGACGCTAACATACTTCTCGCTTACACACGAAACTGTTGATTCATAATTTCCTGCATACAGAGTCCCTACAGCTACTATGAAAGATAGAAGAATTCGAATTCTTACATATGTTCTGTAAATACATAAATGACATCGCGCTCGAAATATCTTCAAACAAGAAAAGGCTTGTTATATAAGTTTCAAGAAGATTATCAATTTGTAGATGCAAGATGGAGAACATTTAATGCTTGCATCGTTTACGTTGCGTCATTTAAATAGGTATATAAGACATTGATTCATCTCAGTTTTAACACTTACTTGTTTATATGGAGGAATGAGTTATACCTACCGCGTGTTACGATATGGTATGGTCATGTGCAATAAATAAGGTAACGATTATATGCTATTCTATTGTTGTTGACGAAAAGGACATACTTTTTTACTATGAGGTACAGTCAGCGACATAAGTCGATGACCTAACCTAACCTACCAGTAAAGTTATGTTAGATTATGTTAGTGAAAGTACTTTTTTTAAATAAACTATAGCCTATGTTACTCAGTAATATTATTTAAATCTTTAAAATCAACAAAGTAATTTTTTTTATCGTTTGTTTTATTTTTGTTTTAAACCTTACAACAAAAATCTAATATTTTCTCTTTATAATATAAGTATAGACAATAATGATAATTCCTAATCTTATATAGCACTAAACGTTAAAGGTTGGTATTTTTATCACAATTTATTACGTTTATAAAATACTATCAGTTTATTAAATGTATAGCTACTGATGTCGTTGACTGTACACATAGAAGGTATTCCTGTTAATCCCACCAGCTAAGCTAGAATGTTTGTCTTAAGCGTGGGTTTACGCCGATAGTGCAATGGGTGGGATTCAAACTCCAGACTTCTTCTTAACCTTTAAGATTTTAAAATTTGATTGCGAAGTGAATATCTGTTCAGGAAATAATTATTCTCTCTTTTTATATTGCTCGTCAAAACGACCACACTTCGCCTGATGGTAAGCAGTCGTGTGGTCTAAGAGCAGTGGCCTCCACACCGTCCTCGTAGCAGCCGAGGTGATGTTGAGGTCTCTACTTTCACGGCCTGAAAAGGTGCCTTTTCACACCCCGCTTAAAGGACACAGGATTATGAGGACCCAAACTTGTTGGTGCGCGGTCTAATCGACTCTACCGTGTAAGGATGGCATCCGAGCCCAGCACGCGTTGTTCTGGATAGTAATATCGATTCCTATTAATAGAAATATCGACCTTGGTATCGTGGAATTCGATAACTTACTTACTACATTTTTATTTAAACAGTTAGATTAAACTACGGACTACAATCATGCCTTGCCTTGATTATTTATGTACATGTAGGTGGCTGCTCCTATTTACCATACTGCTGCTTTAGAGGCTACCATCAAATTTTATTAAATGCTCAAGTATGTTCAGTACGTAGTTCATGGAGAAATGGTTGCAACACCTTACAGCTCCTATGATTTGTAAACAAAAAGGTTTGCGATTAAAAAGAGAGGGCATGAGTTTCTTGCCCGTTCTTCTCATGAGCCCTACACCCTTGCTTTGCGGAACGTGGTAGTAAATGTAAATAAAAAAAAATTGTGTAACTTTGACATTCATATGTGTTACCTTGTAACCTAACCTGAATAAATTTATTTGTTTAATAGTTTACTATCCTAAGGCGCACGTCTCTCATTTTTCGAAGTTATTGTGTCTATTAAAATATTTAATAATCGCTTGTTTTATCGGTGAAGTCAAACATGGCGAGGAAACCTTATGCATGTTCTCGAAGATACATATGTGAAGTCTGGCAACCCGCACTGGGCCAGCAGTTGGACAATTTACAGGTCTGATATTATAATATATTATTATCTAATTTGATCCGCTTTAATAATGTCATAGGCGAACTGTAAGCCACACGGACGAAGATGCTATCCAAAGGTAGTATTCAGAAAATAACTGCCAAAATAATTTTGTATTAATAAAAATAAATTAGCGAAGTGTAATGCAATTAAATTATACATAAGGATTCATTAACATTCATTAGCGTTACACAGAGATTATTTTACTTGACTTTAAGTTAGAAAATTATGTAAATATTAATAATATCAGGCTAATTTAATATAATACTTTATTATATTATATTAATATTAAATGAAAAAATTGGAGTAGGTGGTGGAAGAATCTTACTATCGAAATCACTTCAGCAGTCAATACGGCTAAAATATCATCTGAACTTGGCACAGTGGTAGTATACGCAAAGTCATGGTGGACAGCGAGAGGAACTGGGTAGCGGTCGCATCCTTCTGCGAAGACGTTACTTTGCGGAAGGAGGCGGCGGAGCGGATCCGTGAGGAAAGTATTCTTGCAGATCCGAGTCGCCGCCGGTGGACCGAGCAGCGTGCCGGCGCAGGTGCGCCTATGCGCGCTTGATACCGCCATAGTGAAGGCCGCGGGCGGGAGAACGTGAATCTCCCGTCCGCAAGCCATTGAGTCGGAGCAACGCTCTCTCTCGTGCCGGGGCGTCGCCCAGAAATCGTCGATCGCAGGCATTTTTGCCTGCATCGGACACTGCTGGGTGGGTCACTGATGTAGTTTCAGTACCTGTGACTCACCCACCATCCAAGGCAGCGAGTTGGCACACCGTGGTAGGTTTAGTCGGTAGTACCCGGAACTTTTCATCGTTCCCGGGTGAGCCCGACATACCCTCTCCGCTTCCCTTTTCTGCGGAGAAGTATGAGCAAAAGACGATTTTCACGATTAAAAATAAGTGGTAGTTTACTTGTATGTGACTGCTATGCATGATAGAGCCTCGCTGGTTTTAGCATGAGGCCCATTCATCTGCACGGCTCGACCGGGGACCCTCTCACAGAATATCGACGTGAAATAGCAGTATTCCTACTGTTGTGTTTCGTTCGGTGCGTGAGAATTCTGGAGGCCCAATTACCCTCTTTCTCCCTTCCTGCTTCTTCTCCTTCCCACTTCCTCCTTTCCTAAAATGTTGGCAACGCGCAAGTGATGCCTCTGGTGTTGCAGGCGTCCATAGGCTACGGTGATCATGTACCATCAGGTGGGCCGTATGCCAGTTTGCAAGCTTAGTTGTATAAAAAAAATATATGTATATATATGGTTCATTTCGCTAGCTATGGTTTTACTTCCCACGGTGAGCCTTTGCGATTTCTCGTGCACAAACTCCGTACTGCTACTGAGAATTCCTTGTCAAAATACTCTACGTGCAGGTCTCAGGTTCGAATTCCGGATTGGACTAAAGGTTATTATAAGGTTTATAGGCTTGCCTCTGTTACGTGGTTCCTAAAAACATAGTAAGCGAAATGTGAGTGTAATATACTTCTGCCTACCCCTTTGAGGGTATTATGTGTGAGATGTGGTATGTAGGCATTGATTTCTGCCTCGTCAGCAACGACAGTAACCAACTGGACTGACTGACTTTACAAACATTGAAACAACAGAGTCGGAATAACTATTTGTGGATCACACAAAATGTGTTATTATTAGATACAATAATAGCACGATTTGTGTGATCTACAATTTGTGTAAACACAAAATTTGTTAATATTTGTCCCGTATGGGAATCGAACCCACAGCTCTTGGTGCAGTGGCAGTGGCGAGGCGAACACCTAAACCACTACGCCATTTGCGCGTTTTTTTTTATTTCTCTCCTCGGTAACAGAGGAGTCAGCGGCCCACCTGATAGTAAGCGAGAACCGTGGCTCATACACATGTCTGTGTTTTCTTAGCATTACAGAAGCAATGTCAATAAACACAACCAAGTCGCTGCCTACTGGAAGGAAAAGGAGAATGGAGCAGGATGGGGTTTGGGAAGGGAAGGGTGATTGGGCCTCCGGTGCTCTCATTCACCGAACGAAACATTACAGATACTGTTATTTTACGTCGATCTTCTGTGAAAGGGTGGTACTTCTCCGTATTAGTGGGAATTACTCATTTGCTGAATCGGTCAAGTCTGAGAAAATCAAACATAATAAAAAATTATTGTCTAGCTACCGGTGTGCCGCTGCGACTGAGTAGGTTAATTTTATTTATTTATATATTTTGGAAGCATTTATTTTAATGTTGTCATAGTCTTTATTATAAGTTTAAAACTGTGTCAGTGTTGTCCGTAATGTGATAATTGCCGATTGCACGATACTGAATCTCATTGTGCTTTATTAAAGGTATTGTTAAAGAATACCAGTTTAGCCTGACCTTGCATACATCGTTTAATCAGATGCTACTTTTGGTTGAGATATTGTTTTACTCTATCATGCAATCTTGTAAGTTTTTAAATTATTCTACATACATACAATGGCATAGACTTCGAGAAAGAGGTCAACCGTCGAATCCAACTCGGCTGGGCTGCGTTCGCTACTAGCTACGATATATGTACCTACATATATTCACGTCCAATATACCGCAGCGTCGTAAGACGAATGTCTTTGACCAGGGTGTATTGCTAGTGATGACATACGGATTAGAGACTTGGTCGCTCAATATAGGGCTTCATCAGAAGGCTCACTCAGAGGCCCATGGAGATAACTATGCCCGGAGTTTTTCTGCGAAATCACGAATGAAGTTTGCAGAAGAGCTAAAGTTGCTGAATAGCTCTTCAGATGGCTCTCCAGATAGCCAAGCTGAAACAGCAGTGGGCAACAAACCTATATTGTGTCGGTCAGAGTTTGTAAAATTGAGAATAAGTGTACCTACTACTAATTAATAGTTTACTAACTAACCAAGAACCTAGAAAAGGCCTGAGCAGGCCACGGATGACATGTAATTTTATGCTTATGACAATTGGTTAATAAAAGGCCACGGCTGACTTGTCATTCATAGCCTTACGTCAGTGGGTCAACGAAGCAGCCAAAGTTGCAATTGTATGGTTTACTTTGGTACTTAGAGCAAGTAGTAAGAAGCGCAATAGAAATTTTTTATTGCTCTAACATATTTTGTAGGTCAGTCGCTGCCCGCGTTACCTACATGCATTATTTTTGTGTATATTATTTAATATTTTGACGTAACCGTTTGCAAATAAAGTATGTGATACTTATCAAAATATTACTCTGAATGCCCGTATGTTTATCCTAACCAGTAATATAAATGGGGAAGTGAGTTTGTTTGTTTGTAAAGCTTTCACGACTGGTCGTCATGAAATTTCTCGTTTACGTTATTAGGGGTACAGAAAAAGACATAGGCGTGAATAAGTACTGCAGTTCCCGACGGATAAAAATTTATTGAAAAATCAAAATTAACGCGTTTGAAGCCGCAGGCAAAAGCTAGTTGAGAAAAAAGACCAAAAGAAACAAGAGACGCACTTACATATTGCCAAACACTTACAAAATCCATTATGATGTCATCTGTTGTTGAATTTTTAGTTTATTTAAAAACCCTTGTTTTATGGCAACTCGCGAATGAGCAATAATTTCTTTGTATTTAAAGAAGGGCTACACTCGGAAACTCAACTCGTAATAAATCACTCGAGGTGCTATTCCTTTGGGAGCTTAAGGCTTAGCTTATTGTGCAAGCAGCGTAGAAAAGTATATTTAAAACTAGATGTCACCCGCGACTTCGTCTGCGTGGATTTTACCAAATAGGTAATGCTTTTTTCTCAGCGCCCTATTTTTTTTTAAGCCTCAGCTACTCCTTCTAACATCAGCTATCTGCCAGTGAAGTCACGTCAAAATCGGTCTAGCCGTTTCAGAGATTAGCCGGAACTAACAAACAGATCGAAAAGGAAAAAAAAAATTTTATACCTAAGTACGTTTAGTATATGCATTTAGTAAAATGCTGGTATTTTGACATTGCAAACATACACTTTAGTATAGATTTTAAAGTGTGTAGTGACTTTAGTTGCTGACTGTACATGAAGTATGTGTAAAATTTAAACCTGAATAACGAGTGTCAAAATCTGGATATATATAATATTAAATAATCTGGTAAGTTGTATAATATGCATCATATTTGCATTTTCTTCCGTTTTGCCGAACACGTTTCGGCAGAAATATTATTAATTAGCAATACGCGGTGCAGCGGAATTGAATACAAATCTAGGGTTTGATTTGCGGGTCGAACTTACTGTAATAGTACAAATCTTAAATTTTAATTAATAGTCGACCACTATTAATTAAATTTCTGTTAGTCTGTTACTATCCACCAGGCACATTCACATAATTATTTTCACATTAAAACCCAGGTATTATTCCTAGTCCGGAGTAAGACAACTTCGAATAATGCCTGTGTCGCGGGGGACTTTACAAACATTCAAACAACGGACACAAAGAACATCCAGATTCTGGACAACCATTTGTGGATCACAAAATTTTTTGTTTCCAAGCAAAATTTTTTGTTTTTTTGTAGCAGCGGCGATGCGACCACTTAAACCACTGCTCCATTCGTGCAGCCAAACATTTACATACAGGTGCCGCTACTGACAATTTTATTTAGAAAACATGACAAAAATTTGCCGAATCCGACTATCAAGTCCGTCAATCCCGATATCACGCAAAGTAAGCACAAAGAACAAACGTTGCCTCGTTGTAACCTTATGAAACAGACAATAAATAATTTAATTTGTAACCTATTGTGTCTTCCAGACCGAATTTCGGCCATGGCGGCCAGTCTTAACAGAGGCTGGCCATCTACGCAGGAGATATTACAGTGCACTAGTGTGTGCGCAAACATCATGATCATGATCCGATGGGATGGTAATCCGACACGACCGGAGAGAGATCGGGCGCAGGACCAACGGCTTTACGTGCTTTCCGAGGCACGGGGGTGTCTAACACCGCTAACTTCCTAACTCCGGGCTGCTATTGAGATTTCTTAACAGAAAAACTGAATAGCTTTTTGTTGGCCCGACCTGGGATTCGAACCCGAGACCTCATGCACAACAGTCGCATTCACTATCGCTGTGCCACGGAGGCAGTAAAACCTATTGTGTACAGATATAGCAAACAATATAGTAAAAATAAAGTACCTAACATGAGCGGCCTGGTATGACCCGATGTGACCAAAAGTGCACGTTATATAACAATGAGAAATGAACCGGTTCGTCCTCTCAATGGCTCGAGTGATCCAGATTTGGGCTACGAGTCCAGCGCTTGGGTCACAGTGACAAGTTACTGTTAAGTAATGAAGACGTACTAGTTTTTGTGCGGAGCCTGTTGTGAAGACTGGTTATTGAGGTCACGGCTGTGAAGGCATGTGATTTGTTCAGAACAGCTGTTAAGGTCCCAACTTGAACAGGCTTACAATAATTGACTGCAAATATGGTGGTCGCCTGGCTACTGTTGTGGGTTCGATTTCCATATAGAACAAAAGTTGTGTGACCCATAAGTAATTGGACTGAATCTACCCAGATTCTTCAATGTCCTTTGTTTAAATTCTTGTAAAGTTTTATCGCCTTAAAATTTATTCTTTGGTCTGTTGTTTTGAAAACAAAAATAGTATTTAATCAATTACATAACATACGGCGATGGATAAATTAAACATTAAAATTATTTAATTTTTCAAGCAAATCGAAATATCTAAGACTACTTGGATATTGATTATTGCATGTCATTCCGTAGTTCACGCAGTAAGAGAAGTAGTTTATTAAGTATTAGAGAAAAACCTAACAGTCCATAACTATCGTCCGATGCGACTCCGAAACACACAACGAAATATCATCTCGCGAACATTATTGACCTATCTATCAAATTAAGTATCGAGTATTCGGTTATGATTCAATTTATAATCAGTGACGAAGAATACGGTAATAGTTTCGAACATTCGAATTTCTTTTTCCATCGTAATTGAAGGACAGAATTGAAGGTACCCACATTTTGTCAACTATACTTATGTAGGTTAGATTATATGCAATACAAGACGGGCTTATTGCCATCCACTGAGATCAATTCAGTATTTATTTTTGAGTTCATAATAATTCTACTTGTAAATATAAATACAAACATAATAGAAGTTCGTACACATAACTTAGACATTCATAAGCGTTACTTTGGTGTCTTAAATCAACAATTTAATTTGGCTCATTCGCTGCCAAATATTCTCTTGTGTGTGCTCTGTGTATAGAAGAAACGCGTTATATCAAAGTGCTAGGTTACTAATCTGGTAGGCATATATAAAAATGAATATCTGTATGTAACGAATGCGTTCTGATACTATTCATCTGATTGCGAAGTATCTTTTGATGAATTTCTTAGGATAAGGTCCAAAGTCAAATTAAAAATAATTTGTTCATATAAGTCAAAAAGTAATACTTATGAACGTCAAAATTTATGAGTTACTAAGTTTAGTTATTGAATTACATTAAGGTTTCTTGCTGCGATCAGGCCAAGGGTTGAGCCTACGAGAAGATACCTGCAAGAAACATACGGCCAGTCTTTCAAATTGCTATTCAATTATGAATCAAATAATTTCAGTATTCTGCAGCTCATATATATGTACAAGGTGTCGCAGTGATTACACCATATATTACTAACTATTAAAATGCCAAGAAAAAATATCAGTCAGACTTAATTTTTAAAATATTGAATGGATATTACAACTTATGCCATGCATTAGCCAGTCAGCATATCTGTAGCAAACACATAGCATTGAGGCGCTTAAGTTGTATGATATAATAATCTGTCTTGTGACATCGCCCTAACCGGTTATACGTCATATAACATTAATTAAATGCATGCTTGAGTACATTTTTATGTCACATTACATTATAACAAAATTACTGTCTGTATACTATACATATGGAGAACCTTAGTAAATAACAACAACATATTCTTGACGTTAACTTCTAACACGACAAGCGGTAAAACTTTTGACTGTGACTTTGACATGGCATTTTACAGTACAGTTATACGCTTTATATTATTTATTGTGAGTTATGAATAGGTTAGGTGAAGGAAAACAACGCGAGGAAAGCTGTCTAGTCTGGGAGGTCTCCGTAATATTCTCGAAGATATGTAAACTCTGCTGACCTTAACAGTCCAGCGTACTCTTCTCACTTAGAAGAGGTTTGTGCCCAGCAGCGGGACAGTTTTTATTATTATATACAAAGCTGATATTATTATTATAATAATAAATTAGTTGTTTTAAACGAAAGATGATCGCATAATATGCAACATATGTACATTATTATATGTACTATATTGTTTATTAAATTTAAAATTTATATATATATATATATATATATATATATATATAAAATATATATATAATAATAATAATAAACTTGTAGATGTTGAAGTGCCGTACTACAGGTATGTAGCTGAATCAGTTCTCGAAAATGGTCATGTCACGTTGTACTGGGATCGAACTATCATCACAGACAGGACTGTTGTGGCCAACAAACCTGACATTGTGGTGATAGATCGATCAGAGCGCCGTGCAATGATTATCGATGTCACCATTCCGCATGACGGCAATCTCGTGAAAGCTGAAAAGGATAAACAAATTAAATATCTCGATTTAGCTCGCGAGGTTGTCGACATGTGGGATGTGGATTCGGCAATCATTGTGCCGATAGTCATATCTGTCAATGGACTAATTGCTAAGAGCCTTGATCACCATCTAAAGAGGCTCGCGTTAGGTGCTTGGATCGGGGGTTTGATGCAGAAGGCAGTGCTATTAGATACAGCACGCATTGTGAGGAGGTTCCTGTCTCTGGAATCCTAACCACCGGCAGCTTGGACTCTGTGCCCGATGCCGGTGGGTCGTTTCAGTTTTTATATTTTTAAATATGTATGTTTTTATATTTATATTAATAAAGGGAATAATTAGAAGAAAAATAGTAATAAAGAGAATAATAATAATAATAATAATAATAATAATAATATTCTACCACATACACACAACACCATCTAGCCCAAACTAAGCAGAGCTTGTACTATGGGTACTAGACAATGGATAAACATACTTATGTACTTTCTTTTTGTAAATACGTACATATTATACATAGAAACACCCAGACCAAGACAAACATCCATGTTCATGCACACAAATATTTGACTTGTGCGGGAATCGAACCACTAACCGCTACGCCATCGAGGCCGACACATATATATATATACATATAACCAGCGTAAGAATAATAACACAGTCACAGAGTTACGCTCGGTGAGTCAGCGTTCCAAGACTCACATTCCTACCTCTACCATTCTTTATATCATATGTTTAATACGAAAGTTTTCAGTGTCGATAAACGTGAGTAAAATCACTGGTATTTTGCCAGCTATATTTAGTATCGACATACTTCTTTATTTGTTCGTAGGTTTTGGTCATAAGAAATTAATTTCTCAGGACCTAGAAAATAAATTGTATTGAACCAAAACCTTTGAATAACATCTTTTGGCATCCATCATTGCGTCCATATGTCAGATTCCGGTCTGTAACTAAAAAGTTTTTAACTAAAATAACAATTCGCTGGACTTATGGCATTGGATGATTGGACTGGACCCATGATGTTTACAAGATTCATCATACTTATTTTGTCAGATGTGACGTCTTAATGATATGCTGATCTCAAACATGAATAATTAAGCTGCCATTTTAATGTGTTTGAAAGAAATATTTCACAGCCTCGCTGCCAAATATTGACCATATTGGCACATCAATATCTCAGATCTTGACCTAAAAACTGTTTGTTTCGATAATGTTTGGCGAAATATTAAAATGTTATATAAATTATAATTTGTGTTACGGTTAAAAGACGAAGAAAAGTAATGGACGTCTTGAATTTTAAGCGTTGTGCCTTTAGTCTTTTGCGTCAATTTTACGCAAAATAATAAAGATAACAAGCTTTCTGAAAAACAATATACTTATTCATGATAGGGTGGGAGGATATGGCAAGAATGGGTAACAAGATGTACCTATATTATAATACAAGTACTTAACCCAGTTTACCTTGACACCTTGATTTTGATTGTCAGGACGCTAGAGATAGTTATTTAGGAATTGTTCTTTATTACCATTTGACAGCGACATCTGTAAATAATATACAAATAACACGTACATGACCTTACAAATCCTTCTTCGAAGATTATTTCAACTACCTCTAATTATTAATTCTTGGTCATTAAACTAGTTGAAGAATCACATTAAAGTTACCGTTTAAGGCCCGTTATAAGGGCAACGACCTGATAATCAAAGGTACGAAACCCACAAATTCAACTTGATAATTTTTATTCCATGTTCAGCATCTTATTTGACTCTGCAGTAGACTCACACCTGCGAAATTTACATGTTTCCTATATTTTATAAAAATACCAAATGTTAAAGACTGTTGGTTACATTACAGTGCAAACGTACAAAATTAATAAATCTACTAAAATACTTACTAATAAATTTGTTTAATGTTCAGCTAGTATGTTGGTGACTGTACGTTGATGCATATATACAAACTTACATTTCGATTGTATCTGTCAGTTATGCTTTTTACCGACTGTGGTGAGAAAATTACCAGGCAATCTGAAGTCTTTGACTACGTTTTTGGGAAAATCAGCCAACCCACCAGTCGTTCATTCCAAAAATACGTATATTTGCCTTAACGAGTGGCTTAATTTCAATAGTTATATTATTTATCAATTAGAAGATAGCTTTTTTTATAAGAAACTAGATTTTGCAAGGGTCTACATGTCCGTGGATACAACAAATTCCTGTTGCTTAGCTTCTAGGTGGCGCGGCGTACCTAGCAAGATATTTTTACTATTTATACTCGACTCCTAGGTGGCGTATCGAGACAAAACATGCACCATATCATAAGTTAGACCTCCAGAAATACAAATATAAATACGGTACTCAATAATATTCCGTGCAGCAGTTCTTGCGTCATGCGCGTACAATCATACAAACAAAAATTCTAAAATTATTTTTTGTTCTCTATAGCTTGTATGGGGTGAGGTATCGCTTATATTATTTTTTCTGAAATATATTCTATGTACGGACATCGACCAGTTACAATATTATCTATATATATAAAAATCTCGTGTCACGGTGTTTGTGATCGCACTCTCGACGCAACGGCTCGACCGATTTTTATGGTTTTGTTATCTATATTAAGTAGGTATGAGAATAGGTCGTAAAGGATATTTCATACCGCCAGGTGATTAGGGTGTCCCTATGGCATATATTTATATGGCAAAACAACGTTTTCCAGGTCAGCTAGTTATATGTAAGTATACAATTTTATTATACATACTATATGCCTTGGTGTTTAAAGTAAAATCATACGCACGTGTATGATTTTTACTTTAAATACCAACCATAGAGAGTACTCTATGGTTGGCATAAAGCAGCAGATATAAAGTAGCGTGTAACGTTTAAGACTGCGCCGAGCGAAATGTGCCAAAACAGACGGTCACAGTTAAGTGAATAAAATCAACACTTTTGGTTTAATACAAATATAAAATATACATTTACCATAACAATGAATGTGTTTACAATTACTCCGTGTAAAAAACTTAAAATAATTAATATTTTCGCCTACAAAATTATGTAAATTTTCACGAAATATGCAGAAACATAAGCTCGAGTTACGTGATTTTTAAATTATAACAGTAGAGATCTATCCTATTTTACAGCTTAAACGAAACATAAATAAATAGTTGTATTACAATTTATCCGTCCCAAATATTTAAGTTATTGGTTGAAAATAAAGATACATATTTATCAAAAAAGCACTTCAAATCATCCATACAGTTTTACTATGGCGGCGCGCGTCGATTTGAATATGCGCCATACGAGCTCTGTCATTATCTGTCTTATGCTCAGCGGCGCAGTCTTAAGAGTACATAAACGTTACACGCTGTATAATCTCAGTAATAGTATACGCACGGAGTTTTAAAAAATACTGTCATTCGTTATGACTGAACCTGTTACTGTATTACGAACATTTAGATCAGATATAATTCGGTTTGGTTACGTAAGTGAAAGCGTCATGTTTACCGCGACGCGTAATTTTTACGTCGTCGATTGCCAGGCGCGGTAGGCAGAGCTGCGCCGGTTGACCGCTAACGAAAGTGGTTCGGTGTGTTTCCATTGATATACTATGTTTTATAACATTGTATCGTGTTGGGGAGTTAAATTACTTTACGCGGCTTTTAATGTGGATTATAAATATTAATAAAAGTATTTGTTGTACGGATTTTAAATGTTAATAAATGTTTAACTTTATTATTCTAGAAACGTTTGTGGGTTTGAACTATTCAGACAAAGCCGAAATTAATGTATGAGATTAGCCGTTTAATAGATTACAGTAATAATAAGTAATAATAGCTTATTCAGTTTAAGTTGGTACAAATATGAACTACAATAGGTCTTAAAAATAGGATACCATACTTTGGACGCCTGTATTAGGTTATACCTGTATCACAGGTGATATCTGCTGTTATAGCTTAATAGGAAGAATATTCTTAACAATATTTAACAAATATAGATTGTTCTATAATAACTTAATAAGTTACTATTATAATAACTTAATTACTTACTTTAAAAAACGTGTCCTTCGCTCTGTTTCTTTATATGCCAAGGTGATTTAATTTTTTTAATAATTTTGTATTAAAATAGTAGATATGTTTTCTGTTAGACTAAAATTATTAAAATCTTATTTTACTAAAAATAACATTTTAGCTCAGGTTTTTTCATTTACGTATGCACTGACAAACCAATATTAAAAGCCATTGTTGTATGCAGCTCAGACCCTTTAAATAGACAAATCGATTAGTTGTTTTAAATCTCACTTTTTTTCTTTTCGTGTGGTTAGTGGCCAACTTGTTGTCAAGAGTTGTTCAAGCCGCCCGTAGGCCTCTGACATGGCTTAACGACTGCTGTCAATTTGGCAACAACCGGGACCGACATTTTACGTGCTCTCCGAAGCACGGAGACGCTCAGATGAAATACCACGAAGCGGTCACCCATCTATAGACTGACCGCACCCAACGTTGCTTAACCTCGCTAATCGTTTACCGATCAGTGAGTGCAACTGGCTATGAGCTGGCTCACTAATATATAACCTGTAGATAATAGTTTTTACCTATATTCCTGTAGAGGAAGTTGAGGCGTATTAAATCTTCATTTCACCAGTTATGCTTTTAGGTCATATATAATTATATCGGGTGCAGTTCCAGACCCCATGCACACTGAAAATATCTTGAAAAATAACCCAATAAAACCTTATCTGAACCAGGAATCGAACTCGAGGTCGCACAGCAGTTGCATTCACTACCGCTGCACCACCTACCTAGTTTTATATAATTAAATAAAAAGATAGATGGTTGTATTGCAGAACTAATTTAGTGATTGACATTGACATACTAGATTGAACTCAGGGTTAAGTTCAAGATCTAAGTAGCTCAGATTAGCTATGTGACCTTGACGGATTTATAACAAGATAATCATTAAAGACATCCGAGGTGCCTTTCTATTCCAAGACACTGTTACTTCGACAAACATACTTTAACATACAATTACAATCTCACGGCTATATCTCCGACGAGGTAGGTAGAATAGCTAACCTAAGCCTGTGTGCTGCCTGTAAATCGACTGTCTAAATGGCAATTCGTCTAGGTCGCAGGTGACTGAAATCGCAAGCTCAAAGTAGGGTAGCACCCGACTTTGGCCGCGCGGCAACCGGCCGCATGCAGCTAGTGACTAAAATCGACTCGTGTAAGCCCTTTAGGAGTGGGTTCACGTCGATGTTGGTTTCATTTTTCTTTTAAAAAAGCAATTCCCACGTCAGGAATAATTCTTGTGTCGCGGAAGACTTTACAGACATTCAAACAACGGACACAAAGAATACCTAGACCAGGAATAAACATTTATAGATAAAAAAAATGTTTATTGCCTAAAAATATTAACAATGTCAAATCCAATGTCCTGTGGCCCCACACTAGGCAAGCCTGTCCTGTAGGTGAGTGACGCGACTAAATTATTTAACATAAATTGTTAGCTCGGACAGCATCATAAAGTATATCTATGGCTTTTAGTAAAAAATAGGTACAACAAACTTATAATAACTATAATATGCGAAGTTTATAATACTTACTAAAATATGTGCATTGATCTCGATACAAATGAAAATTGCAATTTAACTAAGGTATGCATGTAGTTCCTGTATTATATTATATTATTAAATATTTTATATAAGTATATAAAGTATATAAATTTTTTATAAAGTATATAAATTGATTGACAATTATCGCCTGCTCCGTGCCTCGGAGAGCACGTTAAGCCGTCGGTCCCGGCTGCCATGAACATCTATGGCAGTCGTTATTGGGAAAGTCAGTACCCTCTAATATCCTGACACTAGTCTAGCCTTAGGGTATCGTTAGCCTTCGGGTTGCGGAGGTCAGGTGGCAGCCACTCCGTGTAAAAAATGATATCCAGTCAAATCCGGTTAGACCAGAAAAGCCGACCCCAAGTGACTTGGGAATAATAAAGGCTAAGAGAGAAGAAGAAGATAAAGTATATAAAAATAGAGCAGCGATAGCTCAGTAGGGAGACCAACAGACTGCAATGCAGAGGGTTTCGGGTTCGAACCCACGTCGCGCACCTCTGACTTTCGGCAGTTATATGACTTTTCGTAATTATGTGCGTATTGATTGACAATTATCGCCTGCTCCGTGCTTCGGAGAGCACGTTAAGCCGTCGGTCCCGGCTGCCATGAACATCTATGACAGTCGTTATTGGGAGAGTGTCAACACAAAAGATCCCACTGGGTGCAGTGTCGCCGGTCTGCACTGACTGGCCCCCACATAAGATAAGTATAGAAAGGGAAAAAAAATATCACACAAATGTTTGTACCGTGTGTGGATTCGAACCCAGTGGCGCAGTGGTGATGTGACCACATAAACCTCTACGCCAACCGTGCAATCAAGATATGTTTAGCAATCTAATAATTAACCTTTGTGTAAAAACGTAATTTATCACATGCATCATATCACTTCGTTAAGAATTCAAGGTTTAGTTTAAAGTTTAGTCTTTGTGATCCTTTCTCAGACGTTCTCTAAGTAATAATAAATCAACATTCACTTTTCGTGTAGATCATCTGCATTAAGGTTAAATAATACAAGTTGTTATATACTGATAGCATTCTATTCACGATTATACATTCACTAGCTGTTCCTCGCGGTTTTACCTACGTTTATGATTATTGTTTAGCTTACGAGGCTCGTAGCATCATGTTGTTGTAATGAAGAATATATATATCAAATATATAATAATATCAAATGTATTATATTTTCAAATCCGACTGTTAGTTCCAGCGATTATCACGTTCAAACAAAAACCAAATATTCTACAAATTTATTATAATAATATTATATTATAAATAAGATGAAATCTAATTATAATCGTCTGAAATAATCTTCAGTATTGGAAAACCAGCCCTGTGATGCAGGAATTATAATTATATACATACAATTAAAGGACAAAATCTATACACATATCAGAAAAAAAAAAATCGGACGTAATAATTGTGCCGTGTGGAATTTGAACCCAAAAGAGACGGCTGCTGACGCTGCGAAATTTCTGTTGTCTCATTAGTCATAATAATTACATAGTATGTAAATATTAGTAGTATTTAGTATTTTAGTATTCTAAAAAAGAAGATTCCGCACTAGGTTTAAATCCTGTGTCGCGAGGGACTTCACAAACATCCAAAAAATGAACACAAAGAACACCCTGACTCGGAACAACTATTTGGAGATCACACCAAATTTTGTCCCGTGTGAGATTCGAACCTACAACACTCGGCGCGGTCGCAGTAGCGAGTCGACCACTTATGTGTATACTTTGGAATGTATTATATAAATGATCGCATGTTCCTAGGTTGCTTATTAACTCTTCTAGATATTATAAATTAGTATGCTTGTGGGTGTAGTGTGGTAGTGGTTTCACGTTGGTCATGCAATAGATGAGATTCGAATCTATGATCTGTTGATCGGTAGTGCATCGCTTTATTAATTAAACCAATTCTGCTTATTATTTCTAATTTTTTTTCCGCAATCGTTTAATTATGCCGGAAGCAACTACTACCCGATGGCGAACCGATTGTGAATGCGTCTGTTGTGCTCTTGCACTCCTTCTCTCTCTCTCTTACTCCTCTCGGTTATCGAGACCTCTTGGTCTCGATAACCGGGAGGAGTATTATTAGGTTTTCTATCAAAGAATTATTAGTAGCACAGGTTGAAATTGTACCCGTTAGACGGCAATAATTCGCTCGGACCTCGAACAAAGTTGGCGATATGCGGGTCCCTCGGGTGTCTACCCATTCAGGGAGAAAGTCGTGAGACTATGTATGTATGTATGCTAAATACTAGTAGATCACTTGGAAAATACATTGCACGTTGCTTTCAGCCCGTATCTCTAGAGATGAAACTTGGTACGAACGTCGATGACTTTGATAGGAATCGACACCTCACATGTACCTCCGAACTTTTAATAACCTGCATGTTCCAATACCGGTTTTGTCAGTACTAAATGCGATTTAATATGCACTTTTGTAGTAGTGAAATCAAAAGCGAAACTGTCGTCGAGTTCACGAGTTAACTAAAATGTCGTTTGGAAGTTTTCTACAGAAAGAAACATGATAGTGCACATTTATTATATTATGTCAGATTATGTTTCTATACATTGTAATGTTACGTCAGAAAATTTACGAAGAAAGTATCAGACGAGTGTAAATGGTAGTAAGCGTAAGAGCGGTGAATGTTTTTCGAATCAATTTGGACTTCATAAATGAGAACCAGGTTAATAATACCTTAAACTCACAAGCATGCTCGTCGAATGGGATGAGAGGAAGGCAATTCGTAGACAGACAGATGGACGGACGGATGGACGGACTGACGGACGGACTGACAAAGCTGTTGTATAAGAGTTTTTTCGAACTCTAAAAGGCATGTGCTATCAATACAAATGTGGTCTGGAAAGGAATATTTTTTAAAAGGCTGTATATTAATTATCTATGCAGGCTGTGTTTACGAATACAAACGGATTGCATAGTGGCTTAGGTGGTCGCCTTGTTACTGCCTCAGCACCGAATATCGTGGATTCGATCCCCACACGGGATAAAAATATGTATGATCTACAATTAGATATGCCGAGTCTGAACACGGAACAACAATTTGTAAAATACTCCACGACGCTAGAATTAAACTGTGTGCCATTAAAAACAACGATAAAAGAAAAAAAAAAAATTATGGGCCACGGTGAGTAGTCAGGTGACCTGCACCTGACTACTCGCAGTGTATAGGCTTTAACTTGTGTCTTCCAAAGCATGGGGTAGTATGAAACACCACCAAGGAATATAATTCGTATGTATTGACAACACAATACATAAGTTATTTCTTTTTTTTCTAATCATGGTCATCATTACTATGGTATCCTCAATATTTAAGACAATTTCTGCATCAAAATCACACTCCATAAAGAAATTAAAGTATCTTCATAAAAATATGTATCATTAAAAAAAAAGTATTGATGACGACTTATTTGACAGAGCCGTTCGAATGCATAAACTTCAGCTCTAGTGCTTAGGGCTGAAGTTTATGCATTCGAATTATTTAACATTTAGAGTTAGAGTATTTCAGAGACCTGATGTGTATAACATCGGTTGTCAGACGTTGTACTTTAAGAATTCGTGCAAATGCCATACTTTATGCGCATTTTTAACTTCGCGAATGGCAGATGGGTTTTTGATTACATGCTAACATGCAAATTGACACGACATCATTTCTGTGATCCAAATTTCTTGAGAAATATTATTATTCATAAATGCTACGTGAATATGATAATTATTTATTAAGTGACACCTATGAACACGTATTTAAAACTCTATGTAATATTGTATTCTACTATTAATGATTATTTGTTATCAATAACTATATAATATATATATTATATATAATATAATAAACTAATATAGACACAATTAATATAAGTAATTTGAAATTCTGATCATTTTGTAATATAACTGCTACGCATTGTTGGATTTATTAACATAGACATTGTATTTAACTTTGACATTATAGTATAGAACTTTAATTTACTTTGACATTGTATGGCATTTTAGTTTTCTTGACATTTAAATAAATACTAGCGGTCGCCTAGTGCTCGAAATTCGACCAAAGTTTGCCTGTAAGATATTGCTGATATATGTCATTATATATTGATATATTTAACCATAGTTACGCGCTTCGACTGCGTGTGTCAAATGCATGGTTGTGTGCGTGTAGTGTTTTTTCATTAATCTAATGTATTTCTAATGCACATTTTATAAAAATATTATCATACGCCCCTCCTTCTTCATATAAACTTTAACTGTGTCAAATTTCATACTCCTCCGACCGCGCAATTTTCGTAAAAAGGGGTACAAAGTTTTTGCTTCACGTATTAATATATAGATATGTGTTGAATGCACGCCTTGGGTGGCAAAATGTAGAGATGCCTCATTTTGTATAAGAATATTTTGTACCTATATTGCAAAAAATTGATTCCTTAAGGTATTAGTTATCTTAAAATAAAAATAAGGTGTTTCTTTTCATTTGGTTTAATTCCTATCTTTTTTAATTAAAGCATTGCTAGGATGGTAGATAAGGAAATGTCTATAATTGCCGTTAAACATAGTTAGTAATTATAATATGTTCAGCGTAATGTAAGTACGCTTTTGGCTGATTGTCAACAACGGAAGTTAATTACACCTATTAAGAATACATAGACTGTGCCAATATGTTTATTAATTATTTATGATCTGTCCATATTTGTTATTTAAATCATACTAAGTAGTATTATGTTTAATTATTTATTTTATTATATTTATTGTAAAGATAAAGTAAATATTGATTCCTTTACTAGATGTTATCCTGCCTAGCCGAACCGATCGCAGTGCCACCTATCGAGTTAAATTGTGAATCTAAACTAGCCAAGGGTTTATATCAAAATTGGACCATCCCTTTTTTTGAATTTCAATGACTTGTACATGTACAGATTAAAATAAATAAATAAAATTGGTGAAATTCGTTTACTAGTATAGTATCCGTTACCAACAGACTGCAATGCAGAGGGTCTCGGGTTCGAACCCACGTCGCGCACCTCTGACTTTCGGAAGTTATATGACTTTTCTTTTTTATATGAAATTATGTGCGTATTGATTGACAATTATCGCCTGCTCCGTGCCTCGGAGAGCACGTTAAGCCGTCGGTCGCGGCTGCCATGAACATCTATGGCAGTCGTTATTGGGAGAGTGTCGACACAAAAGATCCCACTGGGTCGAAGTGTCGCTGGTCTGCACTGACTGACCATCACATAAGATAAGATAGTATCCGTTTCAGCCTCCGTGGCGCAGCGGTAGTGAATACGACTGCTGTGCATGTGATCTCGGGTTCGAATCTCGGGTCGGGCCAACAAAAAAGTATTTCGTTGGCCCGACCGAGGGTTTGTCTATTAAGAAATCTGAATGGCAGCCCAGAGTTGGAAGTTAGCGGTATTAGACACCCTCATGCCTCGGAAAGCACGTGAAGCCGTTGGTCCTGCGCCCCATCTCTCTCCGGTCGTGTCGGATTGCCGTCCCATCGGATCATGAGAGTTAGGGAACAGAGAGTGCACTTGTGTTTGCGCACACTCTTAATAATAAATATCTCCTGCGCATATGGCCAGTCTCCGTTAAGATAGGCCGCCTTGACCGAAATTCGGTCTGGAGTAGGTACATTATTATTAATATCCGTTTCAGTACTAAGTAGTATCTGTTTTTGAGTTTATCACGAACAGTCAGACGCGTCGGGGTCTTTGTTTTGTAATATGTAGTGATGTATAAAGATGATCCTTTTTATGATAGGAAGTTCACGGTTTCACATTGAATAAATACCATTAAGAGTGTGTTACGTGTTGTGCATACAGAATTACTTATTACTCCGGTAATGGGCTCGATGTGTCAAATGCCTTACGTTATTGACCATAAAAGGTTAGCGGTGAATAACAATTGCTTTTTTATTTACATCTGATTTCGTAGGAATAATTGATGTACCATTGTCATTAAAAATATTGGAGATCACACATGTTAGTCTATCTTTATATTATACTAGCTGACCCACGCAACTTTGTCTACGTCACATAAGAGAATTTGCCCCGTTTTATCTACATTTTACATTGATCTGCTCTCTGATCTTGCTCCTCTTTATTATGTGTTATGTTATATAGTCTATAGCCATCCTCAATTAATGAGCTATCCAACACTAAAATAATTTTTCAATTCGTACCAGTAGTTCCTGAGATTAGCGCGTTCAAACAAACAAACTTTTCAGCTTTATAATTTTAGTATAGATTTACTTATTAAATACATTTTAGTTATGTCTGCATGTATACATTTATAAGCACATGGAAATAATACGAAATATATAATATAATACTTCTAAATAAAAAAGGTAATTTTTACATACCTACACCCAAAGTATTAAAATTGGAAAAAATACACTTTTTTTAAAATTGAGCGTCCATATTGTTTTTTCTTATCTATGCAAAAATAAACGTAACCTTCAGCACAATGGTAGTATCAAAATTACTATTTAAACCACCTCTAAAATCCATTTTATAGATGACAAAATAGTTATGAATAAGTCCATTGCTCAAAATATGAAGTTACATCTGTAATATTGTCTTCTGTTTACGCGAATGTTATTTACAGAAATTAAACTACTATATACAGATTTTATCGCGTTGTTTATTTTACACTTTATTACATAATTTAGAAACTACTACTAAGAAACTTTATTAATTTTGAAGCTAATTAAATTATTAAAACTATTTATATTTAAGTTTACATTTTCTTAGAATCAATTTCTAAGGCCAATAGATTACGAAATTAAGGTTTCTACGATACATTAAAGATTAAAGCTAATTCAAACAAGCAAGCGAAACAGAACTACCGGCTAGCCACTTAATTAGCTGGTACCGACGTGACATGTTGACGTTGGTTAGCAGACCGTAAGTTTTACCTCGACTATATTTGTTAAAGGTATTTAGGTATTATACTGAAAACAGTTTGTTCGTTCGCGCAAATTGCATGTATAAATATTTTACTCATACAAAATGGCCGACCACGATTATCAAACTGAATGCACCTATTACGTGGCATTATGAATGCAGGTCAGTGTCACGTGTGTTAGGTAATTAAGGTTATACACATAATAATGTAAGGATAGGTTAGAGACGACCTTCGTGTGTGTGATTTAGATCGATTCGTAGTCAAAAGTTGACGTTCGTTTTATTTTGTCACGTGAGTGACATTCTAAGTTAGTATTTATTTATTCGGAAATAAATTGACCAGTACATGGTCACCCTATATTATTAAGAACTTCAAAAACATAGATATCCTTTTTTAAAAACATAACTGCTGCATTAGGAATAATTGATGTGTTGCGGAGACTTTACAAACATTCAAACAACGGACACAAAGAACACCCAGACTCGGAACAACCGCAAGAGGATAACACAAAAAAAAACACAAGCAAACAAACATAAATTTTTGTCCCGTGCGGGGTTCGAACCCACAACACCGACCGACCATTGAAACCATTACCATCATATCACATTTCACTCATTATTTAGATAGTTTGGTGCAATGTGATACATTTGCCCAACCTTTCAGATACACAGAGGTGAATCTATAAGTAGGTTTATTTATATAGTCTTTCTAACGCTAAAGAATGACGATGTCTTTTCATATTTTGTCAGGTTAAAGTCGCCATTTTATTAATTGTTTGTCTCAAGCATTGTTGAATAGGTCACAGTTATTTTAACTCTACTCACAGTACAACTAGAAGTTCGAACATCATTTCTGTTCACAACGGTAGTATGTGGGTCCACGACCTGTTGTTTTAGGAGTTGATTCTAGACGTAACGCCTTATCCATTATGCTACAACTTAACAAAAGTGTTTGTTTATTCTATCGTAAGAATATATTTCTGCATGCAATCGCATATGTTTTAATAAATTACTGCTCATTCATTAATTAATAGTGTCAAAGATAGTTGCTCATGTGACATTATTTTAAAAGTCACTAATGACATCTTTTAAAGTTCGAGCCATATTGCACAGAGATAAATAGGCGAAGGTCGCTATAGCCGCAACCTTTCTTTTCCGACAAGCAATAAATAAATAAATAATACATAAGATTATGTATTTATGCATATAAACTGTAAATAGCTGCTTTCCGCGGTATCGCTCGCGTGGTACATCTCAATATGTGTTTAATGCACGACAATAAGTGTCGCGTGACATAAAAATAGCTTTGTAAGCGGTGGTAGCCCAATGGATAAGGCATTGGACTTGCGATCGAGAGGTCGCAGGTTTGAATCTCAGCCATTGCACTACTGACGTGAACCCACTTCTAACACAAGCATTCTAGCTTAGCTGGAGGGGTTAACAAGAATACTAGCAATTTGAAACCCAAATTGGTAATAATCTTTAAAAAAAAAGCTGATGGTATCCGAGTCCATGTATCTTTTTAATTCAATGTCAGTCTTTTTCTTTGATGTAACTGTCTTACTTCTGCGCAGACGCTTCTTTTTAAGTAGTAGCTATCCTCCGGCAACAGTTCTTTTTTCTGGATGAAAGGTACCCTACATATGTCCTTTTTTGTACCCCTGACGATATGTATGCGAAATTTCATGATGATCGGTCGAGCAGTTACAATGTGAAAGTGTAAAAACAAACTCACATTCGTATTTATAATATTAGCTGGGTAAACTAAGGAAAATAACTTTCATGACATGAAAATATTTTATGACTTTTAATGATTGCAAATGGCAATAACAAATGTAATTGCATTCCTTATTGCTATTTACAATAATGAGAAGTTGCGCAATGCCTGATGTTTTGATTGTATGTAATAATAAAATTCACGCCATAACTTATGTGATATTAAATTAATATTTGATTCATCACCGTCAGTATTGACATCTCATTTCATTCTGTAATTTATTTAATACTGGTAAATTATAATTAAATAACTCCGGATAGGCAAGCTGAAGTGGCAGCGGGTAGGGTACATAGTACGCAGAACCGATGGCCTTTGGGGCAGAATGGTTCTGGAGTGGCGGTCACGCAATGGAAGACGCAGCATGGGTAGGCGACAAGGTGGACCGACAACCTGGTAAGTTTTGCGGAAAGCGGTTGGATGCGGGTGACCATGACCGGTCTGTGTGAAAAACCTAGGGGGAGGCCAATGTACAGCAGTGGACGTCTTTTGGCTGATATGATGATGGTAAATGATTGGATAGTCTATGTTCGATAATGTACATTATTTTAAACGCAGACTTCAAAAGGAAACTTTTTGTAAAAACGACATCAAAATTTGTGGTGCAATGAGGTGACCTTTAATCTGTCAATTGTTGGGATGCCAGATATAAAAGCGAGGAATTTTGGATATAAGGAATATTTAAGCCTAGTGCAAATAATATATCTCGTTATCTGCCTCATATGTCTGCATTTTAATCTGGCAAGTTTTTTAATACCAGATATAATTAAAAATCTTTTGTGTCTGACCACCGGTGTGCTGCTGCGACTCAATAGGTTAATAACTCAATATAAATTACTTCCTTTTTATATTATATCCGAAGGCAAGCTGTTAATAATGTGGGTTAGTAGTATAATTATTATTAAACCCTACAAATAAGCTACATGCTTGTGATAAATTATATTGAGTGTATTAAATTAGATTTCCATTTATTATACATAGGTACAATAGAATGAAATCGAAGCAAGTATTAGATTACAAAGTTAGGATCTATAATTATATTAATACGTGAGGCAAAAACTTTGTACCCCTTTTTACGAAAATTGCGCGGGCGGAGGAGTATCCTAATATTTTTATAAAATATGCATTACAAGTACATTAAATTATTCAAAAACACTACACGCACACAACCATGCATTTGACACACGCAGTCGAATCGCGTTCATAGTATTTCGGCATGGTTCGGCTGATGTCGTCTAATTCTTCGTTACTATTGTTACACACCTTAAGTATTACCTATTGCAATTTCGCGGTATATACACCTAATAACGATCAAAATTAAAATTTAAATCAATTAAGGCAGAATTTTGACCTCTTGGCGACCGCTAGTTTCATTAATTGGGCCTTCCTATGATAATTTGCTTAAGAGATTTTCTTAATCATTTTTTGGCAAGACTCAGAATATATTTTGCAATAATTAATGCAAACGTTTAAATATTTATAATCATTATTTATATAAATAAAAATCAATTGCCACATATATGACGGAGCATCACTTAAAAAGACTCGACCGTTTTGGCCGTTTTTTTGTTGTGTTTGTCATTGTCAGGACAAGGTTTGTATGAACGAACATTTGCAAAAAATCCGCGAAATATGTCAAAAATTTTATTGGTATTTTATATGACAAAAATTATTGACGTTTTGATATTAAATTATAATATATTTTTGTATTGATTGACAGGACAATGACTGTCGGGTCAGAGAGTACTATAATAAAAATGTGTTCTGAGAATATGCGTTTTCTTTGATGTACCTATATTGCAGCAGAAAGCGCAATTTGTTTGCTTTGACTACTTTTTGTATTGTTACCAAAACCAAATCGCCGGTATCACGCACAATTACTCCGTTTAACGATCATCTGGGTTCAAACTTAACTTTTGATTTGTTTTACATCTAAACAAATCAAAAGTTAAGACACAATTTTGTTAGCATGTTTGAGGTTTTGTGAGGAATATGTTTTAGAAGAAGCCTTTAGGCATAATTCTTGTGTCGAACACCCAGTCTGGGTATTGGTGAATAACTTAAACTTTTGTCCCGTATGGGCATCGAAACCACAACAGTCAGCATGGCGGCAGTAGTGAAGCAACCTTATTAACTATTAAACCCATGCAGTCGCGAACAATATGTATGATCATTGATCAGTTTTGTGTCCAACCCATTTTCATTTTTGTTATTTACATTTTTAGAATTCCATATCCAAAAGGTGCTAACGGGACCTGTTTATTACTAATCCTCCGCTGTCCGTCTATCCGTCTGTCTGAGGGCGGGCTGTTTCTAATGAACCGTAAAAATCTAGATAAGATTTTCACAGAGTGTGTATTTTTATTGCCGCTATAACAACAAATAATAAAAAATTAAGATGGCAAAGTATTTAAAAAGTACATAGTTATAATTTTGTACGATGCTGTGCGACTCGCTCTTGACCAGTTTTATTAAGTTTAGTTCATATTATTGGTTTATTTACTGCACTCATTAACTAAAATATATAATTACCTTGCAAGATCTTTACTATAAGTATGTAAACACATTCATCTCAGAATTACTTCTCGTAGATACAATCTCTATTCTTTGCTGGTACATTTATTATATTGCATATATTTCCTAGTTTGACCTGAAGAGGAAGTGCAATGAATGGTTCGTCAACTACGTATTATTCGTACGCTTGTGCATCGTAATTGGCTTATTTAACTTAGAATAACAGCCTACTGCCTTGAGCAAACGTACGCAGGTTTAATGATTATATGCATTATGTTGTAGGAACTTGTTAGGTCCATGATCAAATACAGAGAAATATACCTATAGTTTGAATATGGTAAATAATATTTCCAGATTCGAAAGAGATATCTGTAGATGATAAAGGGTAGTATTTAACTGCACAGC
This sequence comes from Catocala fraxini, assembly GCA_930367265.1. NCBI lineage: Eukaryota > Metazoa > Arthropoda > Insecta > Lepidoptera > Erebidae > Catocala > Catocala fraxini. The sequence goes on along the minus strand of OV884034.1, from coordinate 23,132,476 downwards.
CAAAAAATAATAATAGCTGACCAAAATATATTGCACAATACAAAATATATTTAAAGGCATCAAACTAAGTCGACGTGACGGAGCCCCGATGCGACTGCTATGCAGTTGCAGGTTTGATAACCGGGTCGGGCAAAGCGATATTTGGAATTTTCTTCCAATACACACACAGCATCTTTTATGTGCCCGGTAGAGAGCAAAAAGCTCAATTATTATTACGTAGGCCTTAAAATTATAGTTGTTAATAGTTAGGTTCAATATCTCAGCGTAGTCCTTTGGGTATAGAAGTATAAGAGAAACATAAGTGTATGTATGTAAAAAGTAAGCCTAACATTTCTCCCTCATTTAATATCTGGTCTAACCTTTGAAAATCAGTACCCCTTTGGTTTGTGGAGGTTAGATGGCAGGCATTCTGTATAAACACTCAGCCAAGATTAGTGGATCATAGTTATATATTTAGGAATAATGATTAGATGACAATTACCTGCCTCTTAGAAGAATGAGTTTGTGTTAATCGAGATATACCGAGTTTGATTCTCAGGCAGTTTTTCTGTTAAGGGTAGTACTGAGCAGGTAAATGTGCGAAAGCTCGCAATACAGCTATGTATATACAACTCAAAGATATTTGAAGTATGTATTTTCAAAATGTGTGTTACATACATTTTGAAATACTTCAAATATATTTCTATTCTTATGTATATTTCTTCAAATATATAAATCATGCCTGTTGAACATAATTCACCGCTAGCTACACATTTGAAAAAAAAGGCCTTAGTATGTTAATAATTATATTATATATCTACCAATGACGTAAAAAAATCGCATATCAAAAATCTAAATTCATATCTAAAAGATAAGCCGCAACAAATTAAATAAGTCACTCGTTGAGTCGGTGCGTCGATTACGAACAATCGCATCGGAAATGCATTGTGTAATCAAGCAATCGTAATCGATTATCGGAATCAACGTTCCGTTGCATTCGCGCCATATTTATGCCTCGGAAAACTTCTATGTCTCTTGACATTATGTTTTTTTTGTTATAGTGTTGGTCTCGAGTTCGATCCCAAGGCGTGATCTCTGACTTTTCGAAGTTATGTGCCTATTAAATAGTTAATTGTCGCTCGCTTTAATGGTGAAGGAAAACATCGTGAGGAAATTTGCTCGTCTAAGAGTTCTACTTAATGCTCTCTAAGATATGTGAAGTCTGCCAAGCCGCACTGGGTCAGCGTGGTAGACTATGGCCCATCTCACACTGAGAAGAGGCTTGTGCCCAGCAGTGGGACAGTTTAATACAGGGCTGATATTATTATAATACTGTTGTACTTGATTTTCAAGGTAAATGAGATATATAGGCTATAATTTAGGATAAACTATAATTTAGGATAAAAATACTTAATAAAAAAGGTTAAGACTGGTATAGTATAATAATACATTATCTGTGATTAAATTGACGTACTTAAAGTCTGATAACAAATTATTAATGCCACTGCCACGCCTGAGGTCGCGGTTCGATTCCCGCACAAGTCAAACATTTGTGTGCATGAACATGGATGTTTGTCTTGGTCTGGGTGTTTCTATGTATAATATGTATGAATTTACAAAAATAAGTATATATGTATGTTTATCCATTGTCCCATACCCATAGTACAAGCTCTGCTTAGTTTGGGCTAGATGGTGTTAAGTGTATGTGGTAGAATATTATTATTAATATTTTTAAAGAAAAGCATGGCCGCGATTGCAATTAATATATTACTTCCGAAGTTCATTATTGGTCTGATATAGCTCGGATCAGCTAGCTAGATTCGTAAGATATTTTGGAAAGAACTTAAGAACATTAAGTATATTTAATTTAAAGTCTATTAAGTCCTGGATACCAGACATATTAAACAATGTATAGTGTCTGACCGCCGGTGTACCGCTGTGCCTCAATAGGTTAAGGTAGAGTAAATAGAAAGACGTATTAAATCTTATAAATGGCTAATAATTATGTATTATCTTCCTACTATATTAAAAATAGTTTTAATGTATTTGTATTTCTTTTATACTTACTGTATTTATTTTGTTCTAATTTTATTAAGTTATAAGCTACGATGGTGTTGGCATATCCTTACTCGATATATATCCCAACTAAATAAAGTATATATTTCAAATCAATAATCATTCAAATCGGTTAGAAAATGCCGGCGATGTAAGATTATAATAAAACATATATGCGTTAATTGACAGCCATCTTCTTTTTGGAGAACGGTTTTAAATTACCATTCGTATGAAAGCTCATTTATCTTTTTGAAAGTCCAAATAAATGTCTTTTCCTTCAAGTACCTGAACATTTCGAATCTTAACAAATTGCGACCTTTGTCGCATGTCGTAAGTTACAATGGCTTCTTAAATATTTGCATTTAGTCTTGACAAAGTAAAATGATAAACGTTCTTATATACAATATACTATAATATTTCAAATAGTGTATGCATATATGTAATGCGAATACCCGTTTGTGAAGCTATGATTTTTTTGTTTAGAAAGGACTTCGCCCGCACTACGAATAATTCCTGTGTGGCGGGGAACTTTACAAACATTCTAATAACGGACACAAAGAACATCCAGACTAGGCACAAACATTTGTGGATTACACAAAGTTTTGTCCCGTGTGGGATTCGAACCCGCAACATTCGGCGCAGTGGCAGTGGCGACGCGACCACTTCAACCACTACGACAGTCAAGTACAATGATTTTGTGAATAGTAGGTCTAATTTAAAAACTGTTTGTTTGCAAAGATTTTATAGTAAATTTGGTTTAAGTATAGTACCTTCGTTAGTCCCTTCAACTAACCTACACATCTAAACTTAAAGTGGGCTCATGTTAATGTGTAAGGATCAAGAATACTTTATATACGGAGCAATCACCGCTTCTAATTAAAAGTCACCCTATAATCCGTTACAGTACGGATTAAAATTCAATTAAAAGCCTGTTTCAATCCGTCCCTATGAAAGTTAAATAGAGTCCCATACTTAATTACGGTTTTGGAAAGGACAATGTTAGCATAAATTGGAATGACATAAAGGATTTTGGAACTATTGCCTGTGCTAAAATTCTTTTGAAAATCGAATGATATATTATTTTGAAAAAGGATTGATTAAAGGAGAATGTGTGAATAGTTAATGAGAACTATTTTTACCAGCTAATTGTTTTTTTTTATAAATGATAGCTGATATGCAAAGGGTTTTAGAGTAACGAATAAAACTGAATTACTCTAAGCTGCCTTTTCTTATCGTCCCTTAGATTAAATTATCATTTCTATGTGAACCAGGCTCGATAAAATCCGCAACAAGTATGTGGGAGACAGTCTGGGAGTAAGCGACATCGGCGAAAAGATGCAGGAGTGTAGGCTGCGATGGTTTGATCACATAAAAAGAAGGCTAGCAGACTGCGTAGGAATCTTAGCACTCCAATTTATCATTCCTGGTCAGAGATCCAGACGCCAAACCAAGACAAGGTGGAAAGTCGTAATGCTAAGCGACATGAAGTAATGCGAGCTGTCCGAAGACGATGTCAAGATAGAGCAAAGTGGAGAGATAGAATAAAGAAGGTTGACCTCATCACCATGTGGGATACGTAGCCAAGAGGAAAGAGAGTGATGTAAAGACACGGTTTTGTTGCACTTTGTTTTAATATGGTATTTACTATAGTAATAGAGCAGCGATAGCTCAGTGAGTAGACTAACAGACTGCAATGCAAAGGGGCTCTGGTTCGAACTCATGTCGCGCACCTCTGACTTTCGAAAGTTATATGCCTTTTCGAAATTATGTGCGTATTGATTGTCAATTATCGCCTGCTCCGTGCCTCGGAGAGCAAGTTAAGCCGTCGGTCCCGGCTGCCATGAACATCTATGGCAGTCGTTATTGGGAGAGTGTCGACAGAAAAGACCCCAGTGGGTCGAAGTGTCGCCGGTCTGTACTGACTGGCCCCCACATAAGATACAAGATACTATAGTAATATTTACAGGTATAATATTTTTTATTGATATTACATGACGTGTTAGTTTTTGTTGGTGTTTAGTATTTTAATGGCTTAGCCTAAAAGTAGTAACATAGGGGTAAGCCTAGCACAGACTCCAAGGCTCTCACAAATATGTATGTAGGTACCTAAATCTGAATTGTAAAAACTGTGTATGACATAATTATAATAATTCTGGAAAAATAAATAAACATTTATTTATTACTAGATTTTTCCCGCTCGCGTAAATGTAGGTTATGTTTTTCTGGATGTAAGGTACCCAATGTACCCCTGGAAACGGGTGTGCGATATTTTATGGTGATCGGTCGAGTAGTTAAGGCGTGGAAGCGTAACAAACAAACAGATAAACAAACTCACATTCACATTTAGAAATATTAGTTGTGAAATGTTTAAATCATTTCTAGACCACGCAATACAACCCTAATATGGTCACACCTTACTGATATACATTTAGCTGTATTTTACTTTTCTTTGGTGGCGTGATAAGCCGCAGGACCTATTGTTGCAACAAAAGAATATGTGCATCTATGTCCCGTCATTGTTTTCTATTAAGGCACGTGAATGCAAGACAACCGAGAATAGAACAATGCTGGCGACTATTTGAAAATTATACATACATACATAGTTTTCTGAGTAGTAGAGCCTCGCTGATTTCAGCAAGAATGGGCCGGCTCGACCGGGGAAGGACTACCCTGTCACAGAATATCGACCTGAAATAGTAGTATTCCTACTGCTGTGTTTCGTTCGGTGAGTGAGAGTGCCAGAGACCCAATCACCCTCCTTCCCACTTCCCGCTCCTTCTCCTTCCCACTTCCTTTCCTAAAGGGTCGGCAACGCGCAAGTGATGCCTCTGGTGTTGCAGGCGTCCATAGGCTACGGTGACCACTTACCACCAGGTATGCCTGTTTGCCATCTTATTTGTATAAAAAAAATTGTCTCACTACTTTACCTTCGAAGGAGTAGATAGAGATGCATAGCACTAACATTTTGCCATGTCTTTAGGTCCCATGCCTGCTATGGTAGGACTATTGATATACTGGGCGCATATATATATTGTCGGCCTCGATCGTGTAGTGGTTAGTGTAACCGACTGCCACACCTGAGGTCGCGGGTTCGATTCCCGCACAAGTCAAACATTTGTGTGCATGGACATGGATGTTTGTCTTGGTCTGGGTCTTTCTATGTATAATATGTATATATTTATAAATTAATTATATGTATGTTTATCCATTGTCTAGTACCCATAGTACAAGCTCTGCTTAGTTTGGGCTAGATGGTGTATGTATGTGATGAAATATTATTATTATGTTTGTCTTATCACAGATATCTTTCTAACATATTAGAAAAATATCTGGCCCTTTGGGAGGCTTACACGGAGACATATGTCCAGAGTGAAAAGGCCCTTCGAGAGTTTTAATCTAAAGTGGGATGGAACACCTACAACACCGGCATTAGCCGTAGCAGGCGTAGGACTATTGCTACATGCTCGTATATTCAAGAGCAGCGTCAGCTCAGTGGGGAGACCAACATACTGCAACGCTGAGGGTCTCTGGTTCGAAGCCACGTCGCGCACCTCTGACTTTCAGAAGTTATATGACTTTTCGAAATTATGTGCGTATTGATTGACAATTATCGCCTGCTCCGTGCCTCGGAGAGCACGTTAAGCCGTCAGTCCCGGCTGCCATGAACATCTATGGCAGTCGTTATTGGGAGAGTATCGACACAAAAGATCCCACTGGGTCGAAGTGTCGCCGGTCTGCACTGTCTGGCTCCCACATAAGATACATACATACATACTGATAATTTTCTGACAGGCAAACCTGACAACATTTTTTTAGTTTTAATTGACAATACCCGCTCTTTGCATAATTCCTGTGTCGCGGAACATTTTACAAACAAGCAAAAAACAGACACAAAGAACACCGAGTCGGGACAACTATTTGTGAATCAAACAAATATTCGTCCCGTATGAAGATCGAACCCACAACACTAGATACAGTGACAGCGGCGAGGTGAACATTTAAACCACTGTCCATGCAGTCAATCGAACCTGAGACCTTAAGCACAGAAGTTACAAACAATACTGCTGCGCCATCGAGGTAGTCTATGCAATCTAGTAACTATTTAAAAGTCAAATGGCTCTATATTATATTTAAGATTTAAGAGATAAACTTTAAAATGCATTCAAGGTAATTATATTAGCCACTCACTGATCTATTTAAAGATAAGAATTATGTATTTAAATGAACTTATTTAATTCAGCAAATCGGTGAATAATCTCACGTTCTATTTCAAGATTGCTACGTTGGTGCAGTGGTGTAAGTTTTAGACTGCAGTGTACGGGGTGTCCCAGAAGTCGACGTCAAGCCGGAATCAGGTAACAGGCTAAGTTATAATAGCTAACAGAAAAAAAAAATATATCTAATTTACGTAGTTTAAAAATTTTAGGCATTTTATAAAAATAAAAGAAATCTACAACCTGTGACGGTCTTTTCACTCCTGTTACTACAGATATTTACTTTTTGAATTATTAATGATTGTTATTTAATCTCTAATAATCGAAAAGAAATCGAGAGCTTAAAGAAGCATTAGTACAGTGTTTAAAGTGGATTATTCCTTTTTATTTATCCTAATCCCAGTCATCACTAGACCTACATAACCTATTATGTAGTACCACTTGTATGCATCGATCGTGAGGGGTGTATGGGTCATCAGCCATGATGTAATCAAAGATGCGGCATCACTTGGAAATTTAGTTGGATAATTATTTTTCTTCTTGTCTGCATATTTTCTGGCAGAAATATCATCTAAGACGTAATGTAGGTGGGATACATTTGTGACTAGGTTTCATGATGGTTTTATGCTGTACAGTAATGTCTGATATATAAATCCTATTTAGTTATAATCATTTATTTTCAAACTAAGTCATTGTTGTATTTCGTTTATTCATATAGAGTATTTCTGTGTTTATAATACTTAATACTACATACTGCCAAGAGTCCAGATAAGGATACCCCTAGAAGTATCCGAACCCGTGTTCTAGTAAAAGTTTATGTAATGTTCTTTATTAATAGTATTTCTGTTATTAGCGTTTTCGAAAATGTTGTCGATTTTTCAATAAAAAGAAATTATTGCTCATGGAGACGTGAAATAAGATACATACATGCATGTATAGATATGCATGCATGTATCTGATTATTATTAAAAAAGACGTGTAGTAGATACTACACGGCCTTTTTAATAAGCTCTATAGTTAATATTTGAAGTATAATACACTATTGCTTTACCAGCTGCTAATATTGTCATCTAGCGTAGAATCTACGCTTTAAGATATTATTACTCCCACTTATTTCTACTGTTCAATATTTGGAATGAACTACAATCGTCCTGTGTTCTGAGTGATGTGATTTCCTGTTCTTTAAACCTGGTTTAAAGAGAGTATTAGAATCTCCCTAAAGTAGGCTTTTAGGTGATAATATCTTACCTTTCGTCAGATCGTTAGTTCATTTGACGAGGTCTGATCGAGGCAAAAATATTATTCTGCCTATGATACCTATTTCGTAAAATGTTTACTAGTTTTAATTGTAATATTAATAATACATAATCAGTATATTATGTATTTTGTGATTTTATACAATATTTAGAGTATCTGTACACCGTATAACGTTGTTTTTAGTGTTTGTAACCTATTTAACGATCAGTCATTTAAATCAATCATAAAATATTTAAAATCTGTAGATTTATGATTTAAAAGTGTATTTAGATATTTTTATATTTGTGACCCACTTAAATTGACATTAACATAATAAAATGTATTATTATGTTAATGTCAATTTTAGTGGATCTACATTTGCTAAAAAATATACCAAATTAATAGACAACGCATGTAATGTTAATAAAATATTAACATTATTTTCTTACCGCAAATATTTAAATAATAAAACATTTTAAATCTCTCACCTGCTTCACAAAACACTGATGGCACAAAAAATACAAAAAGACCCGCATAAATGGCTTCCGAACTGTTTAATTTTCGACACGCACTGATAATCCACCATATCAGACCACTTACACTCGTATTAAAATATAATTTCTTCATACAATCCATTTTGTATAAGATATATCACAATTTTAACCTATATTTTTATTTAAAATCACAACGCTTGTATTTTTATTCGTTTATCTATTTTTATTGAAATAAAACATTTTCAAAATTAAAATGTCATTTAATTTTGTAGTTTATACAACGTTTAAAAATTCGCGCTCAAAAAGCGCGGGAAGACGCGCGCGGGGCATGCGCAGTGTGCGTACAATGATCTGTCATTTTTTCCACAAGCATCGACCTCCCGCTATACAGCCTTTAAACGACAGTGAATTTAAATTATTATCGTGATCCATCGTGATCATTTTTCTGCTCTGTATACACACGTTAACTTTGCGGAAGTATGATGCATGTATTCTTTGTTTTGGTGATATTTGAAATCATTATTGCTGCATATCTATATATTAATACGTGAAGCAAAAGCTTTGTATCCCTTTATACGAAAATTGCGCGGATGGAGGAGTATGAAATATGGCACAGTTAAAGTTTATATAGAGAAGGAGTGGCGAATCCTAATATTTAAAAAAAATATGGATTAGTAATACATTAAATTAATAAAAAAACACTACACGCACACAACCATGCATTTGACACAAGCAGTCGAATAGAGTTCGTAGTTATTCGGCATTGTTCGGCTGATATCGTAGATTTCTTCGTAACTATGGTATCATATGTAGGTAGTAGGTAACTAAATGAAATGTGATTATAAGGGTATAGTAATAGACAATAAAACCTTAATAACGGTAAACTTAAAATTAAATCAATTATGGATGAATTTCGACCACGTGGCGACTGCTAGTGTTAATAAAGGCATGGTCATATTACTGTATCGTAACGTACACTTGACATTTCGCACCCTTAATAAAACAGAGACTTATCTCAGTATTTTGGATTAAACAAATTTGTACTCTATTGCAAAGATTTAACACAAATATAATATTAGAATTTAACATATACAATTAGAGTTCAAATTGCCTTACTTTCAAATTTCGAGTTAAGTCGCTGTTTTATTAAGAGTGCGATTTAGTTTCGTCCGAAAAAATGTACCTACGTGTTTTATAAATAAAAATCCTTAGATACTTAAATTCTTTTCTAATTGGATTATTAACCAGAATTCAATTTATTTTCTTAATTGTCAACAAATATTCTCGTCTACTTCTGGTTCTCTTAATCTTGCCTTTCTTAAAAATGTTTATGATTTGGTTAGGGAACATTTACTATGTTGTTATTCTTCCTTAAGACTGCGCCGAGTGAAATGTGCCAAAACAGGCGGTCACAGTTAAGTTGATAAAATCAACACTTTTTGTTTAATACAAATATAAAATATACATTTACCATAACAATGAATGTGTTTACAATTACTCCGTGTAAAAAACTTAAAATAATTAATATTTACGCCTATAAAATTACGTAAATTTGCACGAGAAATGCGAAAACGTAAGCTCGTGTTACGTGACTTTTAGATTATAACATTAGAAATCTATCCTATTTTACAACTCAAACGAAACATAAATAGTTGTATTACAATTTGTCCGTCCCAAGTATTTAAGTTATTGGTTGACAATAAAGATATAATCAAATCTTTCATACAATTTTACTATGGCGGCCGCGCGTTGATCTTAATTTCGAGCTCTGTTATTCAGTTCAACCGCGTCTTACGCTCGGCGCAGTTTTAAATTCACGAAAGAAAATAAATAAGCAGAAAATAATTCACTATTTATTTACATACTATTTATACCTAGCTAATATCATTGAGTTATTAAGTCTTATGTACATATTAACTCAACGGTTAATATTTAAAATTTACTTTATTCTTATTATAATATGTGTAGATCAATTTTGTAAATATATAGTTGGTGTGCCTTAAATAAATAAATAAATAAATAAATCAATAAAATACAAATAAAGTAATACTAAGCTGTACACAATACATACAAAATCATTATTTCTTAGCATTAACCATATGGTATCATTGGCATCGGAGGTGGTGGTGGTGGTGGTATATACATCGCTAGTGGTATAAGGATCGGGATAGCGATAATGTTTTTACTAGTATCATCCTGATCCCTGTTCTGTTTGCAATTGCATTTTCTTCTGTCCCTTCTGCCTATACCAGGACAGCCGCAACCTAAACCTTCGCCGCTGGCATCTGAAATATAACACAATAATGTACAGAAGTATTTTCTTATTAATTTATTTTTCAACAACATAAGCTTACAGTATTGTACACACCAAATCGCTTATGTGTTAGTGTAAGTTTACACATATTATTAAAAATAAATACAATTTATGGCGAAGGTATCTTAATAAATTTTTTTAAATGGCAACTCTCGCACTTTGCATAATTCCTGTATCGCGGGGGACTTTATAAACATTCAAACAACGGACACAAAGAACACTCGGATTTATATTTATTATATTATTATATATTATTTATAGATTTATATATTTTTTTTGTCCCGTTTTGGATTTAAATCCACAAATTGAGTTAAAGGGCCACGCTGGTTACAGCATGAATGGGCCGGCTCGACCGGGGAAGTACCTCCCTCTCACAGAAGATCGACGTAAAATAACAGTATCTGTTGTTTCGTTCGGTGAGTGAGAGCGCCGGAGGCCCAATCACCCTTCCTTTCCCAAACCCCATCCTGCTCCATTTCCCTTTTCCTTCCGACAGCGACTTGGTCCGACAGCGGCAGCGACTTGGTTGTGTTTTTTTGACATTGCTTCTGTAATGCTAAGAAAACACAGCCATGTGTATGAGTCACGGTCCTCGCTTACTATGAGGTGGACTGTCACCGACGAACGCAAAATATATATATATATATTTTGATCATATATGATCATATAAGATATATTTTGATATATATTATGCATAAACAATGAATGTGTTTACAATTAATTCGTGTAAAAAACTTAATGTAAATAATATTTTCGCTCACAAAATTACGTAAATTTGCACGAAAAATGCAAAAACGTAAGCTCGTGTTACGTGATTTTTAGATTATAACAATAGAAATCTATCCTATTTTACAGCTTAAACAAAACATAAATAGTTATATTACAATTTGTCCGTCCCAAATATTTAAGTTATTGGTTGACAATAAAGATACATATTTATCAAAAAAGCACTTCAAATCCTCCATACATTCTTTCCTTGTTTAACAAACGACATACATCGTTTTAATATCTTTAAAATCGACCCACTTATTGCCGTGGCGCTACCGTTCGTTTTCGACAGATCTTCTTCTTTTCTTTTCGTAAGGTTAGTGGCCAACCTGTTGTCAAAAGTTGTTCAAGCCGCCCGTAGGCCTCTGACATGGCTTAACGACTGCTGTCAATTTGGAAACAACCGGGACCGACTTTTTACGTGTCCTCCGAAGCACGGAGACGCTCAGATGAAATACCACTAAGCGGTCGCCCATCTATAGACTGATCGCACCCAACATTGCTTAACCTCGCTAAACGTTTACCGATCCATGAATGTAACTGGCTATGAGCCAGACAGATAATTTTCCATGTACACTAGATGGTTCTTCTTACTCTCCATTAGCGAAGGTTATTCGAGTGACACGCAGACAGGGCCACGGTGTTAGATACGACATTTCGACTGCGGATTACTTAGTGGTTCAAATTAACGTTTCACCCTTGCCACTGCGCCGTGTGGTGTGGTTTCGATCGACACAGGACAAAAATTTGTGTAATCCACAAATAGGTAGTTGTTCTGAGTCTGGATGTTCTTTGTCTGAATATTTGTGCAAATCCCCACGACATAGGAGTTATTCCTAGATCAGGGTGTCTTTACGTAAACGCGTTTGAAACGTTTACCGCGTTTGGCTCTCTGATTGGTTATGAGCTTGGAGAGGGCCAATCGGAGAGCAGAACGTCATAAACGTGTCGATCGCGGTAACGTAAAAAAATCTCGCTCTAGGCACTCTGGAGTTGCCTTAAGTATGTACATAGTAGTCAGCTACATAAATAGCTGAACATTCAACAACTTTCTAAAACTATTCTAATCATTAGGATTTTAACTCATAATATTTTTAAACTATATATAAATCAATTATCGCTTTAACTAGAACTGCTATAAACATAAGAATCTAAAACTAATATTATAAATGTGAATATGGGTTTGTTTGTTTGTTTGTTACGCTTTTACGCCTTAACTACTCGACCGATCATCATGAAATTTCGCATACACTTTGTGGGAACAGGAAAAGCTATATTTCAGAAAGTAGTACTGCGGGAAAAATCTAGTATGTTATAATTTTGAAAGATAGACGCAATTAAATGTGTGTATTGTCTTATGTTACTGACAGTACAGTTCTGCTCAAGCAGTAACTTAATTGGTTTCATTAAATTTGCAGTGCCAAGAAACCGCAGCCATATTTATAAACGGGCTAAAGGCTTATAAGTCTTTTGTCGCAGTACATACATATACAGTATTCTATCTTCATACAAGCGGTTGGAATTCAAGTCATACCTACGCGCCTCGGCGTTGGTATGCGCTTGGTTCGCAACCAGTCGCGAATGCACCGCAGTAACGAACGGATGGTGTGATTGTTTGTTAAGCAGTAAGCGTACGATTTGTGATGATTTGATTTTATTGAACACTTTCTATTTCATTCATTACGAATTTCATTTTTTATAATATAATATACAAATAATATTTACAATCACTAAACTAGAAAGAAACTCAAGTAGGTAGATAAAATTAAAATACTGTGGGCGGGCAGCCCTAACGCGTGTCTACGAACTGCGCTGTTTTAGGTAATTATTTCAAGGACAGGGCCGAGTTACAATACTGTATATGAATGTACTGTGCTTATAATGCCTTATGAAGTAAAAATAACGGACAGTCGAATGTCAATTCAGATATCTGTCATAATTCCGTTTCCACAGTTTGTGGGAACTTACCTGTAGGGTATATCATACGACGTGGGTGACGGGCATCTTAAAAATAAAAAATATCCATATTAGAGCAGAGATTTATAGAAATATCTCTTAGAAGGCAATTATAAAGACATTTATAAATTAATGTAGACACGTCAAAAAAAGTCCGTGTTCACGGAAAAATTATCTAATACTTTTTAATTGCATAATATTATATTTAAAATAAATTATATATTACTTTTGTGTTCTTTATTTAAGAATTCATCATTTAAATGTAGAAAACATTAAATCTTCTTTTGTTTTTTATATAAAAATGAGGTCAATGATTAATAACTCTCGTTCCTGATTCTGCCTGAATGCTGATTAAGTAAATTTTTCTAAAATTGTTCATTTGAAAAATGTCAGGTGGACTGTCTGAAGTCTCGCGAGCAAGTATAGTGTTATTGCGTGAAGAAGAATATGCTACAAGGCAAATCGCAGCTAGAGTCTCCGTTTCACAAACCTGCGTCGTTACTACTCTGCAGAGAAACTGGAGCATGGTTAACCTGGCTGATCGATCTTAGTGATGTTCAGAAGCGTTACATCAGACTTCTTGCCGTCCGTGTTCCATTAACGCTATCAAACTAAGATTAGAGCTGCGAGCTGCAACTGGATTGGATATTAGCATTCAGACCATTCGTAATTGTTTAAACCACTTTAGATTACGATCAAGGAGATCCTGGCGAGCACCTTTGAAGACACGGGAACGACAGCGAAGTAGATTTCAGTGGGCCAGGCAGCGTTAAAACGATGAAGACGAAAAATATCTCTGGCGTAATTGTCTTTTCGCTGACGTTACACAATCCGTGTTTCGATAGTACGCACCATGATAACCGACGTGTCCGAGTTTAGAGACGGCCTGAGAATTTAGAAAGGCAAAGAACTGCCACTGGAATCGTTCAGCAAGGCGGCAAATTGGTATCTTTTTGGGACGGAATAATGATTGGAGCTCGAACACCTTTGATGTCGTACCAACGCTCTATGACAGCAAATTTGTACAAGACAGCTGTTATTGATGCCATCATCAGACCATTCAGGATAAATTATGATAACCAATTCGTGTTGGTCAACGATAATGTGCCAGCACATCGAGCTCAACGTGTGAGCTGGTCTCCGGGAGTACAAATCACTAATAGACTGGCCTGCCGGCTCTCCGGACTTAAACCCAATTGAGCACGCACGGGACGCTCTCAAACGATCTGTTTGGAGTCATCAGCCACCTCCAAGAATTCTGTCAGAGATCAAGGAAACCGCCATTCAAGAATGGGACAGGTTACCACAAGAACTATTGGACAACTTGATTTATAGCATGCTCAGGAGGATTTCAGCATGCGTTCAAGCCAGGGGAGCAGTCATTTTGTATTCAATTTGTAAATAATAGCATATAAAATAAATAAAATTATTTACTTTAATCAAATCTTCGCCTTTCTTTAAATTACAAATTTCACAGAGATTGCAAAACTATTTTTTTTGAGAAGCAAAAATATTTTCAAATTAAAATTGTGCAAATATGCATTATTTATTGCTTTAACATTTAAAAACACAAATGTTAAAGCAATAATTAATGCATTAATTAATTATATTTTGACACGACAAAAAATATCTCTACTTTTGTAAGTGAACACGGACTTTTTTTGATGTGTGTCGGTAGTATATGGAATTATTAAGAGTAACGCATTTACATATAAAACACACCGACAGACAATGTCACCAGAGCGACTCGAGGTTTCACGCGAGCAAGGCCATGGGCAGAAACTAGTAATAGTCATATATTATGTATATATTACATACCATTGCAGCCACATCCAAACGCTAAGAGAGAAGGTCCCACAAAATATTGTAAAATTATAATTGTAATAAAAAAATAAAGCGTTTCCATGCCTGAAAACATCAAATTAGTTTTAAATAAGAAATATGGATCCAATTATTATTATCAAAATGTTTATTATCAGGAAAAGATGTAACATTTTTTGAACACGCCATTACATATATTAAAAGAGTAAAAAAGGAACATTAATGTCTTTACCAACAACATTAAGTAAATATTTATCTTTATGTAAGGGATGCAGATTTAAGTCTGTCTAAGAACATATATTTTTTTAAACAGTTTTTTATTTAAACAAATAACAGTTTAAAAAAATATATTTTCATTATGCAATAGCTAATAATTAATTTCGACGACTCGATGGCGTAGTGGTTAGTGTAACCGACTGCCACGCCTGAGGTCGTGGGTTCGATTCCCGCACAAGTCAAACATTTGTGTGCATGAACATGGATGTTTGTCTTGGTCTGGGTGTTTCTATGTATAATATGTATATATATACAAAAAAAAAAGTATATATGTATGTTTATCCATTGTCTAGTACCCATAGTACAAGCTCTGCTTAGTTTGGGCTAGTTGGTGTTGTGTGTATGTGATAGAATATTATTATATTATATTATTATTATAATTTATCTCTAAGTGAAATATACAATGCTTTTCTAAATAACGTAC
The DNA here is from genome assembly GCA_930367265.1 of Catocala fraxini. NCBI lineage: Eukaryota > Metazoa > Arthropoda > Insecta > Lepidoptera > Erebidae > Catocala > Catocala fraxini. Next base: position 23,116,939 of record OV884034.1, on the reverse strand, counting down.
CATGAGAAGGAAGGCGTACTAATGGCAATGGCAAAAGCAATTTTTAATAGATAAAAAGTGAGAAACGGCTATAAATTGCCGTAAATCTCAGAGTTCAAAAAAATGGTATCACGTGACCTTGATCAAAGGTCACAGTCATTTCGGGGTATATCGAGTATGCTAAGTTGAATGACGTTGACCGCGAATCTCTAGCTCTTACGGTTCTTGAGTTGAAAGATGGTATCACGTGACCTTGAGGTCAGAAGTCAAAGGTCATAGTCATTTCGGCGGTATATCGACTATGCTGAGTCGAATGGCGTTGACCGCGAGTCTTTAGCTCTTACGGTTCTTGAGTTGAAAGTTGTATAAGAGACGGACGGACGGACAAAGCTATTGTATAAGAGATTTTTCGAACTCTAAAAACTAAACCACTGATATCAAATCTGTATAAAAAATAAGAATTCCAAAAAGGTGGCATTGAAGCACTTCCGTTTTTAGGTACTAAACGGTTACGTGGCATCAGAACTATTATTTAAAATATAATATACATTTAAAAACAGTGTGCGACAATTGCAATACTTACCTACGTTAAATTAATTATTTACATATATACAGTTTTCTCAAAATGTATTGTTTATTATACACATTTTTCATATGAATTGTTTAATATTAAAATAGACATCACTAAAAACCACAGAATAACTTACAAAACATAGTAATTTTTCAGTGTCCTAGTAACATGCTTAAAAACTATGTTATCCAATAATTTTAAATAAATATTGAATTACTGGCTTGTCCGTTATGTCACAGAAATCTCATAAATTCGAAGCAAATGGTACTTTTAAATTAACATTCTTTGATAACTGAAATTATTTTTAATATTACGACCATTTTAATTTTAAAATCTTTTTCTAAATAGACTTATATTTATTATATTCCATCTGGCTTATATAATTGTGTCCTTGTAAAAATATTGTTGCGGCTTATTTGCATAACAATTTTATTGCTCCTGAATGTTTATTATTTTTTTCGATTAGAATCAACATTATATTATAATAATATAAGATGTTGATAACTACACAAATATAGCAAACAATTCTCAGAATACTACACTGCACAGAATACTATTTTATAATTATTGCCAAAGCAAGCATATGGATATACCACTGAGTTATGAAGTGCTACTTACTAGAGGAGACATCTCAACAAACTTGGTTGTAACACGCATTAGAGTGCATACTCTCTAACTCATTCAGTCTGAGCCACTCACTTATTGTAACGACACGATTGAGTGCAAAATGTATTAAGCAGTTGCAGAGATTCTTTCCTCTGTAACACACAGACAAAATGTTTTGAATATTAACATTTTGCAGTCAAACGTGTCATTGCAGTAATTGCCTAATTGAGAGAACATGTACTCTTATGCGTGTTGACATATCTCCTTGGAAGATTAGAATTATATAAGTAGTGACGCTTTTTGTTAGACGGTTACCACGTACTTACCACTGGCATAGACTGTCATGAAAATACATTTTGTATTTAGAGCTTATGTGTATACTGTGCGCAGTTTTAAAATTTTCAATGTTGGCGGGTAATTTAAAAGCTGAAGCTAAAAATGAGAATGATATAACAATTTCTTACATTGGTAAAACACAACTGTTTGTAAAATCAATAACGTATTATTGTTATCGATAAAATGCACATAAAAAGAACATTAGAGAACGATAAAATTGTTATGAACATATTATTATGATGCAACAAATATTTTATGTACAGTAAGACGCGTAGCGAAAATATTCTAAGTCTATGACAAAGACACGAAAGTATCAAAACTTTCCCTAAATTATTATTTTTTTAAAGTGACACCTCTTTATAAATAAAAATAAAAGAGCTTGTCGTCGGCCAGTGTCAATAACAAAAACAAAGAAATAGCTTTATTTATTATTAAAGAACGAAAAATTAAAAGCGCCATTTGCTTGGGATTAATTAGATTTTCGCGGTTTAATGGAGAAGCCGGCGATTCGATATTGATTTCCAATTATTAGATAACATAATTTTCAGTAGTTATGTTGGATGTTAGAACATTGACACAGTATTATAATGTGAGTCATTGATAGTCTATGGCCGTGTTGAAAATATGATGTAAATATACAATGAATATTTTACAAAAATTCTAAATTAAATTAATCATAGTTAAACAAATTATTTTAATAATTAAATTATATTGAATTAGGTGAGTATATAAGCTGCAAGTTTTGTTATATGACATATTTGTTTAAAAAATTGTTTCTCATTCATGTCGACGAGTAAAAACTAAAATGGGTCAAATATGTATGACATATTATAAATCGTTTCGTTTACAAACAGTACTTTAGATTATTGTAATAGTTTAAACATTCAACACTGTTTGTATTTTAGCTCCACAATCAAATAATTTCCATACCGGTCAAATTAAGAAAATAAAATAAAAAAATATTTAAAAAAATTATATTATTTACATTTTTGTTCATTGTAACTGTTTGAAAAACACATGTTTCTTTACATAAACATCGCCTGATCGCTAAGAGAATCTGTAGAGGTTCTATGTACAGTAGTTGATTTTACACTTCAATTATGTATACATCTATAAATTGGAACATAACTTAAAATTAATTTTCATTTAATGTTTTCAGGCATGAAAATAAGTTATTTTTTAATAGTAATTATAATTCTGCAATATTTCGTGGTTTCACTTTTAGCAAGATGCAACTGCGACGGTATGTATCATTTGTATCTATTCTAGCTTCTACCCGACTCTTAGCCCGCGTGAATATCACCATTGCGTACATTGGTATAAAGTGGAAATTATGTTAAGTTAGTTTTAAGACTTCGTTATGGGCACTATCCATCAGCAAAGTTTGGTTTTGTGATGCGTAAGGTACCATCACCTAACTGTGACATGTGTGGCGAAATTGAAGACGTGCAGCATTTGTTGATGGATTGTGTCAGCAGAACAGGAATGAAAGGGAATTATTGATCAGAACATTCAAATTTAATATTTTGGATGTTGGCTTAGTCTTTTTTTATATAACTAAGGTGGCAAACAAGCATACGGCCCACCTGATAGTAAGTGGTCACCGTAGCCTATGGACGCCTGCAACACCAGAGGCGTCACTTGCGCGTTGCCGACCCTTTAGGAAAGGACGTGCGAAGGAGAAGGAGCGGGAAGGGGGAAAGAGGGTGATTCGGCCTCCGGCATTCTCACTCACGGAACGAAACACAACAGTAGAAATACTGCTATTTCACGTCGATATTCTGTGAGAGAGTAGCCCTTCCCCGGTCGAGCCGGCCCATTCATGCTGAAATCAGCGAGGCTCTACTACTTAAACTATTTTGGCGAATCCAAAGTCGGAAATTGCAATGGGGTTGTGTTCTTTGGTCGAAGTTTACCGCAATAATCGTCAATAATTCCCTTATCTGCTAAATATTAAGATAATGCTGTGTTGTGTATGATAAGGTACGATGGAGTTGGCGTATCCTTGTGGATAAAAAGCCTTATTGGAAAAAAAAAATATTTTTGTCTATATAGAAATTATCTCTCTGTGTACCAAGTCTCATCCAAATCCGTTTTACAGTTTACGCGTGACTTAATCAGTCACGCGTAAACTATAACACAGATTTTGTACCAAACATACAAACAGCTTCACGAAATATCACATTTATAATATTAATATATTTATAATATAATAATGTATAGTTCTAAATACATGAACAAACCGTATGAACGACTCACGAACTATAAAGCTTCTAGGCTTCGAATTTGACAGTAAGTTCTTTTAAGCAAGTGTCCGGTAAGAAAAGCTTTTAAATCTGTGAAAGTATATAGAACGCTTGTGTTTCTTTTAAATATAATTATTTAAATGTACCCAATACTAAAGTGCGGCACTGGATAAAACGTAAATAATATATTTTAATTACGTTATTATTTAAATTAGAGGTTCCCAGACTATTTTTCTCATAGAACACTTTCAAAATTTAACTGGTTCCGGTGACCCTCTGCAGCTACATATCCACCATATTTCTTGGAATTCGTATTTATATTGATGAAGAATGTTTTTTATTTTCGATGTTCTATACCAAAAAATCGGTAGGTTCGAGACCACTGGTACTGAATATGGAATATGCAAGTTTTTACAAGTAACAGTCGCTGAGCTTCTTAAAATATTATTTGCCTACATTGATAGGTGATGTCAAGCCAACATTTTACTTCTTCATTATCGAAAGCAAATATATTTTCGTGGACCCCCGCTTACGAATTGTGGACCCCCAATTTTGTCACGCCCACGTAGATCCCCGTCGAGTCTCCCGTCGAACCCTGGGGGTTCACCTGGACCACTTTGGGAACTAATGATTTAAATCAATAGTAGCTAGTATTATAAATGTGAAACATGTATGGAATTTGATTTTTCTCGCGTGCGAAAATGCGTGTAGAAGCTACTGTTAATTAATTATTCATATAAATTCATTTTACTTAATTAACTTAGTGAGTGGGTTGTCTTTTTCAATTAATTTAAAATTTAGTACAATATATTTTTATAAATATATAACTACTACGCCGAGTGTTGTCGGTTCGAATACCACACAGGACAAACATTTGTGTGGTCCACAAATGGTTGTTCCAAGTCTGGATGTTCTTTATGTCTGTTTTTTTAATGTTTGTAAAGTCCCCCGCGACAAAGGATTTATTCCTGGTGTAGGACTTGTCTTTTTTTAAACAAAAATAATTAAAAAAAGGCAAACTAGTGACGGTTATTAATTAGTCGGGTAAATGTCAGTTTCATCCAGCAAGTTAAGGTGCTAGAAACAACTACCTAAATTTGCAATGCCTATTATCTTATTTTTTTTACTGCTTGCGTTAGAGAAGAACAGGATTTATTCCGAGTGAAGGAACTGTATACTTTGGAAAAAAATAATATATCTATATATGTGAAGCCTGCCAATCCGCACGGGGCCAACGTGGTGAATTATGGCTTACCTATTCTCACACTAAAAAGTGACCCGTGCCTAGCAGTGGGACAGTTTAATATAGGGTTGATATTTTTAAATACTAGCTGAAAAAAACGAAAGTCATTGTAGTCGAAGTTACTTCTTATAACATCAACTATCTGCCAGTGAGAGTCCTGTCAAAATCGGCTCAGCCTTTTCAGAAATTAGCCGGAACAAACAGACAGACACACAGACAAAAATATTAAAATATGTTTTTTTTATATGTACCGTATATTCTTTCATATGTATTTAGTAAAATTCTGTTATTTCGACATTATAAACAGACACTTCACATTTTATTTAATAATATAATAATAATATTCTACCTCATACACACATAACCATCTAGCTCAAACTAAGCAGAGCTTGTACTATGCGTACTAGACAATGGATAAACATACTTATATACTTTTTTTGTAAATACATACATATTATACGTAGAAACACCCAGACCATGACAAATATCCATGTTCATGCATACAAATGTTTCACCTATTTATTTGTATAGATTATGTATATAAGTAATATTATGCGTTTGTTCCGATCTGTCACCCTGCTTTGTCCCCTTAGGGGGACAGATCGGAAAAAAGTTTGATCTGTCGCTCGATTGCTTTATATTATAGATGAAAACTGTCGGTGTAACGATCATGACAGTGATAGCAGCCAGGAGGGGAGGTGTAATTGCGAGAAACGAAGAAGAGAGCGACAAAGAAGGCGAAACCGCTACCACGATGACCCGAACGATCTTAGCAAAAAGAAAATCGTTGTTTTCCCCATTTTTATGTCACCACCCGTGTTCATGCAACCACCACCTATGTTTTTACCACCTCCACAACCCATGCCAATCCTACCACCTCCCCCAATACCAATGATACCATTTGGTTAATTAGGCTATGTATTAAAAAAAATTACAATTTAGTATTAGTTATTTTAGTATTACATTTTAATTAATAATAAATATATAAAGTAATATTTTATGATATTATAGTGTAGACCCTGTCAACGTAAGACCGACCCCTATTACGAGAGAGGGTTATTAATATTGTTGCCTCTTACACTATACTTGAGATTTAAGGCGCGATTCCATTAGGCAACTCTTGCATGCAAGTATGACGTCACATTTGCGTACAAGTTGCTTGCATTGGAAACATGTTTTCGAGAGTGTGCAAATTGCATGCAGGTTTCACTTGCATACAAGTGGAGATATTCAACAATTGAGTAGGCCATTATGGGTGGAAGACGTAATCCTCAATAAAAAATATTATTTTCTTGTGCGCCCACTGAACATACATTATGTTTTGATAATTCGTACAGCGATAGATATCACGTCACTCGTTCGAAATTCGCAACGTGCAATTAATGTTTGCGCGTTCAATTTGCAGGTCACTTGAATAAAAATATGTACAAGTTCAAACTACCCCATACAAGTTGTAACTTGTATGCAGGTTTGTACAAGTTGTATGCAATTTGCAACTTGCATGCAAGTAACTTGCCTAATGGAATCGCGCCTTAAATATGTTATAAGTAAAATCATAATTTTTAATGAGTATAGAAATATTTTTGATTGTGTGATTGTGGATTTAGTGAATTTCTTACCAGATATATGTATGATCTGATTGGATAAATCGGATTAAAATAAACAAAAAAATACTATTCATTAGTATCCTTTTTTGTAGCATATCAATACTACATAATCAAATTAAAGAGCAGAACGTGTAAGTAATTTTAACTAAGCGTGAAAGTACGTGAATAAAGATCTCCAGTGGTATCATGTTTATACGGCTTACGCATGTACCCATAGTCGACGTATATTCAAGTGTACGTAATAATATGCAGTACAAACATACATATTTCGGATCAGGTTTGATCCATTGTTACGGCGTTTTAATTATACCTATATTGCTATAATGGCAAAGAAAGAAAGAAAGAAAGAATTATTTATTTGTAAGAATATAGTTACAATAACGGTGTTATACGAATATTCATAATACGTCTCTTATATTCTACCATGTCTAGTGTACAAATATTTAACCTACAACTACTTACAGCTAGTTACCATTTTACTATATTATTAACAGTATTCTAAGATGTATGTTCGTATGATTTAGTTTATGTGGTAAGGTAATAAATGAAATAGAAAGAAACTCTGTTTTACTGCAATTTTAATTTATATTTAATAAGTCAAATTGGTCGATTGGCTGGTGAGCTGAAAACACAATCATAATAGTTATTATTTTGCTTAAATATAGTAATATTAACCGGTCGTATACCGCCGGCTCGCATACCAGCCGGCAGATTTGTACCCGTCGTAGGCCGGTGGCTCGCATGCGAGCCACCAAATTGGCGCCAAAACGCTGCGCGCCGCCTTCGCTTTAGCTTAAGCTAACGTAAAACCAATTTGGTGCCTCGCATGCGAGCCACCGGCCTACGACGGGTACAAATCTGCCGGCTGGTATGCGAGCCGGCGGTATACGACCGGTTAAAGGAGATAAATTAAAAAAAAATGTAAATATACAACGTGTAACATATTAAACGCACTTCCTGAAAGTACTTTGTTCAGAATCGGCTACTGAATCCATTTCTGACATTTTAATATAGGTATTTTTTTTGACCTAAAATTATTAAAACAACGTTAATTATAGTCATACTATTCTTTGAACAGTCAAAATAAACGAAAATGTATCATAATTCAAGGCAATAAGGTTTTTGATGCAGTAAAGGCAATAATGTTAGATTTATTGTAATATACCCATAACCTAACCTAACCGCGCACAATAAAGAGAACTAATTCGTTAAATTAAAATATTTAAGTACATAAAAGTAACATTTTAATGATTATATTATTATTACAATTTAATAATCTAATTGAGGTGTTTGAGGTTGTATGTTATATCTGTGACACGTTGTATATATCTTGTTATTAAGGATAATAAACATTAGTGTTATAATATTGTACAATTTGAGTATTACATTACAAAGAGTTTACACTGCCCACAACACGTATATATGCTTGGATTGCTCCTGGACACTTGAAATACTAGGTATCCTTAAATTATTTTATTTTATTTGGGAAACAAACATAAAATTTGAAAATAATTAATTTTCAAAATACACTTAATCCAAAGCAGATTCCAGATATAAATATACAGCAGCGCCAAAAGTATTTGAAATTATAATCTAAAATAACAACTGCTCAAGTAATTAGCGTAACAATATAACAACACAAATAAACAGTATTTTAAAAAGTACAGTACTTGGAATAAAGTTATATTATTTAATTCAGTTTTATACAGTAGGAACAAGACTGACATTGATAGACTCCTTGAATTTGGTTAAAGAAAGGTGGAATGCATCATTAATGGAATCGTCACTGCAGATATTAATAAGGTTATTAAACAAGCGACAGGATCTTGCTATAAAGGAATTCCTCCTATAATTAGTTCTACCAAAAGCCACAGAAAATAATCGCTTTTACTTACGTTGATACGTGGGTACAATTTATTTATGATCTTTTACGTACGTACAACTTTACGTAAAAGATCATAAATAAATAATAATAAATGTTTATTTTCAAGAAACGTATAGAAAGATAAGATGAGATCACTTGATTCCTAATAATTTTGAACAAAAGTACAAAGCCACGTTCACACGTCTCGAGAGATGACAAGGCAGTTATTTCACAGCAGTTTCATATTTATAACATTTCAATGCAATATGTTTATTTATTTTAATTTGGATCCTTTCTATTAGATCAATATAGATTTTATATTGTGGATGCTACACTACCGATCCATGTTCGAGTATCGGTCTGATAATAGTTTTATACAGGAGCAACACTGTGGATGGACGCATGAAATCCTTGGTAACCCTAAACACAAAACCCAAAATTCGTAGAGCCTTGTTAGAAATAGATGTTATTTGACTATCAAAAATCAGTTTACTATTATCAATATCATTTTGGAGATCTTGACAATCTTTATTATTTTTTAAAACTTTAAAATTTTCTTATCATCTGCATATAACAGAAATTTGATTCAGTGAAATTTAAATAAACATCATTTATATAAATATTAAATAAAAGCGGTCCGAGATGCGAACCCTGTGGTACACCAAATGTGATGGGTATAAATGTTGAGCAGAAGCCTATAATAGTGACAGCCTGGCTACGATCCCTTAAGTAAGACTCGAGCCATCGAAGTAAATCACCGTTTATACCGATACTCTATTAAAATATCAAATAAATCTGGTATTACTGGTCCTTAGAAGCATTATTGGTATAAACTTTTTCATAAATATAATATGATTTTTGTAGTTATCGATACGGTTTGTTCAAGTTTGCGTAAACGAAGTCTGATGATGTACCATATAAATGTGGCGTCACGTTAATCCATGTACTTATAACAACATATTTCATTATATTGTTAGTCATGTCCATACATAATATGATTGCTGAGGAAAATATTTTTAGGTTTTGTATGTTATTAATGTAGATATGATATTGTGAAGTAGGTATGTTTTAGTGTTAGACAGATGTATGTCGTAGAAGTAAGGAAATAAATAAATAATAGGAAGTGATATTTAATTTCCTTTTTATACGTAGTACTTGAATCTTTTTAACGGTGACGGCCATGGAATATTTGTGAGGTAATCTGCATGTCTGAGTGTTCTTTAAGATGAGTGAAGTTAATTCACACTGGACTAATAGACCAAATACTGTTTATATTTAGGCAGCCTGTACTTCGTGCCCAGCCGTGGAGAAGGTTATAAAAACAGCTGATATGAGTATTGTGATATAAATATATATGTTTAACACCTATAGGTATTTTAAGGTTTATAGGTTACTGGCATTGCGTAACATGGTTTTTACTTCAAATACATAACACATAAAAATATTCAAGTAGATTTAGTAAGAACTGGCAGTTTTATTTTATATGTGAAGTATATTTTTTACTACCAAAGTGGCAAAGCCGACTAATGGTAAGCAGTTTCGTAGCCTATAAAAGTTCATAATATCGGGGATTTAAGTCAAGCATTACCGACCCTGAAGAAACAGAGTCGCTCTTTTTTCGATGCAAAAGAGCAAGATTACTGGTGCTATGCTGGCAGCAAAACTCCTTAAGGAGCCAGGGTAACAAGTTCTTTATAGGAACATAAGCTAAGGTTATTTGGCTGCAATCTTCTGTGAAGTCAAGATACTCCCCAAGTGAGCTGGTACAATTCTAGTTGTAAGCAGGTATCCTGTTAAGTACTACATGAAACGAAATTGAAATCATGCATTAGACAGTGTTCATCTATTATAACAACCATTTGCAAATCAGACAAATTATTGTCACGTGTGTATTTCGAACCCACAACAGTTACCGCAGATAAAGTGGTGATCACTTAAACGCCATTCATGCAGATACCTATTATTATTTTCAATTTGCATACAATTTTAGAGTTTTCAGATGTACATACTGACTCTCCTTTTGAAGCTGGCAGTAGTGAACTCTTACCATCGAGACTACGGACCACAGTTAGGCTACTTCGAGCCTCAAATCGCTGAATTGGCTTCGGATTGCGAAGAAACAGAAGGTAACCGCTGCTTGGTGATCCCAACCAAGCAGATCTGTAGAGAAAGGCTGGAGAAGGCCAAGTCTCAGGTGCCGTACGACCCGTGTGATCCCGCACCCTGGTGGTATTTCTACTGTCAGTGGGTGGTGACCTGGAGGCCTTTGAATATAAAAACTACCACCCGAACTGTCCACCCAAATTTGATGAAGGATTTGGCCGATTTTTATAAATATAAGAAAAGTTTGTCAAGTAATTACAATAAGCTTAAGAAGTTACTGTTGTTTTGATTTGAACCTGAGATTCCTGTGTTATATATTGTCTCAGTAGTATAGGAGACTATATAATGTTATCTCATGTAGTCATTACCTATGAGAAAATACAAATTAATGACATTATCACTAAGTGACAAAGCTCCCTAAAAAGAGAATATAAAAATAAATCCCGAGATGCCCAAACATTGAAAACCATTTAAATTCACAGGAAATAGATTTTTAAAACTCAGTTTATCTAAAAACAGTACGTAAACGTCAAAATAAATGTAAAATTATGATGAAAACGCATGGTTATATGCTAATAGGGCGAAATTCTTTTTTACATTGTATTTGATTATAACAATACTATTTTAAACGCTTTAAATTCAGTTTTAATAAATTTAGAGACCGTTTTAAAGGAATGCTGTCCAAAATAGACATAGGAGCGTTAATAATAATTAAACTATCAAAGCGAAGTAAACCTCAAATGCTTAACGTATATAATTCACACGACATAAAACAGATGGCGCCACAAGTATGAAAGGAAACTTGTCGAAGTGATGCACGAAGATATTATTTTAAATAATAATAATTATTTATTTGTTAAAACATGTGTGTTGTTACATATTATAGAAGCATGCACGTTGTAGTTATATTTAATGAATGAAAGGCTGAAATGTTTATGCTGTATTCTGAGGGTAAAATATAATGTAATGTAATATTGTCTTCTATTTACGCGAATATTATTCATTGAAATTAAACTGCTATATACGGATTTTATCGCGTTGTTTATTTGACACTTTATTACAAAATTTTGAAAATTTTTACACTACTACTACTATTAAACTTTACTAATTTTTAAACTAATTAAATTATTATTAAACTATTTAGATTTAATTTATTTTTACACTTTCCCCGACGTTTCGGTTGCTTTTCAGCAGCCATGGTCACGGGGAGTTTAATAATAATTTAATTAGCTTAAAAATTAGTAAAGTTTAATAGTAGTAGTAGAGTAACAATTTTCAAAATTTTGTAATAAAGTGTCAAATAAACAACGCGATAAAATCCGTATCTATATAGCAGTTTAATTTCAATAATGTAATGTAATGAAAAAATCTTTTAGTGTATGCACAATTGCACAGTCATGTTTTTGTGTTTCTATTCAGAATTAGAAAAGCGTTATATCTTCTTTTATACTAACGTAACTTTCTTTGTGCATCGACTAATAAATAAAATCCTAACTAATATTATAAATACGAATTTGGGTTTGTTTATTTGTTTGTTACACTTTGACGTCTTAATTACCCGACCGAACATTATGAAATTTCGTACAGTTGTCACCTTGCTAGGGGAACAGAAAATGACAGAATATGGTAAAATAAATAATAAATAGAAAGTTTTATTTCAGAAACATTATACAACTTCTACAGTACGTAGGGGTCTTCTTTTAAGTATTGACAATACCTGTGCTAGGAAGCCCCGCTCTTCTTAACTAATATAACAATATATAGAAGAGTGTATATAAAACAAAAGATACAAAATAAAATTATTACTATTTAATATTTAATATCTAAAATAAAATGGATGAAAAATAATAAATAAAATAGGGAAATAACATTTCGTGTTATGTGTATGTGTGTGCGTCTGCGCGTGTGTGTGTGTGTGTGTGTGTGTGTGTGTGTGTGTGTGTGTGTGTGTGTGTGTGTGTGTGTGTGTGTGTGTGTGTGTGTATGTGAGGGAGTGTCACGATTACTCATTTATTTCGTAATTGTTGGTAAGAGACTTTCAATATCACTATAAGTCTTGGTTTTTAGCCACCCAGTAACAGTTGCTTTACATTCACGATAAGTTAGAGCATAAATATTCAGCAGTTTATTTATTTTATTATACAGGCTGGCAAATTGACTATTATGCTGCCTTTTTGCATATGATGTTTTTACAGATACTACTGGAGCCACAAGGTATTTTCTTCTTTTGTTGCGAGGGCTAGGATTATATGGAATGGTTTTATGTAATCTTAAAACAGCATGGAGACCATACAATTTTCTAACCGTGAGCTTAATAAGTAAAGCCTATTACTGGGAAACCTATATGATTTGAAGTACATTATCTTCGAAAGTGATCGCTGTGCTCTTTCCAATTTAAGGGACTTGTAGTAGAGCCTCGCTGATTTCAGCATGAATGGGCCGGCTCGACCGGGGAAGGACTAACCTCTCACAGAATATCGACGTAAAATAGCAGTATTCCTACTGTTGTGTTTCGTTCGGTGAGTGAGAGTGCCGGAGGCTCAATCACCGTCTTTCCCCCTTCCCGCTCCTTCTCCTTCCCACTTTCTTTTATTCTTAAAGAGTTGGCAAACGCGGTGTTGCAGGCGTCCATAGGCTTCCATCGTACCGTCCATAGACTGGGCCAATGAGACATATGTCTGGTATTGTTACTAATCTAATCTAACGTATATATATATTTACGGGAGTAAAACTAACTCTAGTAAAAAAAAAAAATGATAAAATGTTAATTTTAATTACATATTACGACGAGTGCCGTATCAGTAATATTTGTTTTTAATATGAGGTTTAACAAGTCAGCCTCATTGAGATCTTGAGATCGATCCCCAGGTCAACCTGGGAATTAAACCTAAAATATCATGATGGCAAATATAACCAAAAATTATGCTACGTTACGAACTTAAAGTAAAGTAAATTGAACCTGTCAAGTCTTAGAATACCAGACATAATAAAAATCTATTCTGTCTAGCCACCAGTGTGCCACTGCGACTCAATAGTTTAAGAAGCAAAACGAATGCAAGAGTTCCTATAAATAATTTGAATGCTAGCTTACAATTGTACGTAGCCGAGTTGAATTAATGCATATTTCTCATTACAATAATGGATGCATTATAATAAACAAAGAGAGAACGCTGGCTGTGGACTGCCTTTTGTTTGTCGAAGTAGGCGTTTGCTACTGTTTCAACGACGTTTACATAAAAGGTTAAGGAATTATTACAGAAACAGATAGTTGTTTTTATATTCTTCTTTGTGTTAGACCTTTTTGTTCACAAAAAGCTTAGGTATATAAAAATACGAAAATACTCTAGGCATATTGTCTTCTATTTACGCGAATATTATTCATTGCATTCATTGCAGCCATGGTCACGGGGAGACCATGGCTGCTGAAAAGCAACCGAAACGTCGGGGAAAGCGTAAAATAAAATTAAATCTAAATAGTTTTAATAATAATTTAATTAGCTTAAAAGTTAGTAAAGTTTAGTAGTAGTATAGTGTAACAGTTTTCAAAATTTTGTAACAAAGTGTCAAATAAACAACGCGATAAAATCCGTATATAGTAGTTTAATTTCAATACTCTAGGAAGATGATATTAGCAACTGCAAAGATAACCTGTTTCGCAACACACAGGTAGACTCTATGTATTATATAGCTGTGCCCTCGGTTATGATTACCGCCCTGTTCCTGTGGCTTGTAGCGTGATGTTATGTATCTTATAACCTGCCTCAAGAAAAGATTGTTGAAATCAGATTGGCAATTATAGAGAATAGCGCGTTCAAACAAAAAAACAAACAAACTATTCAACTTTATCATAATAATACAAGTAAAAGTAAATTCACTAACATTGTCCTAATAATCCGGATCCTTAATAGTTTCTACCGGCAGCGCCGCCTGCCTATATTCTTGTAGATTGTAAAGAATAACCTACATTATGTTTGGACACGCTCTATCTGTGCAATGTTTTATCAAAATCCATTCGACAGTTTACGCGTAATAGATTATGAAACATCCAAATATCTTTAGAGACTTTGTTTAATATTAATATGAATACAATAAATGCAAAAGTGTGTATTAGTTGACCTTCTTACACGTAAAAACATGTGTAATTTTTTATAATTGGTAACTTATCGGCCAGACAGTGACACGTGCTACTTTTATCCCGGAAAATGTACACATACCACAAAATTGATCTTTATAACCAAAAGAGTAAGTGTCAATCAAGTTAATGCTAATATATGTATATTTATTTTAAAATGTCTAAGCAAACATATTGCAGTGTAGGTATATAAAGTTGTGAAATATAAACTTCTGTTCGTTAAAACTAAACCTTGCGTGTTAAAAACTTGAAGTCGTTTTAGCTAAGTCTCGCTAGATTTTATACCAATTGAACTTTACCCGTTCAAAGTTGTAGGTATACCTGAACTTCTTAATAATAACGGGGATGACGCAGTGGTATATAGGGTACCAATGCCAATGATTCTCGCGTGAATCCTAACTATAATATAATAAATGCGAATGTGAGTTTGTAACGCTTCCACGCCTTAACTATTTGACTGATCATGACGTGTACGTTGTCACGAGTACAGAAAATAACATAAGGTATCTATCATCTATACTAATATTATAAAGCTGAAGAGTTTGTTTGTTTGAACGCGCTAATCTCAGAAACTACTGGTCCGAATTGAAAATTTCTTTTAGTATTGGATAGCTCATATATCGAGGAAGGCTATAGGCTATATAACATCACGCTACGATCCATGGGGGTGGCGCAGTAATCATAAACGTGGGTGAAACCGCGGGCACATCTAGTCCAGAATAAAATTACTGTACGAGATAGCTAGTCCCAACTAATAGTATAAATGGGAATGTGAGTTTGTTTGTTACGCTTTCACGCCTTAACTATTTGACCGATCATCATGAAATTTCGCCTACACTTTGTCAGGGATACAAAAGGGATATACGGTATCTATAATTCAGAAAAAGTACTGCTCCCGAGGGATAGCTAGGCAATAACGAGATGGGTGTAAAACCCAGGATTTAACCTCTTCGTCTTAAATGTAAAAGTATTTAAAATACATGTGACCTTGTGACCCCTATATCTCGGGGGTTTTGACCCCCAGGACCCATATTAAAACTCGTATTTACACACCAAGTTACAAGTCAATATTTTTCCATTTTAAATATGTATCTCCTGTATCTCGGGGGTCTTTTGACGCCCATGGCCCATATTCAGACTCGACCGAGGGATTGACCCCAAAGTGTCTGTACACCAAGTTACAAGTCAATCAGTCCAGGGGTTCTGGAGCTATGCCTGTCACTAACAGACAGACACACAGACCCACAAAGTGTTTTTATTATTCTCTTCGAAGAAGACTCCGAGGTTAATAATGTGTGAGTGTTAAATAGTTGTTTTAAAGTCGTCAGCGGGACCTTATGAGGCCCGATTGCTTTATTCAGAAACGAATCGTTTTAGTTACGGACAGTTAAATTTAGACATATTTTTCATAAAGTATGTGACAAGAGTTAAGTTTTTTTTTTTTTTTTTTTTTTTTAACCTCAGGGGAATGCTTTTACGCACCGTCCGCGCCCGGGCAGGGCGCGGGTGTGTGGGACTCGAGCCAGAAAAGCCGGCCCCATACCCACTAAACCCCTGACGACGTTTCTCCGGTACCTAGTGTCGGTGCCACGGGATTCGCGCTAGCATTCACCGCAACACCGACAGGTCTTGGCCCGCCACGTGAATAGGCGGGCCCCAGCTGCTTGGGGGAGGACTAGATGGTACAGCCCTCCCCTCCACAGAGGGGGGCGCGCGGAACACCTATGCCCCTCTCTCGGGCCTGTGCTGCTCGGGCGGCAGACTGCCCAAGTCCACCGCCCGCAGGCCGCCCCCTAGGGTGGCTGGAGGTCTGCGCGCGCCCTACGGCGGCGCCCTGGACGTCTCCTGCGGTTTGGGTGGGGAGAGACCAGCTCCCTCTCCCGTTCCGCCGCCTCCTTCGCGGACATCACTGCCTCGCAGAAGGTGACGGCGGCCTCCCATGCACCCTCGCGCCGGACCATGGACAGTACCATTGCCGGCAGCGAGAGGATTTGGACACCCAGTGCCCCGGTTAACGACCGGCGCTGCTCCTCCCAAGCTGGGCACTCCACGAGTGTGTGCAGCGCCGTATCCTCGGGGCCGTCACCGCAGTGGTGACAGCAAGACGTCTCCTCCCGGCCTATACGACACAAGTACCTCCCGAAGCATCCATGCCCGGTGAGGACCTGCGTCAGCCGGAAGGTCAGGGCGCCATGGCGCCGCTTCAGCCATTCCTCCAAGGTCGGACTTACCGCCGCTATTGCGGCGTGCCCTGCACTCGGTCGCGCAAGCCGTTCACCCCAGTCCGCCCTCAGGATGTCGCGGAGCTCCGACCGCCGCGCCTCCACCTCTCTCGGCAACGGCCGAAAGCCCCGCTCCAGAGCCTCCCCGCGCCACTGGTAGAGCGACGCGAGAAGTCTGGCCTCCAGGTCCCAGGGCGGTGATCCGGCCAGGAGGCTTGCCGCCTCAAAGGAGATCGTGCGGTACCCTCTCGCGACCCTGACGGCCATCACCCTCTGCGGCCTCCGCAGCAGGGCGGCGTTACGGGCCGTCAGGTTATGACCCCAAATGGGGCTCCCGTATAGAGCCATCGCCCGCACGACCCCCATGAAGAGCCTCCTGCAGGAGGCGTTTGGCCCCCCCAGATTGGGAAGCAGCCGCGACAGCCCTGCGGCCGCACCCATCAATTTGGGGACCAACCTTCGGAAGTGTTCTCCGAAGGCCCATCGGCCGTCGAGGACGAGGCCCAGATACCTCATCGATTTCTCGACGCCGATGCGGACGCCTCCCACCACGATGTGGAACCCCTCTGGCGGCGCGTTCCGAGGCCCATAGAAGAACAGAGCCTCGGATTTGTGCAGCGCCACCTCGAGGCCCAATCGTCGGATCCTACCCACGACATGCGCGACCCCTGCCGTCGCCAGGACAGCCGCCTGCCGGTGCGTCGCTCCCCGAGCGAGGACGAGCGTATCGTCCGCGTAGCAAACTACGCTTACGCCGGGGAGGAACACACCGCGCAGCACCCAGTCGTATCCGATGTTCCACAGGAGCGGGCCGAGAACCGAACCCTGTGGAACACCGCACGACATCTCCCGCCGAGACCACCCGCTCGAACCCGGGTATACGACGGCCCTCGCCGTCAGGTACGCCCCGACAATTCGACGGAGGTAGGTCGGCACCTGATGGTAAAGCAGTGCCTCCCTTATGCAGCTCCAGGGCAAGGTATTGAACGCGTTGGCGATGTCGAGAGACACCGCCAGCACCACCTCACCCTGTGAGACTGCTTCCTCCGCCAGAGCCTTTACGCGTGCGATCGCATCGACCGTGGAGCGCCCACGACGGAAACCGAACTGGTTGTCCGCCAGATCCGGTCCCACACCGACCAGATGCCCGACAAGGCGGTCAGCCACCACTTTTTCGAGCAGCTTTCCGACCTCGTCGAGCAACACAATGGGCCGGTAGGCGGACGGACTGTCTGCCGGGCGCCCCTCTTTCCGGAGCAGAACCATTCTCCCGGTCTTCCACCTGTCCGGGTATTGGCCCCGCTCCAGACACGCGCTGAATAGGCTCCTTAGTCGGGGCTCGAGGGCCTTGAGGGCTAGGACCCATGCACGACCAGGAATGCCATCTGGGCCCGGGGCGGTGCGCTTGGCTTGCAGCCTCTGCACCGCCACCCTCATTTCTACCTGGGTTACCTCAGGCACATCGTCGTCCGTCGTCAGGTCCGCTTCAGGCACCAGAGGAGGCGCAGCCATAGGTGGAGGCTCATGCTCTTCCCTTTCTGGAAACAGAGCGACCACCACGTCCTCCAGCAACTGGGGCCGGAGACTCTGGGTCAGCGGGGGAGCCCAGGAGCGTAGTTTGCCCCTTACCATAAGGTAGGGGCAAACTACGAGTTAACTATCTGTAGGTAAAGCAACTCGTGCCTGAATATAGCAATCGGGCCTAAGTTAATACTGTTTATTTGTTTGACATTTAACGGGCTTCTTTCTTTCGCACCGTTATAGGTAGTCGGCAGAAATGTTTAAAACAGAACATTTTTATATCTACGTAGGCAAACAAGCGTTAAACTTGTCTGATCGTGAGCAGACATACACAAGTACATAGCTTATGGACGTGTGAAACTTCAGGAGTCAAACTGGCCCATTTTTAAACCTGATATCAAAAATAGTTTTATTTAGCCATTCCCTAGGTTTTAAAAATCTTTAGGTTTTAGCCTGCGTCTTGTATGCAACTGCTATGCGGTGCTGTGAGGAGGCTTCGGATTCGATTCTTATGTCGGGCAAAGTGTTATTGGGTTTATCGTAACAAATTCTCAGTGGTAGCACGGTGTTTGGAGCAATGAGCGGAAGAGCAATAGATAAAAAAAAAGAAAATGTACTTACGATCACGCAAGTGTAATTACATTAAAATTAAACTACTTTATAACTACTTTTTACGGATTTTATCGCGTTGTTTATTTTAAAAAGACTATTTCATAATTTTAAACGATCGAGACGTCGGGAAAGTGTGAACCTAAAATCCTAGTATGTTAAATAATAGTAAGTAAAGTTTAACAACGGTAGCTTGAGTTCCAAAATTATAATAATAATAATAATAAGTGTGACTGGCAACACCAGACAAGTTACATGTCATTTCATTTATAAAAAAATATTTATTTATTTTCCTAATATATTGCAATTCAACATAATTTACAATATCTAATTAATAAAACTACAAATTCACATTATCCACCTATATAATAATATCAATAAAAAACCCCACCAAATCCATAAATAAATAAAATGATAAAAGACAACAAGATGACAATAAACGTCAAGAAGAAAAATCCATAACAAAACAAATAATACAGGAAAGATTGAAATAAAATGACATGCTAACAAGAGCCAGGAGAGCCGCAGCACAAAAACGTTCACCGGACCCGCCGCTCAGCTCCACCTCGCAGCCGTCGGCACCTGCACCTGCGACCCCGACGTGCAATGAGGTGTCGAGCCCATCGAGCGACGAGTATTTTTCCCCGCCGACGTCGCCAACACCTGTACGTCGGCGAGGGATACGCCGGCCACCGTCCTGCTTGGGACCCCGAGACCTACCGGCCTCGAACAGGGTCCCCGCTGTCGGTGGTAATGTGCGCCGCATGAAGTGGACTAAATCTATGAATGAAAATGTCATGCGGGCATATTTTGTGACAACAGAGGGGGGAATCAATCTCAGTGCGTACCGTGATCGAATGCTGCCTCTGTTTCAGGACTTGGAACCGGCCGTTAACGTCTCGGCTCAAAGACTATCGGACCAAGTGCGTGCCATCCAACGGTGTCGGTTGTTGGACGATGCCGCACTTGAGAGGCTACGCTCCGACGTACGAAGTAGCCCTCCCGTCACTTCTTCTGTCCAGATAATGCCTCAAAGACTTCATGAGGCATCGAGGCCAAATGATAACAATATTAGTGAAGAGGTGGATAGCAGGGCTACACACATAAGTACCCAGTACAATGAACAATTAAGGAGTACTTTGGAGTGCACGTTGCGGGAATATCGGCACGTTTATGCGGCAAATAGACCACGTCTGCCAAGATTGCCGACGCACAAAAATAATTTAGCGCTGGTGTGTGCCTTGGACTCATTACTGCCCGCTTATCTAGTGGACAGTGAAAGTCTTAGCGATGCACACTCAATCTTGTACTGTGCGGCTGCTGCGGCATGTCGAGTGGCTGGTATTAAAAATCCACACATAATGACAGCTGCTCGACCCAGAAATACTACGCCAACGTGGCAGTGCAGGATTGAGCGTCGTATCGCTGAGTCCAGGGCACTCATCGGCAAGCTTATCTGTTTCAGGGAGGGTAATACACGACCGAGAGTGATGCGTTATGTGACTCGGGCGTTTGCAGGGACTGACGTATGTCCCCAAGATTATGTCGCCCGGGTTACAGAACGCATCGACTTCCTGAAGCAGAGAATTTGTGCGTGGGCAAGCCGAGTAAGGCGCTACAAAAAAAGAGCTGATCGATATGCCCAAAATCGTGCATTCCAGACAGATGAAAGGTGGGTGTACAGAAGGTGGGAGCATCCTGATTCTAGTGGGGATGGTTGTCTACCAGATACAGAAGCCACGACTGCTTTTTGGCGTAGTATCTGGTCGACACCCGTCGACCACGAAGAGGGGGATTGGTTTGGGGATGTTAGGCAGGCATGCGACACTATACCTCAAATGGAGCCAATTAACATACGACCAGAAGACGTTTCTTGTGCGGTTCGTTCGTTACCAAACTGGAAAGCAGCGGGACCGGACGGACTGCACAACTTCTGGTTGAAATGGTTCCGCAGTGCGCATGCATGCTTGGCATCCCTATTCCAGTCATCTTTGGAATCAGGATCGCTGCCTGAGTTTTTGACCACTGGCACCTCAGGACTCATCTGCTCTACAAATCAGGTAGTGTCACGGACCCAAAAAATTATAGACCGATAACATGCCTACCGACGGTCTATAAACTTCTTACATCCATTTTGAGATCTAAACTTTCACTACATATTACAGCAAATAACATCATGTCTGTATCTCAAAATGGATGTAGAAGTGGGGCCCGTGGTACTAAAGAGCTACTACTAATTGACATGACCATCAGTCAACAAATACACCGCCTTAAGAAAGATCTTGCGACATGCTGGATAGATTATAAGAAAGCCTATGACTCTGTACCTCATGCATGGCTCTTGAGGGTGCTGGAGTTGTATAAAGTTGATGCAACTCTTTGCACTTTCTTGAAGTCATGTATGAGGCAGTGGAGAACGGTTTTACGCTATCCAGGATGTCGCCAGATCGGGGAAAGCGGTGTATCTATCAAGATCAAGCGAGGTATATTTCAGGGCGACAGTTTGAGTCCCTTATGGTTCTGTCTAGCGCTGAACCCTCTTAGTACTTTACTGGAGAGTTCAGGGCTAGGCTATCGATTGTGGAGAGATGGTCAAGTTATATCCCACCTTCTTTACATGGATGACCTAAAACTATTTGCCTCCACCAGACCCCAACTGACGGCGTTACTTAAGGTAACGGAAACCTTCAGTAATTCCATCAGGATGGAGTTTGGTGTTGAAAAGTGTGCAGTTATGTATGTAAAGCGAGGCAGGGTTGTGGAATCTGATGGCATTGAACTCTCAGATTTTACTAGACTTAGGTCTCTCTCTGCAAACGAAACCTATAAATATCTGGGTATGTCACAGGCATTAGGTATCACTGAGGACGGTATGAAACGGACGTTGCGGGAGCGCTTCTTTGGCCGCTTGAAAAAAATACTGAAAAGTCTTTTGTCAGGCGGCAACAGGGTGCGCGCCTGTAACGGTTGGGCCATGCCGATCCTTATGTACTCCTTTGGCATACTCAGATGGACGCAAACGGAATTAGATGCCCTGGATAGAAAGGTCCGTACACTGTTGACTGCATACCGAATGCACCACCCGCGCTCCTCGGTAATGAGATTGTACATCCCACGGAAGTGTGGGGGTCGCGGTTTTTTAAATGCCAAGACCCTCCACAACCGTGAAGTGTGCAATCTCAGAGAATATTTTCTCCGAACCAATGTGGGCGTGCATCGCGATGTAGTCGCAGTGGATACGGGCTTTACCCCGCTTGCTCTGGCTAAGGAGAACTGGCGCAAACCTGTTATGCTTGGAACTGACGAGCGCAGGGATGTATGGAAAGGAAAAAAAACTGCATGGACGCTTTTTTCGGGCCCTGAATGGGCCCGACATAGATTTTCAGTCATCGGTGTCCTGGCTACGTTTCGGCGATCTCTTCGCTGAGACCGAAGGTTTTGTATGTGCAATAATGGACGAAGTTGTTATGACGAACAACTACCGGAGATATATCCTGAAGGATGGGACGGTTGACATATGTCGGGCATGTCACCAGCCCGGAGAATATCTCAGACATATTATCTCCGGTTGTTCTCGTCTTGCTAATGGAGAGTATTTGCATAGACACAACCAAGTAGCCAGGATTGTCCATCAGCAACTTGCCTTAAATTATGACCTTGTGGAATCTGAAGTGCCGTATTACAGGTATGTGCCCGATCCAGTTCTCGAAAATGGTCGTGCTATTTTGTACTGGGATCGGTCTATCATCACTGATAGGACAATTGTGGCGAACAAGACAGATATTGTGCTGATAGACCGATTGGAGCGCCGAGCAATGATCATCGATGTTACCATTCCGCATGACGAGAATCTTGTGAAAGCTGAAAAAGAAAAAGAGTTGAAATACTTAGACCTAGCTCACGAGATTGTCGACATGTGGCGTGTGGACTCGGCGATCATTGTGCCGATAGTCATTACAGTCAATGGTTTAATACCTAAGAACCTCGACCACCACCTGCAGAGGCTCGCGTTAGATGGCTGGATCAAGTCCTTGATGCAAAAGGCAGTACTACTCGACACGGCGCGTATTGTGAGGAGATTCCTCTCTCTGGGGCCCTAACCACCGGCAGCTTGGACCCTGTTCCCGAAGTCGGTGGGTCATGTCAGTTTTTATATTTTTAAATATGTATAGATTTTATATTTATATTTAAAAATGTAATTATTAGAAAAAAAAAGTAATAAAGAGAATAATAATAATAATATTCTACCACATACACACAACACCATCTAGCCCAAACTAAGCAGAGCTTGTACTATGGGCGCTAGACAATGGATAAACATACATATATACTTTGTTTTTTGTAAATACATACAAATTATACATAGAAACACCCAAGACAAATATCCATATTCATGCACACAAATGTTTGACTTGTGCGGGAATCGAACCCGCGACCTCAGGCGTGGCAGTCGGTTACACTAACCACTACACCATCGAGGCCGACAATTAAGTAAAGATTTTTAAAAATAAACAACTAGATAAAATTCATATAAAGAAGCTTAATTCCAATGTAATTTACCCCTCAATGAAAGGATAACATGACATTTTATGGATATACTATTGGTAAGTCTTACTTCAAAATGTTTGTTGGTCTAAGACCGTAGTGACGGGATATCTGTAGTTTCTGCATATTCCTATTAATTACGTGTATATATGTAAGTTTGTGTAATGCAATGTCAGTGTCACATTAACATGTTTAAATTAATCAATCGTGCTTAGTGTCCTTTGGGTTTTGGAGTATCTATCAATTAATGTTTAAATGATCACGTTACGTCCAATATTGGCTTCCATATTTCTATGTCAAGTGACAGGTGATATCTTATAAAAAACTAGCTTATACCCGAGGTTTTGTTTGGGAAAAGTACTTTTTTTCTGGATAAACTGCATCCTATGTTTGTTCTGTACCCCTGACAGCGTGTATGCGAAATTTTATAATTATCGGTCGAGTAGTTAAGGTATGAAAGCGTAACAAACGAACATATTTGCATTTATAATATTAGTTAGGATTGTATAATAAGTTAATAACTTAATAAGCTATATGTTACTAGCAACATGGTTCGCATTTTTAAATGGCTTGTCGCTTATAATATTTAATAGTAAATTTATATGAATAACGATATATCAAAAATCTTGTCTTAATAAGTAGTTTTAACACATGTGTTGCTTTGTTGGTCAACACTCGCTCACCATGGATCCTCAAACAAATTTAGCTAAATGCAAATGTAGGCCCCTCAGTATTTAGCTCGATAAATATTTAGATATGTTAATGTATGTATATTAATTATTTTAAAAGTTATAATGTTATATTATAGTAAATATTTTCTATCGAATTAAACTAAATAATACGGATGTTAACGTGGTTCGCTTCAATTTCTTTTGTAATTAATTTACTTTAATATACATTCAAAGTATTTTGTATAATGTGCAACATTTACGTAAACGTAAGACCTTATAACATATTTTCTATTTAAAGAATTTTCTTTGTTCCTACACGTCTGAAGTAAATCGACCCAATGCCTTCTTATGAACAGGATCCTAAAATGTGTATCACGCAACCATCGACCGCAATATCACAAATTTGCAGGTGTTTTTGCCCCACACGTACTATTTATATTAGATTTCTTTAATATTTTTTAAGGAAATACCTTTATCCAATGTTTTGTACGCCGACCATATTATATACGGCGAGACATAAAATTCATACTACGTTCGTTTGTGTTTTTTGGATGTCAAATATTTACCATGAATACCTATCAGTATTTTCATGATGATATTATAACTGTCTTGTTCCGTGGAATAAGTTTGCGTTTATATAAAGCATATTGTTATTATATTATCGTTATTGTTTTTAGTTAGAGCGAGGTACCACTGAGATTTTTTTATAAAATTATATATAGCTACACGGAGACTAGGAAGAAAGAAAGACAATAAATTTATTTGAAAATACTACATTGTCAGATTAAATCTCTACATATTATAAAACAAAGTAGGTAGAATAAGGAATAGTGTGATTAGAGAGATGCAGCATGAAAGTGGATATGGTGACAAGAATAGAAAAGGGTATGTTAAATGGTTTGGGCATGTAAAAAGAATGGACGAGAAAAAACTGACTAAGAAAGTTTATAAGGCTAGTGAGAATGAAACAATCGCAAGAGGAAGACCTAGGTGAACGTTTCTTGATCAGATCGTAGACGTTCTAAACAAAGGTTAATGGAAGCTTAAACCGGCAAGCATGTATGAGGAGTGTGATGAAAGTGAATGAAGCCAGAGTGTCAGGATCGTAGCAAATGGAAATCCGTAGTCTCTGCCTACCCCTCTGGGAAACAGGCGTGAATCTATGTATGTATAAAACAAAGTCCCCCGCCGCGTCTCTACGCGATGAACTCAAAAACCACGAAATGGATTTTCATGCGATTTTCACCAATAGACAGAGTGGTTCATGAGGAAGGTTTAAGTGTATAATTTTGTTAAGGTATCGTACTACCCGTTCGAAGCCGGAGCGGGTTGCTACTAAAATATAAATAAATAAATTTTGCCAAATGGGACCTAGTTCAGCATACTCAAACTCAAACTTAAACTCAAACTCATTTGTTGCGAAACTGGGT
Source organism: Catocala fraxini (assembly GCA_930367265.1). Lineage (NCBI taxonomy): Eukaryota > Metazoa > Arthropoda > Insecta > Lepidoptera > Erebidae > Catocala > Catocala fraxini. Next base: position 23,091,254 of record OV884034.1, on the reverse strand, counting down.
AATTTAGATAACATACAAATAAATTGGTTTCTCCATAATCCGCCTGAAGGCATGCAATTTTTTAGGTATTTTGTCTTTAATGATTGTACATTACTAATAAACACATAATATTAATAAATTAAATACAATAATAACTCTATTAAAAATAATAAATGTCAGGCAATGTTATTGTGGTACAAGTCAATTAAGAATATATTATATGTCAAACAATAATTAAAAATTAAAATATGTCTAGTCAATAAATATATAATACCATGTGTTATTTCTCATTATTATTACATTGCATGTCATTTATAAATTCGTTTACACTATAATAGGCTTTTTCCACGAGTAATTGTTTGACTTTATGTTTAAATACATCGATGCTATTACTTTTAATAATATTTTTGGTAAGCGATTATAAACTCGTGGCGCCATGCAGAATACACTATTTGTCATCAATGCACTTTTATGTTGAGGACAGTGAACTTTAAAACTGTGGCGTTTGCTTTTATAATTTTCGTACATCGTTAAATTAGATCTGTCAAATAACACCAGCTCATACATATACAGACACGGTACTGTTCATATTCTTAGTTTTCTGAAGCACGGTCTACAGCTATCTATTTAATCCAGCTTGCATATTGCCCTTATGCCCTTTTTTTGTGCTATAAATATTTGCTCTTTTTCTGTATATATGCCAGGCAAATAAAATCTGGCGCTGGTTTTCAATTAGATCCCTATTCTAGGTCTAGGAATGTCTAGCAAACGACAATACGGCCAATTCCTTATTAGTTGGCATCAAAAATATGGCTGGCGAAATAGATACTTATAGAAAGTCTTACAGCCTGCCTTTTCAGCTTGAATGGCCGACCCATTCAAGCTGAAAAAGCAAGGCTTCATCGGTGAAGAACACCCGTAGAACATCGAGGTAAAATCTATACCATATTGTACTTTTGCGCTTTGTTCTGTAAGTGGGAGTGTTATGGGCCCAATGATCCCCAGGTTCCTTTCCTCTCCAGTCACCTTCATGGCTACGTTAACCGCTTACCGTTTGGAAGACCTTGTGTTTATTTGTCAACGATGTAGTTTACTGTATTCAATGGCTTAATTGTGTATCCTGTATTTATTATTAAACACAGATGAACAACATTACAATATAAACCAAAGCATAAAGTTGTTATTTTATTGTAGGTCTATTCTAGTTTCAAATTTTTTTTAACTTACTGATACAGTGCTATTGCGCTCTATAGAGAAATTGTAAAAAGTTTATTCGACGCATCCCGTGACCAGAGGGCTGGTCTTTATTTCGCAGAAAGAATAAGCATGGCCATTCAACGTGGCTATGCTGCCAGTCTTCTAGGCACACTACCAGTTGACTTTGATCTGGAGGAATTCTATCACGCTTATTAGAGGGTTTTAATATTCTTTTCATTTCAATTTTATAATATTTTAAGTAGAAACCAAATCGTTGTTCAGTTCAAACTTATATCAAAATTTTATGTTACATTATGATTTCTACAAAAAAGGCAAAAATCTTTATTGTCTTAAGGTAAATGACTTTAAAAAAATAACACTCCTATCCCTCATCTCACAAAATCTCAATCAACTACGACACACATCCATCCACCCCGAAGCAAACAGATCACACTCTGATTCTGATGTCAGGAGCATATTTAGTAAAGTCAGTGTTCTAACGAGGGGCGAGTTGCCTGTATATTGATAAGCAGCGATTGTTATCTAGGGGGCCGTTAGTTCATCTACCACTAATAGCAAAAATTAAATTCGGGGTATCAACAGGAAAGCCTTTGACTATCTATTTGGAACTATATAATTACATACTTATTAACTTTGCTAGTTATGAAAAAAGCCAATATGCTACCAGAACAAGAGGTAATAACCACTGGTTCCCTGCTGCCAAGAAAATATATTTTTAAGGAGGAATAATTTGTAATTTGGCTGTGACATTTTATAGAACGCAGTTAACGCCTAGTGGGTGACCATTGGAGTACCACTCAGAAGTCTCAAATTCAATCCTACGGGACGGTCACCTAACTTTACAAAGTTATGCGCGTATTAAATACTTAATTATTGTTCGTTTTAACGACGAAGAAAAACATCGTGAGGAAACCTGTATGACTGAGAGTTTGTCATAATGTTTACAAAGTCATTTAAAGTCTATTAACTCGCAGTGGGCCAGCGTGGTGGACTATGGTCCTTACACTGAGAAGAGGCCCATGCGCAGCAGTGTAACAGGTTTATATAGGGCTGATATTGGAGTTTTAGAGTAGTAGAGCCTCGCCGATTTCAGCATGAATGAGCCGCCTTGACCGGGGAAGGACTACCGTCTCACAGAATATCGACGTGAAATAGCAGTATTCCTACTGTTGTGTTTTGTTCGGTGAGTGAGAGTGCCGGAGGCCTAATCACCCTCTTTACCCCTGCCCGCTCCTTCTCCTTCCCACTTCCTTTCCTAACGGGTCAGCAACGCGCAAGTGATGCCTCTGGTGATGCAGTCGTCCATAGGCCACGGTGGCCATTTACCATCAGGTGGGCCGTATGATTGTTTGCCACCATAGTAGTATAAAAATAAACTATATATAACGCCAGGCATTTTGGTTGAACAGCCAATGCGAAACCTGCGCTTGATGTCTCAGATTTGATTCTATAGGTGATTGGGTTTCTATCAAATCATATTACTACGTTAATAAAGTTTAATACTGTGCTTGGTAGAAGACAATGGGCTCGCTTCTAATAGGGATTTTGCCAGCAGATATTTTAGGTACCAAGTAATAACTTAGTACCTAAAACCATGGCTGGCAAAGTCTGGGCGTAATGCAGTTCAGCTTACTGTCTGAGACCGCTGAAATAAAACTCAATTTAAATAAAATAATTATGAAAATACATATAATATAAATGGACACTATGGTAGTTCATGTTTGCCGTCTAGACATAAGCAGATGCTGTTCAAGAATCTTCTGCTTTTTATAAGCCCGCAGCTGATTCAACATCTGCGTGTGCAATGGTAAATAATTCTTCCTTTTCTGCCAATAGGCCTGGAGTGTCAGGTTCAACTCCCGGCAATACTTATACCACCAGGGCAAAGCCTGGTAATGCGATTCTGGTTTTATTTTCTGCTTCCGGCAGAATTCTGGAGACAGGATACGCCAGTTTTGGAAGTACCTTTCGTCGTTTTTTAGGATCGCTCGAGGGATGAACATAGTCATGGGTGTTCTGCGATTAGTTGTCGGTGGCCGTGGAAGTCGTGCATTGGTTATGGACAATAGGGCCATGAGCCATATTAGCTATGGAAATATATAACCAACAATTATATAAGTATTATACAATTATATAAGTTTTTTTTGTTTTTAAAAGACTGTGTCGCGACTTTTATAATAGAAAAGCAAGGCATGCTGTAGTTATGTAACAATGAGCCTCTTGATAATTATTGGGATCTTTATATTGTACTTGAGTTTAGGTCACTAGAGCCACCAGCAAGTATGGCATAAAAAAAAGGGTGTATGTGGTCGCCTCGCCTCTGCCACCAGGACCAATGGCTTTAAGTACTTTCCGAGGCACGAGGACGTCTCACACTAGACCACCGACTTCTTAACTCCGGGCCGGTACTGAGATTTCTTTATTTTGTTGGCCTGAAACGGATTCGAAATCGAGACCTCATGCACAGAACTCGCGGTCACTACCGCTGTGCCACGGAGGCAGTTAGTTATCTACAATACCGAGGATCTAACGCAAGCAGTAAAAAAATAGATAATAGGAATTGTAAATTTAGGTATGTTAGTTTCCAGCACCTTAACTTGCTGGATGAAATTGACATTTACGCGACTAATTAATAACCATCACGAGATTGCCTTTTTTAAATTGTTTTTGTTTAAAAAATACAAGTCCTACACCAGGAATAAATCCTGTGTCGCGGGGGAATTTACGAACATTCAACAACAACGGAAACAAAGAATACACAAATGTTTGTCCCGTGTGAGATACGAACCCCTATCACTCAGCATGGTCGTACTGGCGAGGTGACTAGTTAAAAACTACACCATCTGTGCAGTCTGCTAGATGTTATGTCAAGCTAGAGAACCAGTTATCCTCACCCAAAATAGTCTAATATGTTTTTCTGTTTACCTTCATATTTCAGCACGATCCCCGTTTGAAAAACTATTACAATTTAACTACATTCGTCATAATTAAATACACTTCCAATAGGTATTATACTAAAAATCGATTACATTAAGCTATTGGTTATATTTTCCTTAAGTTTATGAACTGTGAAATTAATTTCATATGTCTACACAGTGCCATTTAATACTAATATTGCATGAGGTTATTCCTAGACTGAGATGGAAAAAAGCAAAAGGGTTGCTTTTCGCGGCAAATGTTTATATATTTCAACGTTATGGCAATAACGCTCAACGTGTTTCTCCTGGCTGGGAATATAATATAAATAATAATATCAACAGTACCTTTTTGGATGAAAGGTATACCCTATGTCCTTTTCTGTATCTCTGACAACGTGTGTGTGAAATTGCATGATTTTCGCTCGAACAAACCAACAAACTTACGTTCGCTTTTTTAATATTAGTTTATTATTGTAACTGCCTACGTGGCACAGCAGTAGTGAATGTGGTTAGAATCCCGGTGAAGGCCAACAAAATATTCAATACCAGGCCGAAGTTGGGTAGTTGGCGGTGTTCGACACATCCGTGACTCGAAAACCACGTAAAGCTGTTATTCCTACGACTGATCTCTCTCCGGTTGTAACGGATTGCCATCTCATCGGATCATTAGAGTAAGGGAACAGCGAGTGTACTTGTGTACGCGCACATACTTGTGCACTATAATATCTCCTGCGTAGATGACTAGTCTCCATTTGAGATTGGACGCCATGTCCGAAATTACGTTTAGAAAATATTATTATTAGTTAGGATGTATGTTATGTATTAAGTTTTCGAGATGCCAACATATCAGTAGAATGTAATAATAAACGATAGATAGAAAAACAGGCTTGTATCAAAGCTCTAATAAATATACTTCGAGTGGTTGCTCATTGAATAAAATGATATGTAATGAACTAGATAACGATGGTTTATCAACTATATTAGATGTAGATAACGTGTTGCACTTGTTTGTGGGTAAGTACATAAGTTGTTTTTATACAGGTAAAATGGTAGACTTACTTTTCTCATATTATACAAATTTAAAGTGCTTTTACCTGCAGTCAGTTTAGCTTATGCACAAAAACATTCAGATATTCTACATTTTTACTGTTTGAATTCTTACATATTCAAACAGTTGAATCACTTATATTTTTATAAAAATGTATATAAAAGCTTGCAGATACAACATACAAGCACAGCAGCTTAAAAGGTTTGAATTTCACGGCAGTTCCTTACATGAAAATGAAAGCTTTTAAGGCAACGTACACTTTAAAAGAAAATATGTATGCTGTACCTACAAGCGTTTATATACATTCCACAAATACTAAATTAAAGAACACAGAAACATTCAGACTTGAATAACAATTTACAGAACAATTTTTTGTCTCGTATGCGTTTGACCTACTTAACTACACCATTTGACTTAGTAGCAGTGACCAATAAAATGCACTATTAGACGATCCATACTTTACTTTTTAACACCCTGCATCTCTCACAAACTGCAACGCTGCCTACATTTAAATAAATCAAACCTGCTCCATTTCCATTATACATTTCTCATAACCAGGCCATTACAGAGATAATATCGGCACCCACAGGTGAGGCAGGCTATTGGCCTATTGGCACGCATGACAAATAGGCAGACCTTGTAACTACACCGTTTTGTTTACAAAACACGAAGAAACCATTTCCTTCGGCCATTATTGTTGCGATAACGTTCGTGTGGTCCTGCCTCGATGTGAATTTCACCGGTGTAATGGATATTTTACAAATTGTAAGTGTTTTCTTATATTTTGTTAGTTTTCCTTCTTAAAATAAGCGTTTTTACGCAATAGGTGAAAGAAATTGACGCCATCATGCTTAGTTTAACGTACCTTTCTCAAACGTTTGACATTTCGATCAGTGTACCTAGCAAGAACGCGTTACGTATTACATAAACCATGAAACACAAAAGTGTTATACTTTACTCTGGTGATCTAGTCAGTCATTTTTTTGTTAGCCATCCTTCGTCGTAATATATATATACTGAAGCTCTTATTTATCCTAGTAGTGACTATCATTTTACTAAGATGATGAAGTAATGTAACATCTTAGAGCATTTTTTCATTTCATCTTTATCCCTTCTTTAGGACCAGCAATGCCCCCTAATGCATTGGTATTGCAAACGATTATTATACAACAGTTTAAAATCAGAAGAGCCGTAAGCTTGTTTGCCACGTTGGTGGTACAAAATGAATGCCTGTTTCTGCCACACTTACACTTACAGCGCCCATTGAAATTTTTTTTACAAACTGAAACTAAACTTTATATTTAGTGCTGATAAGATCCTAAAACATCATGAGATCTTTTCACCAATGAAAACAAAGTTTTGACTTGGAGCGGGCTAGTAGCTGAACGTAAGAATACCCTTTTTTTTCTTACTTTAGGTAACAGCTTGTAGTTATTGATATTGGTCGTTACCACTCATACAAGAATCAATACCAATAAAGTTACCTTAGGTAATAGAATATTTGCAGTACAATTGATACTATTTTATCAATCTACTTTTCTACATTTGTTTAGGTTAAACGATTTACAGCTACAATCAATGTTTACAAAAAAGTAAAGCTGTTGTTGCAGAAATAGGTCAAACGGCTGTGGTTTGAAGAAATGATATCCACCAACCGGTGGTAATTTACAACACACTTATTGTTGTTAGGTATATACCTATAGAACGAGTCAGACTGGCTGAGTGAGTTATTAACACACCCCAAACCGAAGTGTCTTAAAATTTTGCCCATAGGTTCCTCATGTAACGTAGGCATCGTCTAAAACTATTTCAAATATTTACTAAAAAGAGATTTGATGATTAATTTTTCAACAGATAATGCTGATTCTTCATATCACACATATCTACACACACAAGTCCAAACATAAAAAATACGAATCGTCATCATCGGACGAAACTATAGAAAACCTGTTATATTTCAAGGACTGTCAACGGAAACCAAAAGAAAAACCTACTACACCAGCACCAGTACCACTTCGGTTGCAGCCTCCGCCGCCACCACCACCACCACCACCACAGCAACCAGAATGCCCATTTCCAAAAATGTGCTGCTCTTTAAGCTGTGGAAATGAATGTGGAGGTACTAAAGAGCCTTCTTTCATGAGCAGACAGATGGAGCCAATCCTGAACATTGGACGGCAAGGCCTCCAGCCTATTCAACAGATAGTGCAGCCGAGACAGCCCAACGTGATGCCAGTCCAGCCCCAGATAAGGAAAAGGAAGAAGATGAAGTTTCCGTCCAGCAAAATGCAGCTGCCAATCGGAAGTGGGCGAAGAGAATTTGGGTTTACTAAAGAGAAAATCAAGAGCCTGATCTCTCAGGATGACGATATTAAAAAGATTTTAAAGGATTTGGTTAGGGTGACGATGCAGAAAGTGGATTTGTTGGATTTGATTAATGGAAGAAGGAGTGGGGATAATATTGAAGCAAATACGGAGACCAGTGCTGGGACGACGCCTGAAGTCCTTGATGAAGACTACGGTGAATGATGGGCACCCTGTCCATCATTCGCCGTAGTCTGTTGTGTCTTTGTATTTATTGTGTCTTCATATTTATTTTATATGAGATTAGATTATTATTTTATAGTTTAACTTGTACTTATTAATAAAATGTGATACGCGTGTTTTAATATTTATTGAGATTACCTGTCAATTGTTAGCTTACCAGCCATCATTGAAACCCTATTGTGTCTTTGTGTCTGGTCGTCAATGTGCCGTTGTGAATCAATATGTACAACAAGTGAAAATCGGCAATGAATTGCCGTAAATCTTAGAGTTCGAAAAAATGGTTCAAGTAATATGCAAAGGTCACGTGATACCACGTGAGATCAGAGGTCATAGGTTATAGTCATTTCGGGGGTACATCGACTATGCTGAGTCGAATGGCGTTGACCGCGAGTCTCTAGCTCTTACGGTTCTTGAGTTGAAAGTTGTATAACAGACAGACGGACGGACGGACAAAGCTGTTGTATAAGAGTTTTTTCGAACTCTAGAAAGCAAATGTCATCATCATTTATTAAAGAGCACAGGTCTTGTCGATGAATGGACGTCTGGCTGCACGGATGGCGTAGTGGTTTAAGTGGTCGCCTTACCACTGCCACTGCGTCGGGTGTTGTGGGTTCGAATCCCACACGGGACAAAACTTTGTGTGATCCACAAATGGTTGTTCTTAGTCTGAGTGTTCTTTGTCATTGTTTGAATGTTTGTAAAGGACACGACACAGCAATTATTTGTGGTGCGGGAGTAATACTTACAAAACATAATTGATTGGTATATTTGGAAGTTTGGGTGTTTCTTACTAAATCCTTAAACTATGTGAAAACGAATGTAACTTTACAGATAGACCATGACCTGGAATAATACATAGGCTTCTTTATGTCCCGGTATACGTACACGTGGACTTCATGCGAGTAAAACCGCGAGCAGAAACTAGTTGTATCTATTTTATTTTATGTTTAATATTTGCAAGTTCAATCTCACTTTGATTGCCTGCCATCAATATATGTTTGACAAGACAATTCAATAGACGATTGCTGTTCTGATCCCCGTTTAAATAAATCATTGACGTCGATAGGTACTGTCAATCATAGGCTCAAAATAAAACCTATGTATGTGGATAACCTGATTTTATGGATATAAAACGAATGGTTCGCAATTGTACGATGCTCATTCGAATGTCGAATGATGCGTTAACACTGATTATTATTCGAATATAGATAGAAGATTACAATTGATAATGACACATTGATTAGCTTTTCTATTGTCCTTTTTTTTACTTGTTATACTGGCATACATACCAATAAACTCACTCTAGGCCACCATACATACATACATACATACATATAGTGTCATATCTACATCTCCAAGGCAGGAGTGTATTACACCTATTTTGGGTCCCACATGATGGAGAGCGAGCCTTTTAGCTGCCTATTGTTGAAATATCCATACTGTTACAGTTCTTGCAACTCACGAAAGCGAGCGAGCCCTTATTTGTGGTAAACGCGTAAATATACATATGTGTGTGTGTAAGTGTCGCTCGCAACTGACCGCTCTATCAAACACGCACACTACCGCACTGTGCATGTACACGTTCATTATAAGTAAAGCCCGCTCACCTTCGTGATTTGCAAGAAATATACTGACAAAAACTAATAAAACTAGCAAAAATATTGTGTCAATAATGAATCTATCTTATAAAAGAAGGGAATTAAAAAATATGATTGATTTTAATTGATTAAAAAATGAGTCATTGTGCACTTACAAAATGCAGCTTGTGTGGGATTACGTTCCAATCTACAATATATTTGTTTTTACTTTAGATTTGATCTTGAATAATTATGGGTTTTTATATTTTTGATAAAAAAAAAACTCACTTCCTACAGTTAAAACATGAATATGACATATGTAAATATGTATTGTACGTGTAAAACGTCTACAAAAATATTAAATTATAAACTATTACTATACTCATGGTAGGTATAACTACTAGCTACTACTAGCCAGGTATCAAACTCGGAACTTCATACCTAGTAGTCTTATTCACAAACGCTACACTACCGAGTCAGTCTCCCTGTTTCATAGGAACTAAATACCTCGCTAAGTGTATGTATAATACACTTCAACCTAACCATTGGTGAATAAAGAAGTATGATGTGTGATATCCTAACTAAAATAACCTTAGTGGTGCAGCGGTAGTAGGTCTAGGGTTCAAACTCGGGTCGGGGCAACAAAAATTTATTGGGTTTTTCTGTTAAGGAATCTCAATAGCAGCCTGGATTTAGGAAGTTGACGGTGTTAGACACCCCCGTGCCTTGGCAAGCCCGTTGCTAGTTAAGCCAGTGTTGGTCCTGCGCCTGATCTCTCTCAGGTCGTGTCGGATCATGAGAGTTAGAGAACAGAGAGTGCACTTGTGTTTCGCATACACTTATGCACTATAATGTCTCCTGCGCAGATGGCCAGTCTCCCTTAAGATTGGCCGCCATGAGCGAAATTCGGTCTGGAGGACATTAATATTATATATGCGAATGTAAATTCGTTTGTTTGTTACGCTTTTACAATTTGATTGATCATTATGAAATTTCGCATACACGTTGTCAGGGGTAGAGAAAATGAAAGAGGATACCTTTTATCTAGAAACACGTTCTATTACCGAGTGAAGCAGCGGGCAAAATCTAGTGTAATGATAGTCGGATGTGAATTAATTAATATTAACTCACATCCGACCCAACACACCCCCGATGTGTAAAAGAATGTCGATATACTGAAAATTTCATGATGTTTTAATAAAAATTGTTACCTACATAAAAAGTTAAAACTCTGTTCAAATATTTAAAATTCTATTATGGCAGTTGGAAACTCCCGGTACCCTCACGTGGAATTAAGCAAAAATGGTCGACAGGAAAGTTTCGTTAACAATTATCATGTATTATCCTGTAGCTAAACCGGTGTTCTGTTTGTAATGCGATGCAAATTACTATCAAAGTACAGGAGCCGGAATATTTTCTGTTACAGTTTCAATTATATTATTTTATTTGCTATTTATATTGTGGCAGTGTTGTATAGTAACCGAAAATTTCACGGACGGCATAGTGGCTTTGATCCTTGCAACAGCCACTGAGTCAAGAAATGTGGATTAAATCCATAAATTGGGTAAAATTTGTGTGATTACAAATAATCTTGGGAGAGCTACGTTTCGGCACGAATGGGCCGGCTCGACCGGAGTGATACCACGGCCTCACAGAAAACCGGCGTGAAATAGCGCTTGCGTTGTGTTTCATCGAGTGAGTAGGGTACCGGAGGCCCAATCCCTCCCTCCGTCTGGGGGAGGGGAGGGGGGCAAGCAAATTTAAAACGCCAGCAACGCACTTGTGACTCTTCTGGTGTTGCGGTTGTCCATGGGCGGCGGTAATCGATTACCATCAGGCGTTGCGACTGTTCGTTTGCTTCCTATACCATAAAAAAAAAACATAATACTCACTTATCAGACAATATCATATTTGGCCACACCTGCTCAGCCTATGCTGCGGATGACCGCGGCGTTGATTTACAGCTGAGGCCTTCGAGCGGCTCACGGACGACAGCACAGTATTATAAGGAAAAATAAAGTTAAAAGATTTTTTAACTTTATTCGAGTTCATTCATTTATTCATTGTGTAGATTGCGATGTGTACGGTATACGGCATTAGGCTCTTTTACTATTAAATAGGAGTTACAGACAGCGAAATTATGGTGAGCTACTTCTCTTCCTACCCCTACCGAGTCATACCTAGAATGACTTGAGCCTGACCCAGGCTTTTGGGTAGTCCGGTATCATGCGGCGGAGTGGGAGAGGGAGCGTTTAAACCCTCTCCTTAACCGCAGAACCGGGCGCCGGAGGGCGCGAGATGACCTCCAGCCACCCTCAGGATTGACCTGGGGATGGTGGCCTGCCCGCCATCCGTTCAGCACTAGGTCCGAGAGGCGGCGTGCGTGTTGCCACGCGCGCCTCTGTTTCGAGTCCGTCTCTCCTCTAGGGGAGGGACAGTAGGGTTTCGGGGGGGGTTTTGCCTAAAAGGTAGGCCTCTTCGTGTAGAGGCCTGCCGTTTTATACGGCGGGCAGAAACCTCGGCGGGGTCGCGACCGCATGTGCAAGTGATTCGCGCGGCCCCGTCCATAGTGGTTTTGTTGAGGAACATCGTGGTAGGTTTAGTCGGTATTCCGGGAGGTACATCATTCTTATTCCATCTTTCTTTTACCCCGGCGAGTCTGACATAACCCCTCCGCCCGCCCCCGCGGAGGGGTATGCGTCATGCATTCCCAAACGTTAAAAAAAAAAGTGTCCTGTATCATACCGGCAATATAGGAGGAGGTGGCCCCATGTCGCTGATGTAGTTTCAGTTCCAGCGACGCACCCATTATACAAAGCAGCGAGTTGGCACATTGTGGTGGATTTTGTCGTTAGGCCTAAAGTGGAGCAAGAGCAGCGCCTCACGTAAAAAAAAGTGGGTTCCGTCGATTACAACGAGGTTATCATTAGCAACTCTCAGAGTTGCGAGTGGTGAGCGGCTTTTCTGCTCTGGTACCTATCTGAAGAATATATAGGAAGTGTGGAACGAGGTAGCTCGTTACAACGAGAACCGAGAACTGCCATCTTAGTCTCCCCGTGACCGTGGCTGCTGAAAAGCAACCGAAACGTCTAGGAAAGTGTAAACTTAAATATAAATAGCTTAAATAAATTAATTAGCTTAAAAAATAGTAAAGTTTAATAGTAGTAGTAGTGTAACAGTGTCTAAATTATGTAATACAGTGTTAAATAAACAACGCTATAAAATCTGTATATAGTAGTTTAATTTCAATGAGAACCGAAACCTTAGATTTGGGACAAAACCTGACTATATTTGATCCCGTAAGGTGCTCTTTGGCCCTCTCTTCTATAATCGAACGGTTGCTGTCGAGAGGACTCTATATTTTTATATAGACTGCACGGATGTCGTAGTGGTTTGTATGGTTGCCTTGCCACGTCCGCCGCGCTGAGTATTGTATTTTTGGTAGATTTTTTTGTCCCCACACGGGACAAAAGTTGTGTGATTCACAAATGGTTGTACCAAATCTGGGTGTTCTTCTCCGTTGTTTGTAATGTTTGTAAAGCACACAGGAATAATTCCAAGAGAGTGAGTGGTTTTAAAAAAATACAAACAGTATTAGTCGTGGAATGGGGTCTACCCCTACAGAGTTACAAGCATAAGGTTATTATCGGCCATTCAAAGGTTACTAATTATATACAGTTAGTATATTGTCAGTTATTAGTCAGTTACTATATTACTAACATATGTAAAATATCATATTCAATCGAAATATAAACTACCTAGTAATTTTTGAAAAAGAAAATTGGAATTGGTGGTTAAAGCTTTTCTTTTAATCAAACTATCATTCTTTTTATAATTGAAAGTATTAGACTAGATGCAGAGCACGTTTCAGTACGAAACGAGAAAAATGACAACAAAGGCGCGAAATCGTTCTTCTTTTTTTAATTCGGTGTGGTTTAAATATTATTTGCCCAACAGATAGGCGTTGTGTCTAACGATCGGGTTTAGCCCACAAGTCGGCTTATTTTAGTCGTCTAGCATAAGTTAGACAGTTGGATAAAATAGCCATATTTGGTCTTTCTTTTAATTTTTCTTTTTTTAAATTTCAATCTATAATAGACTACCAAATAAGTTAAAAGATCTAAACATTAATCTATTTAAAAAACATATGCATAAGTATTTGGTGAATAAATGTTATTATAAAATCAATGAATTCCTGGAGGGCAATTAATTATGTATTATTAACTATGGTACAATGTTATTTTATTTTATATTGACATCATATTATTTAAGATTGATATACCTGCTTGACATAACTATCCAAATATAACATTGACTATTATTATTGACATATTATATTCTGACATTGAAAATACCTGCTATTAAAAATAATGATTATGTTACATTAATAATATTGAGACATTGTTATTATTGTATTGTATAAAGAATCTTTAATATTGCATGCCTAATAGGTAGAATAAGGAGGACTGTATTAATATAAAGCAAACTTTTTGTATAACACCTTTATAAACCTTTATCCAGCAAAATAAATGAATTTGAATTTGAATTTGAATTTTACGGTAGACACAGGGTTGCTAGCGTTTCAATGACAAAAATTCTGCCTTGCAATGCCTACTTTCATAATTGTAATTTTTATTAAAAAAGCCTATTACCGCACTGGGTGCAATTCCTATGTCTCGGATTTACAAACATTCAAACAACGAACATAAATAATACATAGACTTATAACAGCGATAGCTCAGTGGGGAGACCAACAGGCTGCAATGCAGAGGGTCTCGGGTTCGAACCACGTCGCGCACCTCTGACTTTCGGAAGTTATATGACTTTTCAAAATTATGTGCGTATTGATTGACAATTATCGCCTGCTCCGTGCCTCGGAGAGCAGGTTAAGCCGTCGGTCCCGGCTGCCATGAACGTCTATGGCAGTCGTTATTGGGAGAGTGTCGACACAAAAGATGCCACTGGGTCGAAGTGTCACCGGTCTGCACCGACTGGCCTCCACATAAGATAAGATAAGATTGATGCATAGACTTCGAACAACTAGTTGTGGATCACACGTATTTATCCCGTGTAGGGATCAAACCCAAACACTACACATTGGCGATTAGTTAAACCACTACGCCTTCCGTGTAATCAGGCGACGTGGTTGCGATTCAGTGACAGAAGAACACAGCAGTACACCGCTAACAAAAATAAATTATTTTCATTTCCATTGCATTTAATCTATTTGCAAACGACAAATCTAAATACACAAATAAAGCAATGTATTACAAAACATAGCCTTCACTATATAAATAGAATAGAAAAGTGATGTTCAGAACGCCTACGCATTGGTACAAACAAACGGAAAGCCAGACTAACGTTCACATACAGAACATTTGTTAGCATGTTGAAGTAAAATAACCGCGGAAAGTGCAACACTGAGTAAGGCACATACTCATTAGGCTAATAGTTAGTCGCACACTATTAGCTCTTTCAATGTGCTGTTTCGTTTTACATACATAATTATTATTATAATTTTTTTTTGTGAACATTATTAATTCACACAATTATTTCAAACTAACTTATACTTAAAATATTATAACGACCGACACTCCAGCTACATGATAGGCCATGGTTGGCAAGACCATCGACGGCTTCACCACAATGACATCGATGCGGAGAAACACATGGAGCACCTAAACGAAGGCAAGAAGTGATGCGGAACGTTGATCGTCCAACATAGTGACTATGTTGGGCGATGGAAATACTTAGAGCCAAAGACTCGATTCCCACTTCTCCACAACCAATAAATGGGTACACTCAGCAACATGAGGAGATGTGTTAATAAGACTTTCTCTCACCATGTTATAAAGCGGCCCGTCCCACTGACTCTGAGAGAATAGATCGGATGGCAAATTTAATATTTTATTATATTTTGTATAGGTTTATAAATTATGTATGTGTTGAAATTATACTGCTATATACGGATTTTATCGCGTTGTTTATTTGACACTTTATTACAAAATTTTGAAAATTGTTACACTATTACTACTATTAAACTTTACTAATTTATAAGCCATGGTCACGGGGAGATGTCTCCCCGTGACCATGGCTGCTGAAAAGCAACCGAAACGTCGGGGAAAGTGTAAAAATAAATTAAATCTAAATAGTTTAATAATAATTTAATTAGCTTAAAAATTAGTAAAGTTTAATAGTAGTAATAGTGTAACAATTTTCAAAATTTTGTAATAAAGTGTCAAATAAACAACGCGATAAAATCCGTATATAGCAGTTTAATTTCAATGAATAATATTAGCGTAAATAGAAGACAATATTATGTATGTGTATTTACTCCAATTGTCAATAACAACAACCATCATGAATAAAACAAGTGAGAATCGGCAATGAATCGCTGTAAATCTAAGAGTTCGAAAAAATGGCGCAAGTAATAGGTATGCAAAGGTTACGTGATACCACATGACCTTGAGGTCAGAGGTCAAAGGTCATAGTCATTTAGGCGATATATTGACTATGCTGAGTCGAATGGCGGTGACCGCGAGTCTCTAGCTCTTACAGTTCTTCAGTAAAAAGTTTTATAACAGACCGACGGACGGGCGAACAAAGCTGTTGTATAAGAGTTTTTTCGAACTCTAATACAAAAGACACTAAATGACCTCTCTTTAAACACAATTTGAATAAGAAGTATAGCAGTTGTTTACTAGTTTTTGCCCCCAGCTTCGATCGCGTAAATGTAGGTCATTAGTAATAGTACTTTTCCTGGATGAAAGGTACCTACCCTATGTCATTTCTGTACCCCTGACATGTATGCGAAATTTCATGACGGTCGGTCGAGTAGTTAAGGCGTGAAAGCGTAACAAACTAACTCACCTTCGCATTTATAATATTAGTTAGGATGCCTCCGTGATGCAGCGGTAGTGAATGCGACTGCAGTGCATGAGGTCTCGGGTTCGAATCCCGGGTCGGGCCAATAAAAAGTAATTGGTTTTTTTTCCAGTTAAGAAATCTCAATAGCAGCCCGGAGTTAGGAAATTGGCGGTGTTAGACACCCCCGTGCCTCGGAAAGCACGTAAAGCCGTTGGTCCTGCGCCTGATGTCTCTCCGGTCGTGTCGGATTACCGTCCCATCGGATCATGAGAGTTAGGGAACAGAGAGTGCACTTGTGTTTGCGCACACACTTGTGCACTATAATATCTCCTGCGTAGTTGGCCAGTCTCCGTTAAGACTGGTCGCCGTGGCCGAAATTCTGTCTGGAGTATTTTATTAGTTAAGGTAGTTGAAATATAGTTGAAATAATCTTATTATAACAATAATAATTGACCTTGTCATAAGCCTCTTTTTGGTATGATAAGGGTGAGGTTATAGTAAAATATAAATTTTTTATTGCCGTCGGTGGCAGACGAGCAAGTGGTCCACCTGATGGAAAGTGGTAACCGCTGCTCATGGACTTCAGCAATGTCAGGACACAGCAAAGCCGCTGCCTACCGTGAAAGAAGAACTCTCATTAAACCTCGTTTGAAGAAGGACATATCATAGCGCTCGGGAAACACCGAAGCAGGCAGTTCATTCCAGAGCTTGCACTTACGTGGGAGAAATGATCGCTGGAAGCGTATCGTCCTGGATTTGAACGCTTCCAGGTGATATGGATGAACCCTGCTTCGTTGTCGTGTGGTACGATGATAGAAAGGGGCCGCTGGTACTAAATCAAACAGTTCTTCAGAGCACTCTCCGTGAAAGAGTCGGTAGAACACGCAGAGAGACCCAAAGTCTCTCCGTTGCTCCAACGACACCAATCTATCTATCCGTGAGATATGACAAGCGAGGCATCTCTAATAAAAAGCTAGCGTGTTTCGTGTTCTGAGCTCCACTAGTTTTGTGGTTATTGGAGATTTCTCATAGACTGCTACTACTACTACACCTACTAATACTCATAGCGTGCAGTACGTAGCATTTATAATTTAGGACCAAGAGTTTCCTGGAAAGATCGATTTAAAGAAATAGGCATACTTACTGTTGCGTCGCAATATATATTAGCTAACATTATGTTTATTAAACATAATATTCATTTATATAATAAGAATAGTGATATTCATAACGTAAACACTAGAAATAAGCATAAGTTAGTGGGCCCATATCATCGTTTACATAAAGTTCACAATACATTTGCGGGACTCGGTATACGTTTTTTTAATAAACTACCGATTAATATAATTAATTTACCATTGCTTAAATTTTAAAGCGCCGTTAAAAATGCAGCTCATTTGGAAGGATTAACTGACAAAAACTCATGGCATTAGTTGCTTGTTGCATTCAGGATTCAAAGATCTGTATTACTTATAAGTCAATTTAGTAATGTAGTAATATAATTTAGTAGACACAAAGTGTAAGTGTATGAGCCATCATGCCATCCTACTGTCTATTTTAGATTTATATTAAAACATATACCTTAGCCCAAAATATTTCATCTTTTTAATATTATTAAGTTATTATTGTTATTATCTTTTTAATATTAGTTTTTTATAGTCAGTAGTATATGGCGTAATGGCTGCAACACCTTGTTAATCTGAGTTGTAAAATACTGAAATTATATTTAATTGGTGATTTAAAAGAGTGGCCGTGAGTTTCTTGCAGGTTTCTTCTCATAGGCTCAACCCTTTGCCTGAACCTAACAACTAACCTAAATGTAGCTTCAGTAACTTAGTAAACTCACTAACCTATGTATTTTGACGTTCATAAGTGTTACTTTGTGACCTAAATGAATAAATGATTTTTGACTTTGACTTTGACTGGCTCGGTGGCGCACCGATATTGAATGCGACTGCTGTACATGTGGACTCGAGTCCGATTCCCAGGCTAAGTGTAATTTGGGTTCTTCTATAAAGAATTTATAAGTGACAGCAAGGAGTCTTGAATTTTGCCGGGCAGTTGGCAAAAAGTTCGTGGTAGGTAGGACTTAAAATCACAGTTTATGCATTATGGGCGCGATTTTATATTTATATTACTGGTAAAATTTAAAAGACTGATTTCGATTTGACCGACCGCAGAAAATCAAGTTCAGTATTATTTGCCCGTATATCAACTAGCAACGCTCTGCTACAAATAATATGCTTAGTGAGAACTTTTCTCTCTTTCTCATTCGTATTGGACCAAGTTAGAACTAACATTTAAGTAGTGACTTAGGAAAGTTAGAAAATTTTAACAAGGTGCAAAATGTAACTTTGCTCCGAACGGTTATAACTATTAAGAGTAAATATTCTAAGTGGTATAAACATATAGATTTCGTTGAAATTAAACTGCTATATACGGATTTTATCGCGTTGTTTATTTGACACTTTATTACAAAATTTTGAAAATTGTTTCACTACTACTACTATTAAACTTTACTAATTTTTAAGCTAATTAAATTATTATTAAACTATTTAGATTTAATTTATTTTTACTTTTACACTTTCCCCGACGTTTCGGTTGCTTTTCAGCAGCCATGGTCACGGGGAGACTAAGATGGCAGTTGTCTCAATGTTCCAGTGTAGTTATTTCAAAGTACCCGAACATAATTTAATTATTGGTGTTTCTATTTACGCAGAATGAGCTCAAAGTATCATGAAGTCTAGCTGTGGTTTGCTTCTTCTTGGGTTTGACTATTTTTATTACTGGATCCCAAGCTGGTGGTACATTCCAACCATCTTCTCTATTAAAATTATCTCTATTAAATATTATTTAATAGAGAAGATGGTTGGAATGTACCACCAGCTTTAGTAGTAGTGAAACAATTTTCAAAATTTTGTAATAAAGTGTCAAATAAACAACGCGATAAAATCCGTATATAGCAGTTTAATTTCAATGAATAATATTCGCGTAAATAGAAGACAATATTATATAGATTTCGTACTATTATTGGCGCAATTGATATATTTAAGTTGCTCTACCATCAGAGCTAAGTTGTTCGCATTCAGTTCGAGACAAAATAAGAAATTCTGCGTAAATAGAAACACCAAAGATTAAATTATGTTTGGGTACTTTGAAATAACTACACTGGAACATTGAGATAATTACCATCTTGTCTCCCCGTGACCATGGCTGCTGAAAAGCAACCGAAACGTCGGGGAAAGTGTAAAATTAAATTAAATCCAAATAGTTGTAATAATAATTTAATTAGCTTAAAAATTAGTAAAGTTTAATAGTAGTAGTCGTGTAACAGTTTTCAAAATTATGTAATAAAGTGTCAAATAAACAACGCGATAAAATCCGTATATAGTAGTTTAATTTCAATGAATAACATTCTCGTAAACAGAAGACAATATTAAAAAAACAAGAAATAATTTATTATTACTTTTTAGTTTTACAGGAAAGCACATACTAGCATCTTTCATCCAGAAAAAACTGTTACTGTTCCCAAGCGAAACTGCCGACAAAAGCTAGTTTTCAATATTTACTTTACCTACTCCTAACGCAAATTTGTGTTGATTAGTAGTTATGTTAGTGACTTCTAGTTAATCCCTCAAAGCGTCCCCCTGTAACTAAGCTTACGTTAGTTAGACGGATTAATAAGAATACTAATCATTTGAAAGCTAAATTATCTATCATAGATTACTATATATTGAAAGGACAACGATTGCGGGCAACAAAGTGAACGGAGCTCTACGCGCTTTTATTAACAGTCGAAATGTTTCCGAAAAGGCACGTTTGGCTGTTCATAGAGGACTATTAGTGCCCATACTTATGTATGGAATTGAAATTTGGTATTGCAAAAGAAGCATGAGAGCAGAATAAATGCTGTAGAAATGAGAGCGCTGAGAAATATATGTGGTGTGACTCTGAAAGATAGAATAAGGAATAGTGTGATTAGAGAGAGATGCGGCATGAAAGTGGATATAGTGACAAGAATAGAAAAGGGTATGTTAAGCTGGTTTGGGCATGTAGAAAGAATGGACGAAGAAAGACTGACTAAGAAAGTTTATAAGGCTAGTGTGAATGGAACAGTCGCAAGAGGAAGACCTAGGCGAACGTTTCTTGATCAGATCGGAGACGTTCTGGACAAAGGCCAGGTTAAGAGCACCTTGAACCGACGGGCGTGTATGAGGAATGTGATGAAAGTGAATAAAGCCAGAGAGTGTCAGGATCGTAGCAACTGGAAATCCGTAGTCTCTGCCTACCCCTCTGGGAAACAGGCGTGAATATATGTATGTAGATTACTATACTAGAATACCCGGTTCACAAATCGGATTTGAGATCTTAAGTTGTTATTATAATAACGAGGTAGTCACAATTATAATAATAATGTCCTCCAGACTGAATTTCGGTCACGGCGGCCAATCTTAACTGAGACTGGCTACCTGCGCAGGAGATATTATAGTGCACAAGCGTGTGCACAAACACAAGTGCACTCTCTGTTCCCTAACTCTCATGATGGGGAGGTAATACGTCATGACCGGAGAGAGATCAGGCGCAGGACCAACGGCTTCACGTACTTTCCGAGGCACGGCGGAGTCTTACACCGCCAGCTTCCTAACTCCGAGCTGCTATTGAGATTTCTTAACAGAAAAACCTAATAACTTTTTGTTGCTCCGACCCGGGATTTGAACCCGAGAACTCATACACAGCAGTCGCATTCACTACCGCTGCGCCTATATTATTACATACATACATACTCTGAGGCTTATGTGTACTAAGGGGTAAGCAGACATAGTAGTAAGTAGTTCCCATGTATAGAAAGCGAGTTAAAACTCCGTGGTGCTACCTGAAAAATGATTTATTAAAACACCCATTAACACTTTGCAATACTCGGAGATCGATCTGCACACCTCGACACAGCAGTCGCATTCAGGCAGTCTTAAGTGCTTTATGTAATAAACAGTTATTATAGACAGTACATTAATTTTACAAACAAATAATCATACAGCATTGGTCATCAGTAGGTCACTAATAAACTGCCTCCGTGGCGCAGCGGTAGTGAATGTGACTGCTGTGCATGAGGTCTCGGATTTGTATCCCGGGTCGGGCCAACAAAAAGTAATTGGGTTTTTCTGTTAAGAAATGTCAATACGAGCCCGGAGTTAGGAAGTTGGCGGTGTAAGACGCCTCGGAAAGCACGTAAAGCCGTTAGTCCTGCGCCTGATCTCTCTCCGGTCGTGTTGGATTATCCGTCCCATCGGATCATGAGAGTTAGGGAACAGAGAGTGCACTTGTGTCTGCGCACATACTTGTGCACTATAATATCTCCTGCGCAGTTGGCCAATCTGCGTTAAGATTGGCCGCCATGACCGAAATTTGGTCTGGGGAGCATTATTATTATTATTATTATTAATAATAAGCAAGGCAATCCAAGGGAAAAAATAAAAATTAATAATAATTTATTTCAGACCAGAGATCCATATGGGGTTAGTAAAATTCTTAAAGTTAAGGCTAATAGGTAAATGAGCAAGAAAGATAATATTATTTGACATTGCCAACATGTAGCTTATTCCAATGCCTCCAGATAGGACTTTCTAATTTTGAAGCAATTACTTTTAGATATCTGTAATAATGGTTCGCCCAGACCATTAACTACCATGATAGCCAAAGGCAAAATAACAAATCTTACCAACTTGTAAAAACATTTCAAAAACCGCAATACATGAAGGCCACTTCATGAACTATATTCACAGGCATTGAATTTTATTTAATGCGCACTTACCTTATAAAAGTACCTTCTTCAATTCTAGACCCGTTAATACGCACATATCTTCAAAAAGTAGCTGCTCAAACAAACTGCTACACTTGGCTCTCTAACTGTCGACTGTTAAACTAAGTTGTCTAAGGTTAGCATTACGAAAATAGATATAGTCCTAAATGCAAACAGCGTACCGAAGGGTGGAAACACTCACTAGTTATTACTTATGTAAATGTTTTCAGTTTCAGCCGCCGCCGCGTGAAGCAAAATATACACATTTCAAATGTTTTTGTTACAAAAATTCTTATATTGGTTTACGCTTAAAGCATTCTAGGGTTGAATGACGTAATATGATTGCGTTCTTTTTTATACGATGTGCAATTGTAATAATATTTGCGCTGTTTATAAGCTGTCCCACTGCAGGACTAGGGTTCTTCTCAGAATGAAAACGGTTAGACCATAGTCAGATACACTGACCCGTCTGTGCGGATTGGCATACTTCATACATCTTCAAGAACATTATGTAGAAGTCTCGGACATGTAGGTTTCCTCACGTTGTTTTTCTTTATCGCTAAGCTAGCGATAATTAACCTTGGGATCGAGGCCCAAGTATGGCAGAACATCGCTCTCCTACTATTATATTACGATATGAAATTCCCACCGAAGTGATATCGAATGGTTCGAAAAGTTTTTATGATCTCATATTCAAATTATGAAGAAATAATATTGTAATTTCGTATTACGATTCAATTACAAATTAACAAACTATTTCTTTTAATGACTCTGAGTATGAGTTACTATTAACGCTGTTAAATATTGATAAATAATATTTGCAGACATTCAAATTATTAGAAAATGCGGCCAATTTTGTTTGGTGAAAAGCTACTGACGCCCCTCCATTATATCTTTAATTCCTGTGTCCTAGGGCAGATACGTGCGATACAAACGGTCATAGTTACGGTAGCCGTGAACTATCAGGCGCATCTGTTGTATAAAGCTAACTTCTGCTGGCATAAGGAGTATCTTTGTTAGATTTTATCTCTATTTACAGCAGGATAAGAGTTCACGAAGAATGAGAGGAGGGAGAATGTAAGGGGAATGCTGCAAGAGAAATATGTCAGGCAAGTCAAATCCTTAGTTGCTGCCTCCTCCTCTGAGAAAATATGTTGTACATTATACCAAGGTCGCCAGCGATCAAAATATGGATCTAAATCATTAAACAAATTTTAAATTATATTTTAGATATAAGCATTCCTCTTTCATATAATCTTTAGTTATGCCAAATCTCACTCCTCCGTCCGTGCGGTACATTTAAAAAGGGGTGTGAATTTTCTCTTAACTTGTTATATAAAAGATATTCTAAAGCGAAAGGGATTGTTCATTTGTTTGTTTGAATGGAGCTACTAATCAGATTTGAAATTCAGTCTGTCTTGAGATTGAGAGGTCGTATCCCATTGCATACCAACGTGAACCCAATTCTAACACAAGCATAACTAGAGCGGTTATCAAAACTAACAATTTGTAGCACAAATTACTGGTAATCGTTCAAAATACGCAGAAAATCTGAGAGTAAACAAGATATAAATAAGAATAGGTACAGATCCAAAGCTTATCTTCTTTGCTATAGAACTAAACGCCACCTGATTACAAGCAATGATATTGTTACACAAACAGTTGCAACACACGAGGAAACAACACAAAAATAAAAACCGCATTATACAAAGTTTACTCAAGTTTTAATCGCTGAATATTTTAGTGTAAGCTGCACTAGTATTAAGTAATAAGGAAAATATAACTGCATTGTTACAACCGCATAATATATAATAATACACCTGTTTATTTTTTATGACAACCTGTTCTTCATGAGATTTATCGTCTCCCTCTCTTTCCATTTCTTCTTGCAGTATAAGAAGGAAATGGCGTTCATTGAGTTTACCTCGTGCGAGTTGGCAGACTTTTAACTCTTTTCTTCTCTCTTAGCCTTTATTATTCCCAAGTCACTTGGGGTCGGCTTTTCTGGTCTAACCGGATTTGACTGGATATTAGTTTTTACACAGAGCGGCTGCCACCTGACCTCCGCAACCCGAAGGCTAACGATACCCTAAGGCTAGACCAGTGTCAGGATATTAGAGGGTACTGACTTTCCCAATAACGACTACCATATATGTTCATGGCAGCCGGGACCGACGGCTTAACGTGCTCTCCGAGGCACGGAGCAGGCGATAATTGTCAATCAATACGCACATAATTTCGAAAAGTCATATAACTTCCGAAAGTCAGAGGTGCGCGACGTGGGTTCGAACCCGAGACGCTCTGCATTGCAGTCTGTTGGTCTCCCCACTGAGCTATCGTTGGCAGACTTTTAACTGACGGGACAAATAATTGTGGAGTAAACAAATAGTTGTTCCGGGTGTAGATATTCTGTGTGTTCGTTGTTTGAATGTTTATTAAGTCCCCCGCGACACAGGAATTACTAGTGCTGGAGTTGTCTCTTTATTACGACTCGAGTTCTTAGACATGCTGATTTTCTCTTGATGTTTTCCTGTTTCGTTAAAGCGAAAATTACATTGCTTTGGGTTTAAATTCGAGGCGTGTGTATTTTAGGATCTAATTGGACATCTTTGTCAGGTAGTCCAACGGTGTCTATCGCTGGTTATTGCTGTTCGATCGTTAGGACCTGGGTTTTATTCTCGAGTCTGCTGTAAAGTCATGCTCGGTGGGTGGCAATAGGCTCGCCCCTTAGAGAGTTAAAAATAATTGTTGAAATGCGGATATAATTCTCTCTCTGTTTACCCCTTGGTAAATATATAAGCGCATCCCATGATAGGTAGGTTTATAAGGCTATTTTATTATTGTATCTTATTAATGTAAGTACTAATTACTTTGTCTTTGTAAATATTTATTAGATTAATTAGTGTTATTTTAACGTGTAATATATTATATACGTTGCTTGTAAAAATAATGACGAATTTATTATTATAAAAAAATTGAATTATTAAAGTTACAAATATATGTTGACTGTTAAAGTACTAAAGCATAAGATTTTAAGATGATTTTACGGCAACCAAAATGGACTACGTGCTAACACAATTGTTCTTATAAACACGACAAGGTGACCTGTTTGTCTGAGAGGACTTCAAAATGTCCTTAAAGCTACGTGAAAGCCAGGCCTCCCTCCCTAACCTACCCGTAAAATTGGTAAACATTATGTTGTTACAAGCATTCGGCCATACCTTCATAATTACTCTTGTCCGTTTTTTAGAGTTCGAAAAAACTCTAATTCACCAGCTTCGTCCGTTCGTCCGTCCATCTGTCTGTTATACAACTTTAAACTCAAGAACTGTAAGAGCTAGAAACTCGCGGTCAACGCCATTCGACTCAGCATAGTCGATATACCCCCGAAATGACTATGACCTTTGACCTCTGATCTCAAGGTCAAGTGGTATCACGTGACTTTTGCACATTACTTGAACAATTTTTTCGAACTCTAAAATTCACGGCAATTCATTGCCGTTTCTCACTTGTTTATTATATAACTTGCATTTTAGAAACATAATATACATAATATCACCTACCATACTAATATTATAAGGAGGAAAGATTTATTCTTTGTTTGTTTGTAAGGACTTAACTCAAAAGCTACTCAACCGATTTTACAAATTATTTCACCGTTAGAAAGCTATATTATCACTGAGTAACAAAGGCTATATTTTATATAAAAATAATACTGTTACTCACATAACACAACCTACTTTTACGTGAGCAAAGCCGCGGCTTAAAGCTGGCGCGCGGTAAGCTGATATAATACTGTTAATCGGTTTATTATCGATGGTGCCAAGTATACTAAGAACAGTAAGTCATCTTCATAGAAATGTGCCGCTGCAGGTTTGAATGTGTGCGTGCGCGCCGGGCGCCGTGTACGCATGCGCTGCCACGCACACATTAGCATAATATACGGCGGAATAACGTGGCGGCAGCGTGGGCCGTACTGTGAGTGTGTCGTGTGATCGGTAGCGTTCAAGTACCTACACTGCACGGCCGCTCGCATTCGCCTGATCTCACGTTATATTATATAATACACGTTATATTATATGAATAAAAACATAGTGCTGCTCATAATACGCAAATAATATTTAACTAAAAATAAAAGTGACAACCTTAAGCACCAACGCAAGAGTAGGCTAATAACTCGCCGAGCGGTCTTAGATAAACTACTGTTCTAAGTATACTGTGGTGGTGCGGTGGTAGTATATGCGATTGCTATGCATGAGGGTTCGGCTTCCATACCCGGGCCAGAAAAAGTATTATTCGGATTTTGTAAGAAAATCTTAGTAACAGATTGGAGTATTGTGTGTGTAGAGCCTCGCTGATTTCAGCATGAATGGGCCGGCTCGGCCGGGGAAGGACTACCCTCTCACAGAACATCGACGTGAAATACCAGTATTCCTACTGTTGTGTTTCGTTCGGCGAGTGAGAGTGCCGAAGGCCCATTCACCCCCTTTCCCCCATACCCGCTCCTTCTGCCCAATTCCTTTCCTAAAGGGTCGGCAACGCGCAAGTGATACCTCTGCTGTTGCAGGCGTCCATAGGCTACGGTGACCACTTACCATCAGGTGGGCCGTATGCATGTTTGCCACCTTAGATGTATAAAAAAAGTATATCTAATTAATAAAAAATATAAATAAAAGACATTTTCGCACTAGGAATAATTTCTGTGTCGCGGGGGACTTTACAAACATTCAAACAACGGACACAAAGAACACCCAGACTCGGAACAACCATTTGTGGATCACACAAATTTTTGTCCAGTGCGTGATTCGAACCCTAGTGTCTAAACATATAAAAGTATATTATAATTTTATATGTTTAGACACTACACGCCGGCGTTACTACATTGGATTTCGCAGAATACCAGTGTTGCGATTTAACAATCGCAACTTACGTTGAGTAAAGTCCAAATTTTGGCATTGATGGGACACACACATTCCTATTATTTTAACTTAAAATAAATTAAAATATCTTCTTCTTTCTTAGCCTTTATTATTCCCAAGTCCACTTGGGGTCGGCTTTTTCTGGTCTAACCGGATTTGACTGGATATCAGTTTTTACACGGAGCGGCTGCCACCTGACCTCCGAAACCCGAAGGCTTACGATACCCTAAAGCTAGTCCAATGTCAGGATATTAGAGGGTACTGACTTTCCCAATAACAACTGCCATATATGTTCATGGCAGCCGGGACCAACGGCTTAACGTGCTCTCCGAGGCACGGATATAAATAAATTAACATATGTATCTATTATTTTTTGTATCGCCTGCTCACTGACAATACTAGCCTTGACTTAAATGGAGGCAGTTTCCGACTTCCGTTTAGTTAAGCGAAAGGTGTGGTGTTGCCAGTGAGCGGAAATGAAATCATAGTTTTAGTACTTGTTCTATTTTTCTAGTTTTATTTATTTATTTATTTATATAATCATCACTTACAACTACTTTTACAGGCAAACCCAATGCAATAGTGAAGCAAACCTAATATGTAAGAACAACTTATTTTCTAAAACTTATTATATATAATGTTATCCTTGTGAATTCACTCAGTGTACAAGCAAAAATGTCCATCTCCTCTGCTACGAGGTTAAGAGTGCGAAGCGCTCGCGTCAGGGGCGCCTCATTCAACAGATTAGTGCGGCCACGAGGTACAGCCAGCAGCTGAGGCCGACGTCGCCGCCACACATATCTGTCCGGTACACTTAAATATTATTGTTTTGTTATTTTATTTATTTTTATTTTATATTAATTTTATGTTTTAATTTCTTCATGTTTTGCGTGTGCCCTTTTGTGTGCCTAAATCAATATTTTTCTTTCTTCTAACCCACAACACCCTACGCAGTGGTGGCGGCGACCTCTTAAGTCATTGCACCATCCGTCCAAGTATACGTAATGATAAGGTATATGACTGTACCTATTTATAAAGTGGCTATAACATAAGGGAACATATGGGAGACATAATGTTTGTCTTACGCCTTCTTATGCGTTGTATAGAATTCCATATGTCAAAAACTCCAAATTGCTTAGTACGCAGCTATCCGTCGTCGTTGAAAGGCTTATCAACCATGTAGCAAATACTAAAAAAGCTTGTGCGTATTGCCTATACCTTATACTTGCATGCCCAACACAATCCTAACTTCCTAACGTAATGTATTGTATATACTTCGTAATGTATAAACTACTAACTAGGTTAGATCAGTATATCACCTGACATACTGATCTAACCTAGTTCAGGCAGTTAGCTAATAATTATTTTGATCATTGTTAAAGTATGAACTCACCCATACCTCGGTCACTAAAGCAGCTTAACGCTCTCTTGGACTTTAACCCAGTAGTTGATATTTTTGTGGATGAATGGAAAGTATTATTAGAATGATATGTATAATGTGAGCAGAATGTGTGAATGCTAAATTTTAAATTTTAATTATTTTATTAAATAAATAATGATCAAATAGTGTAATTGGTGCAAGTCGTTCTATTTGATATAAAATAAATAAATAAATGATCTTGCTATAACTCTTTTTCTCTCTTAGCCTTTATTATTCCCAAGTCACTTGGGGTCGGCTTTTCTGGTCTAACCGGATTTGACTGGATATCAGTATTTACACGGAGCGGCTGCCACCTGACCTCCGCAACCCGAAGGCTAACGATACCCTAAGGCTAGACCAGTGTCAGGATATTAGAGGGCACTGACTTCCCAATAAAGACTGCCATAGATGTTCATAGCAGCCGGGACCGACGGCTTAACGTGCTCTCCGAGGCACGGAGCAGGCGATAATTGTCAATCAATACGCACATAATTTCGAAACGTCATATAACTGCCGAAAGTCAGAGGTGCGCGACCTGGGTTCGAACCTGAGACCCTCTGCATTGCGGTCTATTGGTCTAGCTAATTGGTTAGCAAATTCTCAGTACGTAGTAACAAGAACCGCGCCGTACCGTTAGACGGCAATAATATACTCATCTCTTTTTAGTTAAGGTTTAGACCTTAACTAAAAAGAGATGAGTATATTATAACCCACATAGCTGTAACGACAATACATATTTTTTTTCTATCTTTTGTTTTGTAGTGGCAATAGTCTAGTAGTTAAAAGTACTCTAGTGGTCGTAGGTTCGACACCCACCCATTATAATACCTGCATGAAGCCACTTTTATAACGAGTATTTAGCTTAGCCGGTGAAATTAACAAAAGAGCCTACAAATATATTGTAAGTCCATTGATAGTAAGTTTAAAAAAATATATTTCTTGCATAATATAGGCGTGATATTATTATATTATTGCACTCACTGATCGGTAAACGATTAGCGAGGTTAAGCAACGTTGGGTGCAGTCAGTCTATAGATGGGTGACCGCTTAGTGGTGTTTCATCTGAGCGTCTCCGTGCTTCGCAGGGCACGTAAAAAGTCGGTCCCGGTTGTTGTCAAATTGACAGCAGTCGTTAAGCCATGTTAGAGGCCTACGGGCGGCTTGAACAACTCTTGACAACAGCATAGCCACTAACCACACGAAAAGAAGAAGACTGACTGGTTGGTAATTAGGTGTTAAGATTCCCGGGTCAGCCTTAGCCTTATAGGATTTCCTGTCAGGCAAACCTCAGTAGCAGAACAGATAAACTCAGTCTCTATCACGTAGGACCGTGGAAAGACATAGTAAGTGTAATACAATTCTGTCTCCCCTTCCGAAAACCAGACGTTAGTCTTTGTTATTATTATATTTTGAAAACAGAATATCGATGACGTCAACATAACGTCAGTATATAAAAATAACGCACACACTTACACGATACACGTATGTGCATGTGTGTGTATGTGTATATATGAGGTAGATGTATGAGTATGTATGTGTATGTTCCCCATAACAACTTTGTAATTAAAAAGCTGTGTCGAGTGCTTCCTCGTCTAATAAAGTGGTAAAAACTACAATCAACTGATTGCATGTGTTAATAACTTTGCTTGAAGTTTGGATGTGAGAGAGACGGCGCTAGCTAGGTATAACGACGTCTCTGTCCCGCAGGTGAGAGCCTGAAATCTGTGTTGCGAGTGGCCAACGAACGTAGGGCGGGAACGTAGAGCGAAGTGTGAATAGAGTAGACATGATATTCTTTAGATTTTATTTATTGCCGATTTTTTTTGGTGCTTTAATTTGTTTTAATTGTTTTATTTATTGATGTGAATTGTAATTTAGCTTAACTACATGAGTTGACTATAATTTGCGTTTGCTTAAGTTATAATAGTCTCTGAGTACATAATTGCGTAAATTTGGCAGCAACGTAAATTAAAGTTGCTTATAGGTTTAATCGCAAAAAAATTGGATGTTTAAATATTACTGAAAACGTGTGGCTGCCTCGTTGAAATCGCGCTTTGCGGTATTTGTATTCAATCGAGAGATTTCGAATTAATAATAATAATTATTTATTTATAAAAACTTTATAGTTTACAGAGTTTAGTACTTGGATCGAATAAAAGTTTTATTTGGTTAGGAAATTATAAGCAGCTACACCCATTATCCTGTATTATGTAAAATTTGAAACATAGCAGGCAAATTATGGTTGTATTACACTTTTGCCTTCTAACTTTAGGTATAACACTCGTACTCGTATATATGTATCTTTATGAAAGTGGTATTTTTATGTTTAAATAGATACAACAAAATGTAAAAACTTCTAAACTATTTTCTTTAAACCAATTATTTATTATATCTAAATATTTAGATATTATCACACAGTTTTAATGACTTAGTGTATTGTATGGCAACTAAGAGCATGGAATTTATTTAATGTGTTATGATGAAAATTTATTGTAGTCACGTAAATACTAGACGTACTTGCGCGATTACCATACATTTAAAACTAGCTTTTGACGGCGGCTTCGATCGCGTAAAGTAGGTTAGGTAATTTTAGAAACAGTGATTTCTTCTAAATGAAATATAGCGTATGTTACTCGACGATAATATAGTTTTTTAATGGTAAAAGAATTTATAAAATCATTTGAATTATTTTTGAGTTTTATCCTTACTAACGAACAAACAAAACATTTAATATTTGCTCTTATAATATTAGTATGGATGTATAATATTAGTAAAGATTTACATTCAAGAAGAAATAAGTGATGTATTGCTTCTACTATTGTTATAATTACAATAAAAAGCTAAATCAATAAGCTGTATTCATATACTACAAACATTGTTAAACAATAGTATCATATTCATGTTCTATATATATAGGTATTTTAATTAACAGCCTTGACATTTACCTAAATTCACTAAAAAATATTACTTTATAGAACACAATATAATGTAAAAAATGACTCATTAAATTCACTACAAAAATTATGCTGTACTTTCGAAACAACCCATAAAATATTAAATAAACAATAGAACTACGTCATTACATCCCACACAGTCGTAACACCGCTAAATAATATTACATGTCTATACAGTTCTTTGGTCTATGTTTGGCGTTTAAAAGCTCGCGCGTTTCCCGCCCAAGCGCATTCCATAGCTGAAGTTTAGGGGCACAGGCCATGCACTGATCAGCCTAGTCTAACTACTGTGTATATCGTACGAGAGAACATCATAAAAAAGGTAAGTTTAATTATACGCATTTATTTGTAACCTTTCTAGTTTGCAATATATTTTAAAAATGCTGAATTAACTTATTTTGAAAAAATGTGTGAGTTTTTATATTTAATTAAAATCTTTAAATTTTAAATGTTGTTGCCATTCGTATAATATTTTATTAAAATAAAATTATTTATAAACCAATATAAACTCTTTTCGGCAAATTATAATCTCTTAATAAACTTTCAACTCGTATTAAGCATTAAATAATTTAAGAGTAAATAATCAAAACCATTTTTACTCCTTAGAAAAATTAGGTAGTCTTGGAATATTAATTTCTTTTACAGTAAACAATTAAGATAATTAAGGTTAATTACGCTGTTTGGCACTAGTTATTTTAAATCAATATATATATGACTACTAGCATAAAAATTAAAAAAGTAGATGCTTAATTCTTATTATGCACTCAAGTCGCATATGCCACGTACTTTAAAAGTTTTTTTTACTTTTAAAAGTGCTTTAAGAAAAGTAACAATGGTTAAATTAAATAATAGTGTTTTCTGTGTCTACGTGAATATTACTTTGAAATTAAACTATGAGAAACCATATATTCTAGAACAGCTTTTATTTTAACAAGCTATAGTCCAATACTTTGCCCGCATGGAATTCGGGGTTCGGCAAACCTCCCATTTTCCACATCAAGGATTTTGCGCTTACATGTTATAAGAAGCCTATGTGCAACATTTTTAGGCTCTAGACTATAGACCCAAGAGTTTAAGCTGTATATTGATATCATTCAGACAGTTAATTAGTGTATCCTTTTTTATATTAATAATATAATATATATGATATTAAGTAGGAACACTAATAATTCAATTATATTCCGGTCGTAAAAAGACTACCATCTTAGTGTACCCGTGACCACGGCTGTTGGAAAGTAATCCCGTCGGGATAAGTGTAAATTTCAATAGTTTAAAGATAAAATTATCAAATAGTAGTGACTAAAAATAAACCGCGGTTAACCTCTTAAATAGTTGTTTAATTTCAATAACATTCGCGTAAATGTAAGACAACATAATCTACTTTCTGTACAAGCGACCTCAACCTAATGTTGAGCAGTTCGCACTCTATTCCGGTAATATAAAATATATATTATAATTAAAAAGTATCATTTAAACAGAAAAGATAGTCCTATGACACAAGTCATCTTAGTTTGGGCATCATAACAAAATTTATACAAAGGATTTATATTCATTAACAAAAAATTATGCATCAAACACTACTATACATTGTAAAATATAAAAAACAGATAAATTATTGTAATTTTCTAATGTATTAATATAAATTTGCGTTTTTCTTTTGTATTTTTAGCAGATAAATAGAGATCTATGACTGCTTACATAGAAACAGTACGATTACATTATTTATTAATAAACTAAATACACAAGATGAGTTTTACAAAACTAAAATTATAATTTAATGACGATTTAAATGCGTAGCCGTGTGATTCTTGCAGAAATTATTTCATATGCGCAACCTTTTGCCTAAAAGGTACAAGTGTAAAGTGTCAAGTAACATAAGTGTAAGTTCAGTAAATGTACATAATATGACGTACATAACTGTTTTTTTGTAACCTAAATTAAATATGATCTTATCTTATGTGGGGGCCAGTCAGTGCAGACCGGCGACAATTGGACCCAGTGGGATCTTTTGTGTCGAATTAAATATGATAGTTTGAACTTTGATTTAGTTTCATATTTTCTGGTGTCGGTTTCATTGGCGTAAATCCTATGGAAAAGATTAGTGTAATAAAAATCCTATGTGTCAATCAAGGGTATGGTCCATCTGTGTCCTTATTTACATCCAAATGTGTTCTACGGTTTACGCGCGACGATATAAGCGAACAAGGTATTTAAATATTTAATATCCAAACTCCTTCATAAACTAAAATCCATAATCTATATATTAATACGTGAACCAAAAACTTTGTGCCCCTTTTTACGAAAATTGCGCGGACGGAGGAGTATGAAATTTTGGCACAGTTAAAGTTTATATGGAGATGGAGTGGTGAATCCTAATATTTTTATTAAATATGCATTAGAAATACATTAAATTAATGAAAAAACACTACACGCACACAACCATTCATTTGACACACGCAGTCGAATCGCGTTCGTAGTATTTCGACATTGTTCGTCTGACGTCGTGCAATTCTTTGTTACTATGGTTAACTATTTATATGTAGTACCTTATTTATATGTAATAGAGAAAAAACCAAAACAAAGTAGCAAGCTTAGGAATTTTGGTCGAATTTTGACCACAGGGCGACCGCTAGTACTAGTAGAAATTACTTAAATAAAGCGGACTTCTACTGTCATTGAAAATTAATGTAGCTTATTTAAGAACTTCTTCTATCAATCGCATAAGGATGAAATGTGAAGGCTAAGATAAGCAGAGTAAAGACAAAGATATCAAAGATCATAGATAGACAAGATAGACAAGATCCTATCTACTTTTAAAAGAGTTGCAATTATATTCTATAGCGTTGAAGTTACATGTCATAGAAATTAAATTTAAAATAAAACAATCGCAAGGAATCGCACCGCACGATTATTTTAAATTTCTTTAAATATTTAACTTTAAATTACGGCCGAAGGAATATGAAATATGGTGTTTTGTCGTATTTTCTAGAACACTGTGGACAAATTACAAGGTAGGAAGTAATTTACATAACATTTTCTGGGATAGTTTAACGAAGCATGTAATCTGTAAACTCTGCTCCGCTCCCTCGGAATGTAGCGTTAAGGTATACGAGTATATATTATGTATATAGCATTATGCCTTAACAGTTGTCTAGCACAAAGGGACGATACTCATAACTTTATTGTACCTACTATTGTTCAACTATTAAGTGGAACAACATTCGGTACTAAGACGAATCTAGAGATTTTCACAAAAGCTGCAACAGCTTATATGAAAATCTCTAGGTTCATCTTCAATGTTTTGTAATGGACTATTTCCTTTATTGGCCTGTTCTGAGGTCTGAGTACAACTGTGGGGTCGGACGCTTTTTCATTATCTTCTTTCAGGCCTAATACGGAGTTTCGAAATAGTATTATAATATACTCACATGAATGTTGAAGGCAGTATTATGATTAACTTACAGGCTTTACTTATTTTGCTTATGTTAGAACCAATTTACTGTGTTCAATTTATATTATTTTAGTTGATAAATAACTGTAGTTGCTACCGATCGCCACGAATTAGCATTCAACTTAAAGAGCAGTTATATATTTCGCTAAATATACTTTCCATCCTTTAACTTGTGCTTTACGTTAACTCAATAACTATACCTTACAATAATTAACTTTATACGGATTTTAAGACTGCGCCGAGCGTAAGACAGTTAATGACAGAGCTCGTGCGGCGCATATTCAAATCGGCGCGCGGCCGCCATAGTAACATTGTATGGAGGACTTGAAGTGCTTTTTTGATAAATATGTATCTTTATTGTCAACCAATAACTTAAATATTTGGGACGGACAAATTGTAATATAACTATTTATGTTTCGTTTAAGCTGTACAATGGGATAGATTTCTACCGTTATAATCTACAAATCACTTAACACGAGCTTACGTTTTCGCATGTTTCGTGCAAATTTACATAATTTTGTAGGCGAAAATATTAATTATTTTAAGTTTTTTACACGGAGTAATTGTAAACACATTCATTGTTATGATAAATGTATATTTTATATTTGTATTAAACAAAAAGTGTTGATTTTATTCACTTAACTGTGACCGCCTGTTTTGGCACATTTCGCTCGGCGCAGTATTAAGTGGCTTGTTTAAAAATATACTATGTTTAAGGTTTGGAATTCCCTGTATACATGACTGCTGAAATGTAACGGAAACGTCCGAGAAAGTGTAAATAACAAATTTAATAGATTTTTACAATAAACAGCAATAAAATGCATATAAAATAGTTTATTTCAAAAAACAACATTCGTGTAACACAATTATACATAAATCCACGACTTTGACGAAACATCTCTGGATCATATAGCCTCAAATTTGCCGTCGGCATTTTTTAACAAATTATCGCTTCAGCGAGAGATATTCCTTGGCTTGTGGAGTACTACTCTTCAAGCAAAAACACAGACGTATTGTCTGTGTACTTTAGTTGAAGAGTAGTACAGGGACGTACTTTTATAAAAATATTGAACCGACCATCTTGGCAAATATACATTTTATTACTTATCTTATCTTATCTTATGTGGGGGCCAGTCAGTGCAGACCGGCGACACTTCGACCCAGTGGGATCTTTTGTGTCGACACTCTCCCAATAACGACTGTCATAGATGTTCATGGCAGCCGGGACCGACGGCTTAACGTGCTCTCCGAGGCACGGGGCAGGCGATAATTGTCAATCAATACGCACATAATTACGAAAAGTCATATTACTTCCGAAAGTCAGAGGTGCGCGCCGTGGGTTCGAACCCGAGACCCTCTGCATTGCAGTCTGTTGGTCTCCCCACTGAGCTATCGCTGCTCGTTTTTTATTACTTAGTAATACAACAA
The DNA here is from genome assembly GCA_930367265.1 of Catocala fraxini. Lineage (NCBI taxonomy): Eukaryota > Metazoa > Arthropoda > Insecta > Lepidoptera > Erebidae > Catocala > Catocala fraxini. The sequence continues at coordinate 23,055,134 of OV884034.1, read as the reverse complement.
TTAGCGGAAAGCGTCTTTCTTTATTAAATATAACTAGGTGACTATATTTACTAATTTACTGGAGCTTAGTAAACATAAACTGACGAATATTTCTTTTCGCCAGTATTCATATAGTTACTGTCAAATAGGGACACGGATAAAATAATAATAATAATAACACTTTTACATAGAAGCACTGTCCCCTGAACTAAGTTATGAACCTGTATCTCAGGAGACAGTTCCTTCCCACATTACATGTTAACTTATAATGTTATATGTACAGATACAGAAATTTAAAAAGAGAAAAGAAAAATTAAAGTAAACAAATTTCTGTATCTTGGGTATGTATGTATCTTATGTGGGGGCCAGTCAGTGCAGACTGGCGACACTTCGACCCAGTGGGATCTTTTGAATGATGATGATGAATGAATGATCTTTATTTGCATAAACATGTTGTATACATACATTCTTGTGCATGCAAGATGTTACAGTTAAGTGGTTCATACATGTTTGCCATAAGTTGTGGCATGCAAATTCTATTAGAAATATTATAATTATGATTTACATTAAAAATGAAATTAAGTTTTAAAAAAATTTTTTTTTTTTTTTTTTTTTATATAATCAAATGAGAGTCAATCAATATCAAAAAATAAAAAACATAAACAAAATAAAATTAGGGAAAACAAATTGTCACATATAAAAGTAATGAAATAAATGTCAAATCAATTAAAATCAATTAATAATCATTTTTAAGTTACGGAAAATGTTTATATTGAGTCGTTCAAAAACTCTGTGACATTATAATATGCTTTAGTCATTAGTAGTGATTTAACTTGACTTTTAAAGGCTTCTGTGGTAAGTATTTTCCAACTCTTAGGGAATTTATTATATATAACTGGAGCCATACAATAAATGCTTTTGCGCATAAGTGTTGTCCGAGCCGTGTGCAGACACAATTTGCTGTTATCTCGCCTATTTCTAGGTACTACGTCTGATAGACGAAGAAATAAATTTGGGTTGGATTTTACAAATGACGCTATTTCTAAGATATAAATACATGGCATTGTGAGTATATTGAATTTTTTAAAATACGGTTTACAACTATCAGTTACTTTAAGATTAAACATAGTTCTAAGGCACCTTTTTTGGGCTTTGAATATTGTGTCCTTTTCGGTTGAGTTTCCCCAAAAAATAATACCGAATCTGATTAGAGATTCCACAAGTCCATAATATGCAACCAACAATGCTTCTCTGTTAATTACTCGTGAGAGCATGAAGAGAGCATATGCACTACTGCTAATTTTTTTATTAAGTCTATCTATGTGCGCCTTCCAATTGAGATTCCTATCCATGGTTAAACCTAAAAACCTAGTCGTGTCAACTGCGTCAATATTATTATCATTATATTTAATGTCCAGATTACTACATGTCAATGCTCTTTGGCTAAAGTGCATTATTACCGTCTTGTTAACATTTATTTTAAGATTATTGCTATCCAACCATGATATAGTTTTAGCTAGAGTATTATTTATATCATATCTATATGATTCCCTATGTTTGCAAGGTATAGTTATTGTGCAATCATCCGCGAATAGTGTCATGGGATGTTCTATGGCTTTTGGTAAATCATTAATATAGAGAATGAATATTAGGGGCCCGAGTACGCTCCCTTGAGGGATTCCGTAGGCAACTGTACGTTCCTCTGATTTGAAGAATTCTTCTCGTTTGTTACTTAGGCTAATTCTATTGATTTTGTATCGATACTCTCCCAATAACGACTGCCATAGATGTTCATGGCAGCCGGGACCGACGGCTTAACGTGCTCTCCGAGGCACGGAGCAGGCGATAATTGTCATTCAATACGCACATAATTTTGAAAAGTCATATAACTTCCGAAAGTCAGAGGTGCGCGACATGGGTTCGAACCCGAGACCCTTTGCATTGCAGTCTGTGGGTCTCCACTGAGCAATCGCTGCTCAAAATAAAGTAAATAGTAAATTAAATCAAATAATATCATATATAATTATAATTCACACACACACTACACAGACACACACACACACACTACACACAGGCCCACACATACATACACACACACACACACACACCCATACACACACCACACACATACACACACTTGATACTAACCTATATTGAAATTGTTTTCTTTTCTTGTTTTATTCCTTTTTTTGTATTATTTTCCTTATGATTCATAAGATGATAGAGGCTTACTATGGATAGATTAATACGAGGGGCGCTGACTACTGAAATACAGGTATATATACCTAGTTCAGGGGCCAGAGTTTCCAGACAAGTGCATATTCTAAAGTCTTAATTTTTGATTGTATTTTGTGTCATATAATTTTGAACAATAAAGATTGTTATTATTATTATAATATTTCGACATTCAACAATTATTGTGTATCACACAAAGTTTAGCTCATATGAAAGTAAAATCTATAATACTCGGTGCATATGCACCGTATAGTCCCGTGTAAAAACGTTATGTAATCCACGAATCAAAGGCTTTTCACATGCTTATCAATAACTTGCCAATAATAACTCCTATATTCAAAACCGGTTTAGTAGTTTAGGCGCTCTGTTAAATTATACGTAAGTACAACATACATACGCAGAATGCTATAATCAGAATCCTTTCTTTTGGAATCACCGTAGTCGGGTAAATCCCAATAATATTTATGTAGAGCAGAAAAATTTCAATGTGATCGTCTCTCAAATGCTTAATCTTATACTGTGGGACCAACATGGCTATCTAGTATAATAACTCTTCCTTTAATCGACCTTTATGAAGACAAACTCAGCTTAAACAACTCTACGTTTCCAAATTTTGTTTTATTTTCAACAGCTGCCTTTTCAGCGCAGTAGTGTACTCGACTGCTGTTCATAAGGTCTTCAGTTCGATACAAGAGTTAAGCATAGGGTTATTAGGATTATCTGTCGAAAAGTTCTCAGTAGTAGCACGGACTTTAAAACCGTGTCCGGTGGTCGGGAAAAGGCACGCGCTCTATTACCTTGGGCCTAAGACTGGCAAAATGTAGGTACAATAGCATTCTGCCCACCCCTACGGGGGTATACGTGTGTGAATATGTATGTATGTATAACATATAGTGCCATGAAATACATTTATAAACCAATTGTGATATCGCATATTCGATTATCAGTTCAGGCTGTGGTGCAGGGATTTTTTATTAGGTCATTTTCAATAGCAAATTGCTTCTGGATAAAGGCATAGCATCAATCTCCAGATGAGTATACAACGTGTAACACTGAATTCTGAATAAAGTACTTTCAGGAATTGCGTTTAATAAAACGCAATTCCTGAAAGTACTTTATTCAGAATCGGCTACTGAATCCATTTCTGAAATTTTAACATAGGTATTTTTTTGTCCGGCCAAATATGTGAACTGAATTATTATGAACATTTTTTATCAACTTCACTACCATGTTTCATGCATAATAATTTTATTTTATTTCAATGTCTTACTAAAGGCTTAATGCGATGGGTGGTTAAAATACTTAGTTATTTATTTATTTATTTTGAGAAACAAACAGACTTACATATGGATATGATACGTACTTTTCTTAAAATAAATAATCTATATATATAAAACTCTTCCGTTACTGAGTGACTGACAGACAACGCACAGTCGAAACTACAGAACGCAAGAAGCTGAAATTTGGCATGTATGTCCCTTGGAGAGTGTAGGGGAGCACTAAGAGAGGATTTTTGGAAATTCCACCCTGAAGGGGGTGAAAGGGGTGAAACCTGATATTCACACGGGAACGGGACTTACGCGGGTGAAACCGCGGGAAAACTACTAGTTTACTTATAAAAGAGTAGTATGTCAATTAAATGCATTGTTAAAAAACTACATATATTGTCGAACTGTAAACCTTTATTAAATACAGGATTGTTGTTAGGCAAGCCAGCATCCTAAAGTATTATTATAAACAATACTTTTAAGAATTTTTACTTATAACGACATTATAACCTTCTTGTAAGTTTTATGAATATAGTCAGTATTCTATCGGTTAGTTAAGTTGTATAGTCAAAGTCAGAGAGCTTTCGGCGGCTTTATAATATCTAACAATAAGCTGTCGTAACAATAGTTGATTGTCGCTCTCTTTACCGATGAAGGAAAACATCGTTAGAAAACATGCATGTCTGAGAGTTCTACATAATAATCTCAAAGATAAGTGAAGTCTGCTAACCCGCACTGGGCCAGCGTGGTGGTCTAAGGCCCAACCCTTTTCACTTTGAGAAGAGGCCCGTGCCCAGCAGTGGGACAGTTTAATACAGGGCTGAAGTTATTATAATATTATATTAATATTATGATATTATATTATTTATTATAAGCTGGTACTATACTACTTACGATTGTGACGTACGATTAATATAGAAGAATTGGCAAAGTAAACGTAATATAATTTTTACATTTCACTTCTATTGTATTATAAGAAACTTGTGTCAAGTAGAGAGAATTGCCATGTGTGACGTTGCTAAAAACGTATTACTGGAATCAGATATTATGTCACAATTAGGTAGCCTTAATATTTGTGTCCGTGGTAGTTAACTTTTCTGTTCTTTATAATTATACTTGACTTTGTCTCCTTGATTTCTTTATCCAAGACTTCATACAAGAAATATCTATATCTATATATAGGTAGTTAAATACTTTCCTCTGTACTTCACAAGTGTCAAAATTCAGCGTCAGTGGTCACCACTGGTGAACCTGGCTGCATGTGAGATACAGTAGTAGAGGTGCAGGTGGAATTAGCCCTAAGGCAAGAAAATTAACATAAAGTTGCCATGTGCAAGCAAAGCAAGGCCTGAAAGTCCACGTAAAGAATTGGCATGAAACATACAGCCACGTTAATTACAAACATAGCCTCACGTACGCATGAGATCTATACTAATATTCAAAAGAGATAATATTAAATTTTTTGTTTGTTTGTTTGTAAGGATTTACTCAAGAACTATTAAACCGAATTTTAAAATTGTTTTACTATTAGACAGCTATATCATTACCGAGTAACATAGGTTATATTTTATTTATAAAAGAGTACTGTTACTTACATAATCTTATCTACTTTTACGCGAACGAATCCGCGGGCAAAAACTAGTATCTCATAAAAATGCGCAGTTCCTGTGAAATAGATTTTTAAAGCGAAGTATAGCCGGGCTAGTAAAACTATAAAATAATATCGGAATAGACAGAAAATATGACGGCAGTATATATCAATTATGATGAAATATTAGCACGTGAAAAATACAGGCTTTCTAGCTTGCTATGAAAACTTTTCATCTATATACAACGCGTCAATTGTTAAATCTTTATAAAACTGCAAATAATATTAAAATTTTCGACATGTTTTTTTTAATACTCTCATAGGCTTGCATTTGACCGCAATCTCACCTGATCTTAAGTGAAGATGCAGTCGACGATGGAGCACGCTTGCCTAGAAGATACCTATTCACTCGCGACCTGAAGACACCCAGATTGTACTCATCGGGAAACACAGACTTGGGTAGCGAATTCCACTTCTTAGCGGATTATACATTTTTACTTGCTACGATACATAAGTATTTTGTCGTTATACGTATTTTTCAGTTATGTATGTTCGCTTAGGTCTTTCCATTCCGACTGTTTCATTTATGATCTTCTCATATAATTTTTGGTTAATGTTACGTCGTCCGTTTTTTTAACGCTTAAACATTTTAGCACGCCTTTCTCAATTGTCACTATATCCACTTTCACGTCACATTGCTCTCTTATCACACCACAAATATGTATGTACTTCTCAATCTCCATAATTATTAGTTACTAGTGTCTGGCTAGATTCGACAGCGTGAATTGCACAGGAACATATTCATAAATAAAAGTGACCTATATATTACTTCATTATAATTATGGACTACCTGTGTTGTAGGTTTTTTAACGTGGGTATTCACCCACGATATGCGCCAAAGCGAATGTCTCTATGCGGGGCGACGGATGGATAGGTTATGTCGGACTCACTTGGGGAAAGATGGCGACATCCAGGACATACCGGTTAAACCTACCATGGTGTTCCTCGACATTTCCTGAGTCGGCGGAGCCGTGCGATTCGTTTTTACATGCAATCGTAACCCTGCCGAGGTTTTGGCTTACCGTGTGAAACGACAGGTCCCTACACAAAACTACCGAGTCAAAAATAAATTCTATTAATTTTGCCCTACTATTCTCTTATGCGGCGACGAAGACAACGCGATACAGAGGTGCGTATGGGAACAAGCACGCCGCCTTTTGGACTCATGTCCGATCAGCCCCATGGCTGATCGGGTGGTGGGCTGGCGCACAAAGCCAACTACCCCCAGGGTACAGTACCTCATGGTGGACCTGTGTTTTAAGTTTCGTCTAAATCCGTTCAACTTTATACGCGAGATTGATAACAAAGATTTAATTACATATTAAGTTGCTTATAGAAATAGTGTAAGAAGCAGCGATATACAGCTAAGCTTAATTAGAATGGCGGTGTCGTGTAGACCAGGAGTTAGTTTCTACTAAACTGTCTCTTGTAATGTAGGTGACACTTGCAACTCGATGCAGCTTGGGCTTCTTACTTGTCCTCTAAAGCAGTAATGTGCTTTGACAAGTACGCTTGCCCAAGAATTATATTAAAAACACGTTGATATGCCAGTTAAAAGTATACACTTACACACACATATATATACAAATATATATAATACAGCAACTAAAGACTATTAGGAGCCCGTTGGACTGTCTCGTAGAGTCTCCAGGACTTAAGTTATGACGACACCGAAAAACAGCTTGCTGTTTTAATATAGGGTTATACATACGCACACGCATCCACACGCCAACGCAACGCATATACATACACATACACACACACATACATGCGCAAAGACACACACACACACACACACACACACACGCAAACACACATACATGCACACACACACACACACAATCACACACACTAAATTATTATTATTTTTAAGTTTCAAAGTATTTTATTTTATTTTTTTATTTATATTATCTTGCATGCAATCAAATGTTAGACCACAATCTATTGTGAATCTGAGTACTTACCTAATAAGTTATAATAACTAAGATAAAAATGTAAACACCGAAGGAGGAGACCTGGCGTCCTGAAATACAGGCCTTGAGCCTAGTTTAGGCACCAGTCTCCCACAGTATGCTAAGTAACTAAATGTGGCAAAATTCATATTTAAAAAAATGTATGTATTGTGGTGAGAAAATAAATAACTTAAATAACTTATTGAATTCGATCCTAAAGCTGCCGTTAGAGGCAGCTTTAGGATCGAATTCAATAAGTTCAATGCCTTCACCATTAAAACGAGCGATGATAAGCTATTAGCGAGGCGCTCATAGCCAGTTGTACTCACTGATCGGTAAACGATTAGCGAGGTTAAGCAACGTTGGGTGCAGTCAGTCTATAGATGGGTGACCGCTTAGTGGTATTTCATCTGAGCGTCGCCGTGCCTCGGAGGGCACGTAAAATGTCGGTCCCGGTTGTTGTCAAATTGACAGCAGTCGTTAAGCCATGTCAGAGGCCTACGGGCGGCTTGAACAACTCTTGACAAAAGGTTGGCCACCAACCACACAAAAAAAAGAACTACTGAAAATTTCTTGACAGATAACCCAAATATCACTTTGATTATTCCGATTATCGAACTCGAGTCTCTATACACAGCAGTCGAATTCACTACGCAGTGAACCTCTACGGCAGCCCTAATGTGAAAGTACAGGTTAGGTCGCATGGGTACACGTATGACGTCACTCAACCAGATCGGGTAAAACTAACGTGTTCTTTGTTTGTTGTCCGTAACCTAGTGTTCTTACGTGATGCTGTTCATATTAGCCACCTGCAATATAGCGCACGTTGTAAGTGACTTTTGATATTGTTATTATGTCTCGATATATATTTTATTCGATTTATTCAAATATTGGTGTAATTGCCATACGGTCGAGTAATTCATGTGTTATTTGATTCTATATTTATAATAATTCTAATTTCAATAGAGAAAATGGTTGGAATGTACCACCAGCTTGGGATCCAGAAATTATCAGATTCATTCAATTCAGAAATTAAACTTAGTGCAGCTGCTTAGAGTGCTTTTTTATGTTATTATTGTTTTTAATTTGTGGCTTATCCATTTATTCTATTTCTTCTCCCTTTGCCTTTATTATTCCTAAGTCACTTGGGATCGGCTTTTCTAGTCTAACCGGATTTGACTGGATATCAGTATTTACACGGAGCGGCTGCCACCTGACCTCCGCAACCCGAAGGCTAACGATACCCTAAGGCTACACCAGTATCAGGATATTAGAGGGTATTGACTTCCCCAATAACGACCGCCTTAGATGTTCATGGCAGCCGAGACCGACGGCTTAACGTGCTCTCCGAGGCACGGAGCAGGCGATAATTGTCAATCAATACGCACATAATTTCGAAAAGACATATAACTTCCAAAATTCAGAGGTGCGCGACGTGGGTTTGAACCCGAGACCCTCTGCATTGCAGTCTGTTGGTCTCCCCACTGAGCTATCGCTGCCATTTAATCTATTTGATATAGGTATTATCACCAAAAAATAAAAACATTTTATCAATGAACCACAGCCTGTATTGATTTCCAAATTTCAATATAAAATTAAGTATAACCCAAAATGTTTGGCGTTATGTCTAAATTTACATTATTTTGATAGGTGGGCGAAGTTTTGAAGTTAACGCGTCACAACTTCAAAATGATGAATGGCTTCTGATTATTATAATAATTGTAATTGATAAACGCCTCTCTATGATATTAGCTTAACGTCGATTAGTTCATTAATTCGATTTTTCGTCAACAATGTTATCTGAGTGATCTATCGATGTTCGAAGATAGATTAGCGAAAGTATTTTGGTAGTGTTTTCCTAATTACTTCAGATCTTAAGGTAAAGGTTTTTTGTCTGCAGTGATGCCTACATGAGTTAATATTAGATGCGAGGGATTCTTTTATAAAAAGTACTAGTATTTGTCAACTAAGTAGGTAAACTTAATGCTTGTCTTAGAAGTGGTTAATATAGTGGGGTTTGAACTCTCACAGCAAATCTCACAATTCAAATGAAGTACCTACCGTCTATCGACAGTTATTGACTAGATTTGAAACAATAGCTTTACTTGCTCAGCTTGAGTTATATTTGTCTACATATTACATTTGAATAGCGCATTTCTCTCTTACGGCAGTCTTACTCGCTGCACTCAGTGTATATGTAGCGAGAGAGTGAGAGGTAATAACTGGTAAACCGCGCCTGTATGTCCCTGAATAGCTCATTTCGATATTATTGTCAAGTGTTACAAGATTATTTCTTCAAACAAACGTTGCCAACAAGTATAATATCCGCTTGGTGGCAGCCGGCTACTGTAGCTAATGATTGCTTGCAATACCAGACGGGTATCACATGGAAACCTGCATATCCATAATCTTCTGAAACATATATGAAGTCTTCTTACTCGCACTGGGCCAGCGTGGATCTTTTCATAGTTAAGAGAAGTACGTACTCAGCTGTGGGGCAGTTTATAAATATAACTGAAATTATTATTATAACTTTAAGAAATACTTTGATGTAACAAGCTCTTTGAAATTAAACTACTATATACGGATTTTATCGCGTTGTTTATTTGACACTTTATTACATAATTTTGAAAAACTGTTACACTACTACTACTATTAAACTTTACAAATTTTTAAGCTAATTGAATTATTATTAAAACTATTAAAACTATTTAGATTTAATTTAATTTTACACTTACCCCGACGTTTCGGTTGCTTTTCAGCAGCCATGGTCACGGGGAGACTAAGATGGTAGTTGTCTCAATGTTCCAGTGTAGTTATTTCAAAGTACCCGAACATAATTTAATCATTGGTGTTTCTATTTACGCAGAATGAGCTCAAAGTATCATGAAGTCTAGCTGTGGTTTGCTTCTTCTTGGGTTTGACTATTTTTATTACTGGATCCCAAGCTGGTGGTACATTCCAACCATCTTCTCTATTAAAATTAGGATGTGTTTCGATTTCAATAGCCTCGCGAAGCATCCTTGGTAGGAATCGGTGTTCTTTAGCGAGAATCTGTGGTTTGTGAAATCTCAGGTAGTGGTTGGTCCCCTGTTGCACATGTTCACACACAGCAGACTTCAACGAGCGTTGGTGTTTTACATCAGCTATGTGTTCTTTTATAGTAGTTTAATTTCAATGAATAATATTCGCGTAAACATACACATACCACGGCAAGACAGTGCCCGCCCGTACCCCGCGGCAAGAACTGCTATGAGCACTAGGTCACAATCTACCATTATACACACACTTACAAGCTTGCGTTAAGACCGTTCTGAAGAAGCGATACGACTATTGTGAAAAAAGCTAGGCGCGAGCACGGTATCTAAGGACGCCACGGCATGCCTAAGGACGCTTCGGTATGCTTAAAGACGACGCGGCATACCTAAGGATGTCACGGCGTAGTTACCGCCAATGTGCGCTTACATGTAGGGATGCCGAAGGATCCCATGCCGTGCCGCCAATGTGCGCCGGGCCTTAGAAGCTGCACTTTAAATTCCTTTGAGAACGTACAAAAATTACACACGACACACAAACTTTTATATAATTTTAAGAACTTGTAGCATTTTATTTTCCTTATTCTATACTACGTTTCGCCCTGGGGGACCTCAAGCCCGGGTGAGGTTGGATATCAGCTGTCATACAAAAAGTATAACACCGCCATCTAGCGACATTATTGCAGCGAAATTTAATACTAATGTTCTTTATAAAAACTAAAAGAAGTGCCGGGATAAAACATTATATGTAACCAGGTCAAGCTGTGTAGCATATTTCACAAGGGTAACACTGCAGCCACTAATAAGAAATCCGTATTTCTGCCCTCTCTTTTAAGAAACGGGCATCTATTTATAGACCAGTTTTGTTACTTGACTAATTTAAAAAATGAAATGATTTTAAAATGTATTGTTTGTCACAGGTACAATAAGATTTAGCATCTTTCACTACAACATACCTATAGCACAATAATAAATAAAACCTATTATAAAATCATTCAATTCTTGTTTTCAGACTACTTATATTCGTTCTTCAATTAATAGATATCTATTAGACTAATCTGTCTTTTAAGCTACTAGCATGTACGCCATGTTTTTCATCAAATAAAAAACGGTACTAAATATATAAATCTATTAGCACTGTGTTAAGCTTATATGAAATTAATGCGAAGAAATATATAAAAAAATAAGAAACCGGTTAATATTATATTAACCGGTTGAAAGAAACCGGTTAATATTATATTAACCCATTCGTAATTAAGTGGGTTATTTTTATTTCCAATATCTTTCCAGTTATTTATTTTCAATAGGCCAATGTAACGTCTTCCTCATAAATTCACGAACGAAAAAATTTATCAAATTGAGTAAGAATTTTAAGTTTTGTTAACATCCTCTAAAAATATTATGATGTTTTTGAACAACAAATTCGAGTTATCGCCTCATTAAGTATCTGTAGCGATACGCATAATTTTTTGTTGAGTTAGACATTAGAGGCACGAGTTAATTATCGATTGAAAACTGAATGTTTCTTTGAATCGATTGTATACGATAGTATTTATTGCTATTCGATTAATTGTTCGCCGATCATCTGTTAACAATATTGCTTAATTATAAGGGTTACCAATTCGTAAGTAATTATGTTACACCATAATTACACAATAAACTGATATGTATTATCTAATCATGATTCGAACATTTGAAGATATTTTGATTACTAATATTGATGAATAAATATGACATAAGTTTGCGCTTATATTTGCGACTAATTGACCTGATTCGATTCCTAAATCAGGCAGTTAGCTACAAAAGTTACAGATAAAATGTGCGCGTGTAAAACGTCTGTCTCTCACCCTTTAGAGTTACCTGTGTGTGATCTATGTGTTTACATTTCATTACACCTTATTGCAATAAAATTGACTGATAAACATATGTAATAACTTATTTTTAAAACTCGCTGCGAACGCGTTTCGTATAATAAACTGCCATTTCGCGTTCATTATGGAAAAATAAGTAGATTTCATGTAAATATATTGAGTGAAGTGACTGTAGACAATTCGTGAGAGTGGGGTTTGTTGTAACTGGGAAATATTTTATGATGGCATAAAACTGTACGTCATTTGTTTTTTAGGGTTCCATATTTAAAAGTTACCTACTAACCAAAGGGACCTAATGATCCCGTCAGAGATGGCTGTCTGCCTGTCCTACGTTTAAAAAAACACTATTTTTAAACTGAAATAGCGATTTCGGAGTCCCTTTTAAAAATACTACTAAAGTATTCTTGTTAACTCGTTTAGATAATATGCTTGTAGTAGAAATAGGTTCACGTCAGTATGGATAGCTGATAGGTGACATTCATCCCTCAAGAATTAGGCTATCAAATCCAAAATAAAATTTTCAAATCCATCTGATCTATAGTGCCAGAGATTAACGCGTCCAAACAAAAAACAAACAGACTCTTCAGCATTATTATATTATTTAACTTAGTATAGATAAAAATGGGGAATAGTAGACACATATATACCTCAATATTTAGTTTTCCTCATCGTAAAAAGATCGTCATCTATAATAATATTTGAGAAATTTAAATACCCATGGATTCATTATAAAGTAATCGCCAAAATATTAAGTAAAAGAACAAACAATGGAAGAATAGATATTGGTGAGTGAGGCTGGCGCCATTGTTTTTGTATAGTAACCTTAGTATGCGAGTATCTACGATTCACCCTTGACCGGTTTATTTATAGCTATATTGTTTACTTGTTACTGAATTGTTATGGCATCTATTGATGACGCAAATGTGTTGGTTATTTTATCTTGTAAGATATTGCGTATCTACATATATCGACAACTGCCTCCGTGGCGCAGCGGTAGTGAATGCGACTGCTGTGTATGAGGTCTCGGATTCGAATCCCAGGTCGGGCCAACAAACAGTTATTGAGTTTTTCAGTTAATAAATCTCAATAGCAGCTCGGAGTTAGGAAGTTGGCCGTGTAAGACACCCCCGTGCTTCCGCAAGCACGTAAAGCCGTTGGTCCTGCGCGTGATCTCTCTCCGGTCGGGTCAGATTACCGTCCGATTGGATTATGAGAGTTAGGGAAGAGAGAGTGCACTTGTGTTTGCGCACACACTTGTGCACTATAATATCTCCTGCGTAGTTGGCCAGTCTCCGTTAAGACTGGCTGCCGTGGCCGAAATCGGTTTGGAGGATATTATTATTATATTATTATTATCTATATCGATACAACTTTTACCAGACTTGGAAGGAGGCAGACCAAACTTACGATATTTTACAACTGCTGGGCTTGGGTTGAATGCCTGTCTTACTGTGTTATTGCGATTTTCTATCTTGATATTCTCAGAAGCAATACGGAGTCTGGACCTGTATCCGTTAGACAGCAATGGCCTTATCCATTATGACGTGGGATGCTTAGAACCTGTACTAGATTTTTCCCGCGGCTTCGCTCGCATAAATGTAGGTTACGTTGGGTTAGATAATAACAGTACTTTTTCTGGATGAAATGTATGTCCTTTTCTGTTGCCCTGACAATGTGTATGCGAAATTTCATAATGATCGGTCAAGTAGTTCAAGCGTGAAAGCGTAACAAACAAACTCACATTCGCATTTATAATATTATGTAGGATACATCTGCTTACCTCTTTGAGGGTTATAGAAGTAAGACTATATATGTATGGGCCCCGAAAAATAATTCATTAGTATTGGTTATATCCAATTTCGACACAAGCGTAAGATTCCAGCTAATTCAGCAATCTGGAAGTAGCACATGAATACTGGAGTAAACACTTCATTACATTTCAAAATACTAATTAAATTAATAAGAACGTAAAATTGATATGAACATTGAACGATCGCAGTTTTCTCCGATATTTGGACAGTTCAAATGCAAATTTCGATAGCACAGAGATTAATACTATTATCACAAATCCACACACAAGAGCGGCTTCTGAACACAGCGACAATCCGTTTACGCAATTGACTTTAATAATTTGCACAAACTGGCTCCAACTGCAGTCATGTTTGGATTAGGTCCCTAATATTGTAACGCTAAATTCAAACTCCTTAGATTCAGTTGCAGAGGTCTCGATCTGGTTATATTTAATTAATTTTTGTACTTGCATTAATTTCCATGCGCAGACGTAGATATTGACTCAAATGTGAGAAACGACTTCATTTCTTTTCGACCAATCTCGATAAAACTGGATTGACTGGTCAGTGATAGTGAATGCAACTGCAGCGTATGAGGTATCGGATATCTTATTAAAAAAATCTAAGTAGTAGCCTGGATCTGGAACTGTGACCAGTAAACAATTGCCTTTGTGAATTACGTGGGATGAAAATCCTAGTTGTTGTAAAAAGGAGCCTTAACACTGGCGACATATAGTGACGGATAGAGCAAATACGTCAACTACACAACCAAAGCTCCATACCCCATAACAAAACGCTTACCATAATCCAAGATATAGATAGAATACCTTGTATTTCTACCTTCACAATGTCAGTCACCAAACAATCCTATTTGCGCGTGTCAAACAAAAGTTGATCGGATCTAAATTTGCCACCTGTCGTTCAATCGACTGTGTTCCACTTAAACTCCTCAAAGAAAATGGCGGTAAGCTTATTGAACATATCTAGTGCAATCAGTATCATACGTCCAGTTAGTAAAGTTTAAGTTTAGTTCAAGAAATACTGGAGAGTAGATTACACGAAACTTTTTGTGATTGCGAGGGTAGTGGAGACGGTGTTGATATATTTTGACGTGTTGAGAGTAGGAAGATGTATGGTCCTTGATAGCGTTTGTCGGTTCGAAATATTCGAATAATTAAGTCATGAATGTATTCGAATATAATTAGGCGGTTGCTCGAATGGTTTAATTATTGTTTGATTATGTTATACGTAAACAAACTAATGTGTAATTAAAGTAGAATTAGTTAAATCCAGTCATGATCGGCCACAATAAATCGAAGCTTATCAATGCGTTATCAAAACGTGATTCGAATGTTCGAATAACAATCAGTTTCAACGCAAACAGGCATTTGATGATATCGTACAATATTTGACCAATTCGATTAATGTTTGCCTATGCCACAGGCCAGCCTTTACAAACATTCAAACAACGGACACAAAAAATATCCAGACTCAGAACAGCCATTTGTCGATCACACATTTTTGGTCACGTCTTAGGCTTGTTTCACACGTACCACAACCACACTACAACCACAACCACACAACGTGGGCGGGCGCAATTTTGTATTGAATATGAAAAGTAGAATTTACACGGACCACATTTTGTCGTCATTATCGACCACGTGGGTGATACCGACCACATTGCAACCACCAGCGACACTGCGAACTAGCGTCCGACCACATCGCAGACACAACGCTGCGTCGACGCACCGACACTGCGCTCGACAACGAAAATCGGTGTCGAACTGTCTGTCTGCACTCGTGAGTGTCCTTGCGTCGTCGCAACCACATCGCAACTACTAACGACAACTTAACACACACATCCACATTTTGTAGGAACCACAACGCAACTGCAAAAAGCAGCAGCGAGACTATTCACACGTAACCACTGCTTGATCACCTTTTGTCGCGTCGCGTCGCCGTCGGTGTGGTGTGGTTGTGGTACGTGTTAACGAAGCATTGCAACACGGTACAGTGACAGCTAGCTAGCTATCACCTAAACTACGTCATCCTTGCAGTCTAATCTATGTATATACCTATGTATGTATATATATATAATATTTCATAATACTCCGTACTGCTTGAGCCTCGTATAACACAATTCAGCAATAAGTTAGAGTCGGTTATTAATTCGTTTACACTAGTTAGTGGAAGTCACTCATCGGCTCTGACCGCCGGTCAAACTTCGTGACGTTTCACGATAACTTCATAATAACATTTATTTAGTCGATGTCTTGTAAAGCTGTTTATAGTGCCGTATTTTAAGGCTGAAGGCAAAAAAAGAAACTAGAGACAGTGACTATTTTTGGAGTTCTAGGAAAAAAATTCAACCTCCCGTAAAAACACTTTTTATATCTACATCTTTTTATTGTTGAAAGACTAGGAATAAGTCTTGGGTCGCTGAGAACTTTACAAACATATGTATAACAAGTGAGAATCGGCAATGAATTGCCGTAAATCTTAGAGTTCGAAAAAATGGTTCAAGTGCATATGCAAAGGTCACGTGATACCACGTGATCTTGAGGTCAGAGGTCAAAGGTCATAATCATATCGGGGTATATCGACTATGCTGAGTCGAATGGCGTTGACTGAGAGTCTCTAGCTCTTACGGTTCTTGAGTTGAAAGTTATATAACAGACAGACGGTCAGACAAAGCTGTTGTATAAGAGTTTTTTCGAACTCTAAAAACGCACACAAAAAACATCTTGAATCGGAATAACGATTTGTGAATCATAATTTTTTTGTCATATGTGGTTCGAAGCCGCTGTACTCGGATTAGTGGTTGCAGCGAGCGACCACTTAATCCACTATCACATACTTGCAGTCAAAACACTACCCTAACTTACACTACCTTAGCTCTCGCTGGTGTTTTTAGGTCCCGTGTTAGTTGTTCTGTAAAGAGATATTTAGAAGCAGCAACTACCATCCACACTCCTGTGTGGACGGCAGATTACATATGCGTTCACCTACACAAACTGGCGTGTACAAGAAGTACGCAGCGAAGACGCAGGGTGTCGACGCAGCTATACCACGGGATCACAAAATAATACTAATTGATCCTTATGTAGAAATTAACTTACCTACCACCACACACAGAAAGCGAAGGCGGAGCGATACCGGTGGCGGTTTTGTTATATATCTCGACTTAGCATGAAACATTACATACACTATCGCTCCGTATCATGTGTAATGTTTCATTAGCTGCGTTCGTGGCGCAGCGGTACTGAATGCGACTGCTGCGCATGTCTCGTGTTCGAATCCCGGTCGGGCCAATAATAATAATAATAATAATATTCTACCACATACACACAACACCATTTAGCCTAAACTAAGCAGAGCTTGTACTATGGGTTCTAGACAATAGATAAACATACATATATACTTTTTTTTTTTGTAAATACATACATATTATACATAGAAAAATAAAAAGTTAGTGGATTTTTCTGTTAAGAAATCTCAATACCAGCCTGGACTTATGAAGTAAGCGATGTAAGACAACCCCGTGACTCGGAAAGAACGTAAAGACGTTGGTCTTGCGCCGGATCTCTCTTCGATCGTGTCAGATTGCCGTCCCCTGATCATGAGAGTTAGGGACAGAGAGTGCATTTGTTTTTGCGCACACGCTTGTGCACTATTCCATTGTTTTTTTTACTTGAAAAGACAAAACTCGCTCTAGGAATAATTCTTGTACCTCGGGGGAACTTACAAACATTCAAACAACGGACACAAAGAACATCCAGACCGGGAACAACCATTTGTGGAACACACAAATTTTTGTCCCGTGTGGGATTCGAACCCACAACACTCGGCACTGTGACTGAAAGTCTGGAGGACATTATCATAATTTTTTTATCTTATTGTCTTATTTTATGTTATGTATATTTATATCGTTTTAGGATATCCTGTAAAGATATTACAAATGTGTTTAAATAAATAAATAATGTTTCATACTAATATTCACGTCCAGTATCGATCCTCCTCCACTGTCTGTGTGAGGTAAGCTCAAACCGGATAACTGAAAACGTTGTAAAATGATCATTGTTCTTTATTGAAGCCGGTACAATGAAGATGGACCTAAATTTTAATGTGGGTGTTTAATCCTGAGGATGTGGGCAGAAGTATATTTTTACACGCATATCTTTTTAGGATTCGACGCATAGGACCCGATGTCCGAACACCGGATAGGGTAAACTGTTATTAGAAAGAAAATAAAAGAAAAACCTATATTTAAGTCTCCCTGTGAATATGCCTGCTGAAAAGCAATCGAAACGTCAGGGAAAGTGTAAATTTAAATAACTTTTAAATAGTTTAATAATATAAGTAGTTTCGAAATTATCTAAAATTTGTGTTTTCAAGTAATAAGTTAAATTTTTATGTATAACATTCGCGTAAACGTATTATTACGCTATTTTATTTAGTCTCGATAAAAACCATAAAAATAGAATTAAAATTAACATAAATGGGAAATAGGCTATGCCCAGGCAAGACTGAAACCGGTCCATATCTCAGAATGTGCTGCACAAACGGCATATCGGCATCGGTGTTCCTCTCACAACGTGTATGCGAAATTGAATGATGATCGGTCAAGTAGGTAAAGCGTGGAAGCGTAACATACAAGCTAAAATGAAAATTCACATTTGACAAATTTAGATGGTCCGATAAACGAATTATCGCCTACCGTAGCGCAAACGCAATCCAGCTGAATGTTGTAATATAATTATGGCGGCTATGTAAATCAGTTAAGGAATCCATCGGCGACATATATAAGTCAATTATGTAGGTACATATTGTGTAAACGTCTCACAGTTTCTACTTCAGTGACGTATGAGATAAAATCGATTCAACCGGCACGGCAGAATGAATGCACTGGCTGATTCTAAACGGCTCGAAACATACATGCGACTGTAAATCAGATTCTCGCCTCTGCCCATTGACCAGTATACACAGAGCTCTCATGCATGAACTAACCGCGTGTTTGCGCCAACATATTGCCGTTGGAGGACATCGAGGGAGTTCAGGATACACTGGTGTGTGATAACGGTGTCTCCGGACGTCCGGTTATGGGTAACTTAGTTGTTTGCCCGGTGGGAACGTTCTGATTACATTTCTATATGGATCTGTTGGTCGACGGTTAGCCGTTCGTAATTTGAAATGGTAAGACAGAATGTACTGGTAATTGAATTAAAAATGGAATATAGTCTGATTGCTTTGTTAGATTTTCTCATTAATATAGAATGTGGACGTTTTTTTATTGAGTTGTTCGTTTTAAATAGAGACTGGTAACTGAATTAGATAGAACTTGTATTTTGTTTCTTAGAGATTTGTTTCAGATTTAGTTGTAATCAAATATATTTTGAGATAAAACCGCTGAACCGATTTAAGGGAATTATGATTAGAAATTTAAACTAACCTAAATGTAAATTCAGTCACTACACTAAACTCACTGACTAATAAACTGTGACGTTTATAAGTGTTACTTTGTGACCTAATTGAATGAATGAATTTTGACTTACACTAAGAAAACTTCTGCGTTACCACTAAAACTACGTGTCCAACACAAATGGCTGTAAAATGGCATACTTGTAATAACTATATAGGCTCTGGCTGCACATGCACTAGTTTTGAACAAGTAGATAACATTAAGTACCTTGGCGTCTTCATAGATAAACACCTCACCTGGAAAAAACAGCTGCAGTATGTCAGTGGACGCGTCAGAAAACTAATGTACATATTCAAAACAATGGCCCATATCGCAAACTTAAAACTATTAAAGATCATATATTTCGCGCTATGTGAATCAGTTCTCAATTATTGTATTACCGCATGGGGATCAGCACATAAGACAAATTTTATAATTGTTGAACGTTCACAACGTGCCATTCTTAAGGTTACGTATAAGAAACCAATACGCTACTCCACTGATATGCTGTATCAAGGCTCCGGTATCCTTCGCGTAAGACAATTATATATTATAGCGGTGACATTAAAATATCATAAAACTGCTCTTAAAACAGTAAAGGCCCATTCCCATTCACGTAGAAAGCCTAAATGGGATAAACCTAAAGTAAGACTTGTTTTTGGCAGGCGATGCTTCTACTTTATGGGTCCCTTTATATACAATAAATTAAATAATGAACTTAACTTACTTCATAGGACTAGATCTAAATGTAAGGTTCTCATCAATAACTATCTCAAGGACAAGAATTATGAAAACACGGAACAATTATTAAAGACACTGCAGTAAATCTAATTACGTTGGAATCTTCACACATACACACTTGCACGTGCACACACACACACACATACACACAAACAACACACACACACACACACACACACACACACACACACACATACACACACATACACACACATACACACACATACACACATACACACATCCTCACACACCCACATACATTCGTACACATACCAAACATGCGCTTTTCTCAACTCCAGAATGATGATGTTTTTAAAGTAAGATTTTAAAATTGTTACTTACCTTTTCTATTAGGTACATTCCATTTCTTGTTTCACTTGTTTATTGCTGTAAGGATGAAAGAGACTAACCTCCACGACACAGGGAATCCTAGTGTGGAGGTTAGTGTTCTAACAATAACTGTAACTATTTGTATTGGAACAATAAAGCATTATTATTATTATTATTAAAAAGAAAATTTTATTGAAATTACATTACTCTATATGGATTGTATAGCGGTTTATTTGAGCAACATAAATTTAAGTTCTCTTTTTTCTTTATTTATTTTAGGTTTTTTATCCATACGGACATTATAGCTGGATACACACATTAAAATTAAAAGTACACTATTAAATAACTAGAGATACAACTATAGATTAGATACTAGAGATTAGAACTAAGGATAACATAATCATTACAGAATTATTTTTATCAAATCATAGTTTTTTGGCAGCTTCTGACTTCGGATAACTTAAAATACTTTGTATCAGGCCCACATCTAGTAGTGTGCGTGGCTGCCCGGCGCCAGTATGCCAGACATCGACGTAGGCGTCGCCGCGACCAGTACGCGGCCACTAGGGAGGAAGAGCTGTACGAGGCGTACAGAGCGGCCAAGAAGACGTTGCAACTGGGTATCCTGCGGGCAAAAACATCCGCCCGCAAGGAGCTGCTGGCGACTCTGGATGCGGACCCATGGGGGCGTCCCTACCTTATGGTAAGGGGCAAACTACGCTCCTGGGCTCCCCCGCTGACCCAGAGTCTCCGGTCCCAGTTGCTGGAGGACGTGGTGGTCGCTCTGTTTCCCGAAAGGGAAGAGCATGAGCCTCCACCTATGGCTGCGCCTCCTCTGGTGCCTGAAGCGGACCTGACGACGGACGACGATGTGCCTGAGGTAACCCGGGTAGAAATGAGGGTGGCGGTGCAGAGGCTGCAAGCCAAGCGCACCGCCCCGGGCCCAGATGGCATTCCTGGTCGTGCATGGGTCCTAGCCCTCAAGGCCCTCGAGCCCCGACTAAGGAGCCTATTCAGCGCGTGTCTGGAGCGGGGCCAATTCCCGGACAGGTGGAAGACCGGAAGAATGGTTCTGCTCCGGAAAGAGGGGCGCCCGGCAGACAGTCCGTCCGCCTACCGGCCCATTGTGTTGCTCGACGAGGTCGGAAAGCTGCTCGAAAAAGTGGTGGCTGACCGCCTTGTCGGGCATCTGGTCGGTGTGGGACCGGATCTGGCGGACAACCAGTTCGGTTTCCGTCGTGGGCGCTCCACGGTCGATGCGATCGCACGCGTAAAGGCTCTGGCGGAGGAAGCAGTCTCACAGGGTGAGGTGGTGCTGGCGGTGTCTCTCGACATAGCCAACGCGTTCAATACCTTGTCCTGGAGCTGCATAAGGGAGGTACTGCTTTACCATCAGGTGCCGACCTACCTCCGTCGAATTGTCGGGGCGTACCTGACGGCGAGGGCCGTCGTATACCCGGGTTCGAGCGGGTGGTCTCGGCGGGAGATGTCGTGCGGTGTTCCACAGGGTTCGGTTTTCGGCCCGCTCCTGTGGAACATCGGATACGACTGGGTGCTGCGTGGTGTGTTCCTCCCCGGCGTAAGCGTAGTTTGCTACGCGGACGATACGCTCGTCCTCGCTCGGGGAGCGACGCACCGGCAGGCGGCTGTCCTGGCGACGGCAGGGGTCGCGCATGTCGTGGGTAGGATCCGACGGTTGGGCCTCGAGGTGGCGCTGCACAAATCCGAGGCTCTGTTCTTCTACGGGCCTCGGAACGCGCCGCCAGAGGGGTTCCACATCGTGGTGGGAGGCGTCCGCATCGGCGTCGAGAAATCGATGAGGTATCTGGGCCTCGTCCTCGACGGCCGATAGGCCTTCGGAGAACACTTCCGAAGGTTGGTCCCCAAATTGATGAGTGCGGCCGCAGGGCTGTTGCGGCTGCTTCCCAATCTGGGGGGGCCAAACGCCTCCTGCAGGAGGCTCTTCATGGGGGTCGTGCGGGCGATGGCTCTATACGGGAGCCCCATTTGGGGTCATAACCTGACGGCCCGTAACGCCGCCCTGCTGCGGAGGCCGCAGAGGGTGATGGCTGTCAGGGTCGCGAGAGGGTACCGCACGATCTCCTTTGAGGCGGCAAGCCTCCTGGCCGGATCACCGCCCTGGGACCTGGAGGCCAGACTTCTCGCGTCGCTCTACCAGTGGCGCGGGGAGGCTCTGGAGCGGGGCTTTCGGCCGTTGCCGAGAGAGGTGGAGGCGCGGCGGTCGGAGCTCCGCGACGTCCTAAGGGCGGACTGGGGTGAACGGCTTGCGCGACCGAGTGCAGGGCACGCCGCAATAGCGGCGATAAGTCCGATCTTGGAGGAGTGGCTGAAGCGGTGCCATGGCGCCCTGACCTTCCGGCTGACGCAGGTCCTCACCGGGCATGGATGCTTCGGGAGGTACTTGTGTCGTATAGGCCGGGAGGAGACGTCTTGTTGTCACCACTGCGGTGACGGCCCCGAGGATACGGCGCTGCACACACTCGTGGAGTGCCCAGCTTGGGAGGAGCAGCGCCGGTCGTTAACCGGGGCACTGGGTGTCCAAATCCTCTCGCTGCCGGCAATGGTACTGTCCATGGTCCGGAGCGAGGGTGCATGGGAGGCCGCCGTCACCTTCTGCGAGGCAGTGATGTCCGCGAAGGAGGCGGCGGAACGGGAGAGGGAGCTGGTCTCTCCCCACCCAAACCGCAGGAGACGTCCAGGGCGCCGCCGTAGGGCGCGCGCAGACCTCCAGCCACCCTAGGGGGCGGCCTGCGGGCGGTGGACTTGGGCAGTCTGCCGCCCGAGCAGCACAGGCCCGAGAAAGGGGCATAGGTGTTCCGCGCGCCCCCCTCAGTGGAGGGGAGGGCTGTACCATCTGGTCCTCCCCCAAACAGCTGGGGCCCGCCTATTCACGTGGCGGGCCAAGACCTGTCGGTGTCGCGGTGAATGCTAGCGCGAATCCCGTGGCACCGACCCTAGGTACCGGAGAAACGTCGTCAGGGGTTTAGTGGGTATGGGGCCGGCTTTTCTGGCTCGAGTCCCACACACCCGCGCCCTGCCCGGGCGCGGACGGTGCGTAAAAGCATTACCCTGACGTTAAAAAAAAAAAAAAAAAAAAAGGCCCACATCTAGTAAATTTAAATTTAATTCCTTAACTAATGAATCACGTTGACGCCTATTTCGAGCACAATCCATCAGCAAATGTTGTACATCTTCAATTTTGTTGCATATCGAACAATTGGGCGTATCAGCTTTTTTCATTAAGAATGCAAACTTTGCTGATGGATAATGACCGGATCTAAGTGTAAAAGCTAGTTTAACATAATTTCTACTTAACCTAGTATCGTCAAACCAGGGAAACTGTGGGGGTTTAAGTTACCGCGATAAAATATGTATAAAGTAATTTAATTTCAAAACATTGGTATCAATGCTCTTGGAAATATGTGGCAATTCTAATTCTTATGCGAATGTGAGTTTGTTTATGTGTTTGTTACGCTTCTACGCCTTAACTACTCGACCGATTATCATAAAATTTCGCATCCACGTTGTCAGGGGAACAGTAAAGGACATAAGGTACCTTTCATCCAGAAAAAAGGACTGTTACTAACCTACATTTATGCGAAGCCTTGGGCTGAATGTAGTATTGGTTAATTCTCATAATTTTTATATTGGTAGGTATGCTTTCAAGATGAAATAACACGACCTTACATCAAAAAGAGATCACACCACTCACGGTATTCTCTTATAGAACAATTTTCTACCATAATTTAAACCTTATTCCACAGTTAAACACCCCAAATAAACAAAAGCGAACGAAACAGTGATTTCCTTTGATTAAAATCAGAAATATTTTGATTATACGCCGAAACCCTAAGCATCAAAGCTTAAAATAAAAAGTATTTGTAAAGATTTCCCGCGTAGTTGCGTTTTTGAATAAAGAACGCAAACATTTTGAATGTGCCTAATGGACGGAGGATGGCAACACAAATATTATTTTAAAACACTCGAAATAAAAGAGTAGGTCGTTATAATACACAAGTGTCATTTTCATTATTTATATTTCAAAGACCGTTTTGTTTATTAGTTTATTTACATGTGCATAGATATTAAAGTAACTGGCAAGTACTTATTATGTAATTAGTATGTGCTCTCAAAATGATTATGTATTTGTTAATTTAACATCCTAATCTGACAGTCTATCAAGCAATCTGAAAGTCCGTATTCTAGAAAGAGACAGCCAGACACAAGATTTGACTCTCTCACTCTTTACGATTTTTGTGCGTCACACCGATATCCTAATTCTCCTATCTATGTAAATATTTTGGGCTATTTCAGTTATTTAGTTATCTAAAGAAGAAGGCACATAATGGCATTGCTAGCAGTTACGAGCCCCAAAAAAAGTACTTGCTATCGCCTGTGTATCGCATGTATGACATGTAAGTAAGTGAAAATAATGAATAGTGTTACAAATATGGATAATTAACTTAAAATTCTTCACTAGAAGACCATATTTTATATTACGTCCGCAATAAGTCTACTGCAAAACAAGATCATTGTATTAAGTAGCACAGCAAAACCTAACATGGTTATGTGTTGTGTTATTAGTCAAAGTCAAGTCAACAATCATTTATTTATTTAGGTCACAAAGTAATACTTTTTCTCTCTTCTCTCTTAGCCTTTATTATTCCCAAGTCACTTGGGGTCGGCTTTTCTGGTCTAACCGGATTTGACTGGATATCAGTTTTACACGGAGCGGCTGCCACCTGGCCTCCGCAACCCGAAGGCTAACGATACCCTAAGGTTAGACCAGTGTCAGGATATTAGGGGGTACTGACTTTCCCAATAACGACTGCCATAGATGTTCATGGCAGCCGGGACCGACGGCTTAACGTGCTCTCCGAGGCACGTAGCAGGCGATAATTGTCAATCGATACGCACATAATTTCGAAAAGCCATATAACTTCCGAAAGTCAGAGGTGCGCGAGGTGAGTTCGAACCCGAGACCCTCCGCATTGTAGTCTGTTGGTCTCCCCACTGAGCTATCGCTGTCACAAAGTTATACTTATGAACGTCAAAATATATAGGTAAGTGAGTTTACTAAGTAACCGAAGCTATATTTAGGTTAGTTGCTTTGTTCAGGCAATTAGATAGAAAGATTTAAATCGCCAATTAAATATAATTTCGGTATTTTACAACTCATATCAATAACGTTTTGCAACGATTATACCATATACTACGATTATATAATCTACTATACTATAAAGTAAAATATAAATACCATATACTATAAAGAAGTATAAGTGCACTATCAGCACAAGTACTCTTTCTGAAAGTTCACTTACGCGTGGTCTATAGTCTTACAAGCGTAATAAGTTACGATTATAAAATAGGCTCTGTGCTTATAAAACATTATGGTTACTTAGGTATGAGAAAAAAATATATCAACAGTAATCAACACATTTAATTTGTTTGTTCCAGAAACAGAAATGGCTCAAATGTTGTTAGCTGTCACCATCATCGCGCTCTTAGCCATCTCTCACGGAGTCAGCGCGAAACGTAAGTACCATTAAATATTAACGGGTTTATAGCGTGATAAAGGAAGAACCAATTTCTTTCAGGGAACTTCGAGATTCAAGTTCCCTCTGCGACCTTTTCAGTAACCATCGCATTTTTTAATTATTTAGTTATTGTTATGCGTCACATTATGCTGTGATATTTTTGAATGGATTATAGTAATCTTTAATGTACCTAATCACTTTAAAAATAAAATACTTGGAAGCAATCTTTAAAAATTAAGCAGCTAACGTCATTTAAACATTATGTTCTTTTAACTAATTCCAATAATAATTTTATTTGATAATCATGTTTATTAGTGGCAGTTGAAAAAAATTACCTGCCAATTTTGTATAAAAACATTACTATTCATAGATCCGTTAAATACGACAGTTTATGTAAAAACGTTGTAGCATGTCTTTTTATTAATCAGTAAAGATAAAGATGATTTATTTGCCATAACATGTGTACAATATGGTGTAACAAAATATTACAGTCTCAACAAGTTCTGTCCATTTCAAGAGATGCAAATGTTAACAATTATTAATAGGTACCTATAGTGTTTCAATATGTTCAACTTATAGTAGTTTTTCATTGCCTTGTCCGATGGAGACTGTACGCCATCTATCAAACGTATTTACATTATATACTTAAATAGACGAGACTTCAATAATCATTATATATGTATATTATGTCTTAATGACATAATTTTTTTAGGAAATATGATATTGCTTTACTTTTGATTACATTTAAGGTAATAATTAAATAGCTAGTACAGATTTGATATGAGAATGTGTGTTTGGTTATGTTTTATTTATAAATGCTTATAAGAAATGTCATAGAGAGATACGAAAGAAATAAACATAAATATTTATTATCATATCATAACATCATAATTACACAACATAAAAAATACTTGGGCAGGATTGACTAGTGGTTTTACTCATAAATTAGTTGGGCAAACAGACACAATAATAGTAATTGAGTCAGAACTCTGGGCTTCAGATTTCGGGTATCAGTAGATTAAGCATTTACCTTGTCGCTGTCAATACACTAAATAAAAATGTCCTCCATATCGAATTTCGGTCATGGCGGCCAAACGGAAAATGACCATCTTCGCATATAATATTATAATGCTTATGTGTGTGTGCAAACACAAGTATACTCTCTGTATCTCATAACCCGATGGGACGGCAATCTGACACGGCCAGAGAGAGATCAAGACCAACGGCGGCGTTACGTGCTTTCGTAGGCATGGGGAGGTCTAACACTCCAAGTTCCTATCTCCGGTCTGCTATTGAAAATTTCTTAGTAGAAAAATCCAATAACTTCAGGTTGGCTCGACCCAGGACTCGAACATGAGTTGCATGCAAAGTATTCACTTCTTCTGCGTCACCAAAGCAGTAATACAGCAAATATTGTGAGCGTGATTTTATGGGCGATATTAGACATTTAAACATGCTGCAATGGGAGTAATACACTCTGAGTCGTGCACGACGCAAGAACATATGCAGGTTGAGTTATTTATGTGGGTCATT
Organism: Catocala fraxini; assembly: GCA_930367265.1. NCBI lineage: Eukaryota > Metazoa > Arthropoda > Insecta > Lepidoptera > Erebidae > Catocala > Catocala fraxini. The sequence goes on along the minus strand of OV884034.1, from coordinate 23,027,736 downwards.
ATCACGCCACGCACGCAAGTGTGCTTATTAATAATAATGTTCTTCAGACCGAATTTCGGTCACGGCCGCCAGTCTTAACGGAGACTGGCCATCTGCGCAAGAGATAATATAGTGCACAAGTGTGTGCGCAAACACAATTGCACTCTCTGTTCCCCAATTCTCGTGATTCGATAGGACGGTAATCCGACACGACCGGAGAGAGATCAGGCGTAGGACCAACGGCTTTACGTGCTTTCCGAGGCACGGGGGTGCCTAACACCGCCAACTTCCTAACTTGGGGCTGCTATTGAGATTTCTTAACATAAAAATCCAATAACTTTTTCTAGGTTCGACCCGGGATTCGAACTCGAGACCTCTTGCACAGCAGTCGCATTCACTACCGCTGCGCCACGGAGGCAAGTGTGCTTATTAACTTGCACATGTAGTCCGCGTTGCCTTAATACAATTACAAGCAACATACAGCATTCATGGCACAGTATACATCACAAAAATCTATTAACGTAAATTCCAAAAAAGCTGATTAGAAAAGCAGGCAGGCTAGAAAAAAAATTTACTTTTCGGGTTTCTCCGAATTAGGAAGAGATACTCCTAATTTGGAGGAACCCGAAAAGTAAATTTTCGACTGTAAATTTATTTATCTCTGAATACTTCAATTAGAGTCTTTTTTACAATTTGCCGTTAGTGATTCGAGTATATCATTTTAGAGAGATATATATATCTAACAAAAAGTAGTAATTATGCTGTGCTATCTAAATACCATACTGCTGATATTCCGATTGGATCAAATTTATTAACAAGCGAAAATCCATTAGATTTTTTGTTCGATCAAATTTAGTTTTAATCACAATAATATATTACTGTATCTATAGAATATATTGCCGACCGTATTTACTTTTTACACACAAATTTGTATGAACGATTGGTCCCTTCCAGCCCAGTGCGAATTACTCGTCTAATCAAAAAGGTTGTAAGCTCCACCTTTTGTATGTTCTAATAAAGGGTATACTTTGAAGGGTTTCATTCGATGCTCATAAAATATGTTTTTGGAAGGGATATGTTTTTCTAATTTAACGTGACCAATCTATTTATTTAAGTGAGTATATATTTAATATGTAGGTCATATAAGATTAAAATGGTAGGTACTAATAGCCTAATGGGAGCAGGTAGCCATAGTCTAATGGTAAAACAGTAGACTGCCACACGTACGTTTTGAGTTCGAACCCATGTATGAGTTTTCGTGATTAGGTGTGTATCAAATAATCAAACCGTTTTTGGCAAAGAAAAGGATGGTGTTAATGTTACTTATAAGAAATCTGCCAATTCGCAGTCAGCCAGCGTGGTAGGCAATAGCGCCTAAGCCTTATAATTGCAAAAAGGCCTGTGTTTAGCAATGGGACAGTTAAAAAACAAGGCTGATATTACAAAAGTTGAGCTGTGGCATTGATAACCTCAATGGTCCAATGGTATAACCGTGAATATTAAATACAGTAATAAAATTGTCTTAAATAACGTCAAAAATTACCTCACATAAAATAGTGAACCTTAATTTATATTATTATACAAATAATCGTAACTAATATAATAAATATGAATGTGAGTTTCTTCGTTTGTTTGTTACGCTTCCACGCCTTAACTACTCGACCGATCATCATGAAATGTTGCATACACGTTGCCAGAGCTATATACATAGATACCTTTCATACAGACAAAGTACTTTTTTGAGGGATTGAAATTTATTGACATTATCGCAAGCTGACTAATATAAGGTAACTAATATAATTTCAAAGAAACAAATAAAATGTCTTATATAAAAATATATGCTCTTCCTCTCTTCTACGATAGCCGTGCTCAATAGTGTACACAATTTAAAAAATAAGTACTAATATAATATAATATAAATAATAATATAATTAAGATCCTTTATATAATATTGTAGAGCCTCGCTGATTTCAGCATGAATGGCTCGACCGGGGAAGGACTATCCTCTCACAGAATATCGAAGTGAAATAGCAGTATTCCTACTGTTGTGTTTCGTTCGGTGATTGAGAGTGCCGGAGGCCCAATCACCCTCTTTCCCTCTTCCCGCTCCTTCTCCTTCCCATTTCCTCCTTTTCCTATAGGGTCGCCAACGCGCAAGTGATGCCTCTGGTGTAGCAGGCGTCCATAGGCTACGGTGATAACTTACCATCAGGTGGGCCGTATATTTGTTTGCCACCTTCCAATGAAATATACTGCCTTTATACAATAATAAAAAAAAAATATATAATTATGGAGTTCAATAAAGTTTAGATTCAAATTTATCGCCACTGAGACATGAGCCTCGATAACGTTAGTTTTTACATAACACAAAATTACATCACACGTGTACGCCTAATAGTTACCTACTGAACATTTCGCAATACAAGCATAACTTTAAAATAAACATCTTTATTTACCTAACTACCGATCGCCAAAGTAAACCGGATTGTTTAACTTCACTTAACTTGGCACAAAGTTTGGGTAACTTAAAGCCTAAGATCCTGAACAAATGTGAAAACTCGAGAAGAAAGTAAATTTACCGTTACACGTATGGCAACACATAAAACTGGTTTATGGTCATATTTGTGTTTATTTAGGTGCGAAATAATATTAGTGTTCCTTTTTTGAAAAGTCATATTTTGTTTCATATATTGATAGCCTACTTTTTTTATTTAATTTGGGATATGATTTATTTATTAGCAATTGGCTTTTGCACGTGGCTGTTTCTCTAAGAATCGCATGGTTATGCGTACCAGGAAATAAAGTATTCTATGAATTTATATAGCCTATCTATGTACTAAGTTTGATGCAAATTCGTTCAACGGCTTAAACACTGTCTAATGACAATTCATTCGATGACATTAAAACAGTAATTCATATCTTTATGTTATGTTGGGTGACGTTGTTAAAAGAGATGTCGTTTTAATAATGTCTTAGCGGGCATTCAAATATTAGATTTCTATTCGAGTATAGTCAGTGATAACGAATAAATCGATATTCGATGCGTGATCGTACCATTTTCGAATCCTGCTACTTCATTTTGGAAACCGACGCGCATTGTTTCACTTTTTGTCTACGACAGGCGATATGATATAGACGTAATGTTAAAATATACTATTTTGCATTACCATACATTATTTAATGCATGTAACACATAATTGTTGAATCATTGAATCTGTCTAATGCAGTTAAATGAATATTTAATTGTGTTCATAATGTCATATAAAATATCTACACATACAATTTTCGACTTTGTGCCTATTAAGATAAGAATGATTTTGTTCCTATCAAGAATTTTACACTGCATTTAAATAATAAAATATGAGGCAGAATATTCATTGCTAAAACTAAAATAAACGAATTGTCAACGAATTAGCCAAAAATACTGAAAATGTCCCGCATATTTAGTGTTCAAAGTGGAATACTGTAAATTGGAGTACGCCTGAACCCTACGACGCGCGACGCATCTGTCCCTTAGCAAAAGAGTCCAGTATTTCGAAACTTTTACTATTGCAATAGTTGGGATGGGCAATCCGAGGTTGCGTGATGCATCTTCGCAATTATACTAAAATAATAAAAAAATATTACAAACTAAGATACAAATATAATTTGAGGTTGCTAAAATAAGCTGTCATATTTGTTATAAATAATATATAATAATATAATATATATAAACTGTCCCACAGCTAGGCACAGGCCTTTTCTCAGTTTCAGAAGGGTTAGGTCATACTTCAACATGCTGGCTCAATGTGGGTTGGTGCCACCCTGAGGTTTGACCTGGGGGTGGCGGGCTTTGTGGGCCTGCCCGCCATCCGTTCAGCACCAGGTCCGAGAGGCGGCGTGCGTGTTCCCACGCGCGCCTCTGTTGTTTCGAGTCCGTCTCCCCTCTAGGGGGGACAGTAGGGAGTGTTAGAAGTGCCTTTGGGTAGATCTTTCGTGTAGTGGCCTGCCGTTTCATACGGCGGGCCGAAACCTCGGCGGGGTCGCGACCGCATGCGAAAGTGATTCGCGCGGCCCCGTCGACAGTGGTTTTGTCGAGGAACACCGTGGTAGGTTTAGTCGGTATTCCGGGAGGTACGTTATCATCTTTACCATCTTCTTTTACCCCGGCGAGTCCGACATAACCCCTCCGCCCGCCCCCGCGGAGGGGTAGGCGTCATGCATTCCACCACGTAAAAAAAAAAAAAAATACTTCAACATTCTGGCTCAATGTGGGTTGGCAGACTTCACATATCTTTGAGAACATTATGGAGAACTTTTAGACATGCAAGTTTCCTCAAGACATCATTAAAAATCTATTGTCTGAAAGTTTAACCTGTCAAATAAACGTTAAAATAAATTATTTGAATCAATCGTTCATTTAACTTATAAATTCGTGTGAAGAAAGAAAATCTGTGTTGGTACTCAAAATATAGCTAGGCAAGATGTCGGGTATAAATTTTTTAGCTTGGCTACATACACTAGTATATCTCAATTGCTGTTGAATGACTTGGACGTTAGAACGATTAATTCTAACTCGTAATATTGTAAATGCGAATGTGAGTTTATTCATTTGTAACTCTTTCACGTTCCGATCATCATTAAATCGCATACACGTTGCCAGAAGAAGAGGGAAGTACATAGAGTATCCAGAAAAAAGTACTGTTGCCGAAGGATACAAATTTATTGTCAAAATCTACATAAACACGAGCGAAGCCGCTGGCAAAAACTAGTGTTTTGTATAAAAACACAAAACGCCACCAAAAAAAAAAACAACCACCATATACATTATGATTACGTAGACAGATATCCCATAACAATATGTTATCAACAGCAATCTAAACTTGACGGTGGTTTCCCAAATGATGTAAGTTTGTCACTGTGAACGAGACCCGAGAGACAATGTCCTAAGCTTCATTGGCGACCTCGATAGCGTAGTGGTTAGTGTAACCCACTGCCACAGCTGAGGTCGCGGGTTCGATTCCCGCACAAGTTAAACATTTTTTGCATGGACATGGATGTTTGTCTTGCTCTGGGTGTCTATGTATAGTATGCGCGTATTTACAAAAAAAGTATATATGTATTATTATGTATGTTTTTGCATTGTCTAGTACCCATGGTACAAGCTCTGCTTAGTTTGGGCTAGATGTTGTGTGTATGTGATAGAATATAATTATTAGAATATTATTATTATTATAAGCACAATAGCACCTATAAAAATCTCCTAATACATACATATCGCACTCTTAATAAAACAGAGACTTATCTCAGTATTTTGGATTAAACAAATTTGAACTCTATTGCAATGATTTAACACAAACATAATATTAGAATTTAGCATATACAATTAGAGTCCAAATTGCCTTACTTTCAAATTTCTAGTTAAGTCGCTGTTTTATTAAGAGTGCGATATATAGTCTCATGACATAAATTTGCTTTTCAAATTACTAGTATTCTTGTTAACCCTCCAGCTAAGCTAGAGTGCTTGTCTTAGGAACGGGTTAACGTCAGTAGTGCAATGGGTGGGATTAGAACCCGCGACCTCTCGATTGCAAGTCCAATGCCTTATCCATTGGGCTATCGTCCAAATTATTTTGCACAACTATGGGTTTATGTACCATGTATTAGACTGCATTACTATAAAATCGTAGTAGAACGCCCTCTGGAACTGAGTCTAGTCCAAGATTATATACTCTTATCTTAGTAACCGTCTTCTTGACGTACTGGCACTCATACACCCAAAACTAAGAAAAAGATTAATAGAGCAAAACGTCATAATACTTTAAAATCATTTTCGTAAATAAGAATACCAAAGCTATAATAATAATGAATAATAATAATTTATTTCATATAAAGTGGAAGTAGATTATAAAACAAGTTTACATTTTCATTTTTATTTATAATCTTTTTGGCATCTGTGTCTGAACTAGATAAATTATTATCTGTATTCCAGATAACATATACAGATAGCAGCGATAGCTCAGTGGGGAGACCAACAGACTGCAATGCAGAGGGTCTTGGGTTCGAACCCACGTCGCGCACCTCTGACTTTCGGAAGTTATATGACTTTTCGAAATTACGTGCGTATTGATTGACAATTATCGCCTGCTCCGTGCTTCGGAGAGCACGTTAAGCCGTCGGCCCCGGCTGCCATGAACATCTATGGCAGTCGTTATTGGGAAAGTCAGTACCTTCTAATATCCTGACACTGGTCTAGCCTTAGGGTATCGTTAGCCTTCGGGTTGCGGAGGTCAGGTGGCAGCCGCTCCATGTAAAAACTGATATCTAGTCAAATCCGGTTAGACTAGAAAAGCCGACCCCAAGTGACCTGCGAATAATAAAGGATAAGGGAGAAGAAGATTTCAGATAACAGCGCTCTCCCTGGAAATTATGCATTTAAGAGACAATACAACAAAACAATTTATAAAAGCTATGTTATGTTTCGGTACTTTTAAATAATTAACCTTCATAAGACCGCCATCTTGATCTCGCCGTAATTATAGCAGCTGAAAAGCAACTGAAACGTTGGCGAAGAATTAAATTTAAATAGTTTAAAGGCCAAAAAATCCGCTTATTTTAGTTTAATTTAAATTAAATTAAAAAAAATCGCGTAATCGTAAAACAATATTATACCTTGTCTATAACATTTTAAATGTAATTTTCTACATGCAATTTTAAATTCAAAAGAATTAATCTATGTAGTATAAAATTAATTAATCTGCTCACGTCTCGTCTAAAGTGGAATTCAAACAGGTGATACGAAACTCTTTTTCGAATACCTTTTTATTACATTCCCGTAAAAGGTTTGGATTGTTAAAATAACAGCCTTCCGTTAATTAAATGCTTTAAAATACTAGACATATATGTACATTTAAGGTGCTAGACGGCTCAATTATAAAACTATTAAATGAAAGATTTAATTATCAAACTTTAATAAACTAGATGTGCCTGCGGTTTCACCCGCGTTTATGATTACTGCGCCGCCCCCGTAGGTCGTAGCGTGATGTTATATAGATAAATGAAAATTATCTTCCTTCTCGATAAATGAGCTATCCAACACTTAAATCATTTTTCAATTCGGACCAGAAGTTCCTGAGATTAGCGCGTTCAACCAAACAAACAAATAAACTCTTCAGCTTTATAATATTAGTATAGATTATATCACCGAGATCAGAAGGCCCAAGGTCACGCAAAGGGCGATAGAGAGCTATGCTCGGGGTTTCCCTGCGGGATCGAATCAGAAATGAGGAGATCCGCAGGAAAACTAAAATTGCTGACATAGCTCTCCGGATAGCCAAGATGAAGTGGTAGTGGGCAGGGCACATAGCACGCAGAACCGATGGCCGTTGGGGCGGAAAGTTCTACAGTGGCGGCCACGCACCGGAACACGCAGCAGGGGTAGGCCCTCCACAAGGCTGACTGACGACCTGGTAAGGGTCGCGGGAAGCGGTTGGATGCGGGTGGCCCAAGACCGGTCTGTGTGGAAAACTTTGGGGGAGGCCTATGTCCAGCAGTGGACGTCTTTCGGCTGAGATGATGATGATGATATCACCGAGGGATAAGCAGACATTCATGACACCCACAATTATTCGCTAGCTATGATTTTAGATCCCAAGTAAACGAGGTCAAACAATTGGCGTCTATCGAGCACATTTTAAAATCCGAGTTGCTACCGAGAATTTCTTGACAAAAAAAGTCATTGCAGTTTGTTCGAACCGAGATTCGTACCTGAGACGTTATACACTGTGTGGGCACACAGCATTAGTGAACGTCATTGCCAATATACACCTAATTAAAAAAAACGGATTCAATAAATGATATAATTATAAAAGTTTAATTAAGCAACAATCAAGAATTTACAATATATTATATTTTATTATTTTAATCAATTTGCATGCAACTGTTGATCGTGGTAAAATAAAATATTATGAAAGTCCATTGTTAAACTTATTATTAAGCAATTATAGATATTGAATTCATTTACACCTCTTTACTTCATATGGATTCATATTCATATATGTATTTTATAAAGATATGAAGAAATATAAGATTGTCTTGTTTTGATTGCATTATAATAAAGAATTGTAATTCTAGAAAAAGGTATAACCAGTTGGCTCAGAGTGTCAATGGCGCATATTGATGTAATAGTTTCAATTTCAATACACAATAATAATTTATTTATTACATATTATATCAAATATATACGTGTGTTAACATATTTACAAAAACACAAATAATTATAATACTAAATATTTACAATAATGGTTTAGGCATCGTAGAATTCTTCAGCATCGTTATCAACCGGTAACGTGCCCAGAAGACTGGCAGCATTGCCACGTTGAATGGCAATGCTGATTCTTTGGGCTAAGAAAAGACCAGCCTTCTGATTACGCGAAACGTCGATCAGAATATCTTATTTAATACGTTTGTTAATATAGGTTATTAGATTATTTCGTTTTAAAATTAATTATGTAAATATATTATAAATATAATGAATAAAAATTTGCTTAAATTCAACGTGTGTTTAATATATATGCTTTTAGGCTTGTTCTATTCGAGCCTAGACTTTCTTTGCAGAAGTACTAATGTTTTCATTCATTGATTAAAAATACAGTTATCGACTAGAACTAATGCCATGATATCGCGATAGATACCGAATATAGATACCAAAATTGAAAAACGGATTCATAATGGAACTACATGGTATACAATCCTTCCTTACTAATATTTAAAAGCAAATATGAGTTTGTTTGTTACGTTTTCAAGCCTTAACTACTTAACCGATTATCATGAATTTCGCATACACCTGACAACGTAAGTATGCAAAATTTTATAATGATTTATTTAGTAGTTAAGACTTGGAAGTGTAACAATAATACTAGAACAAAATGGTATATAAAAGGACATACCTGTAAGAGTGCCTTTCATCTACAAAAAAGTACTATTGTTAGTTAGTTAGTTGGACGTGTGTTATCCGCACTTAGCCCCACAATTGGGCCATTGTAGGTAAGTACAGACGCGAAAAAAAAAAAAATTCGGTTACTCTTACCACCTCAGCTCCGTCCAGAAAGATAATAGAGGACCGGTGTTGCGCAGTACCTCTTGCATCGTTTCTGGACTGTTTAGAAGTTTTGCCCGTAGGTTGCTCACGCTTTTACAACGTAGGAGCACGTGAGCCGGTGTCTCCTCGGTCTCCATGCAGCCTCTACATAAAGGGCTGTCAGTGATGCCGATGTTGAATAGGTGTTTGTTGAGTGAGCAGTGGCCTGTTATTATACCCACTAGGTGGCGTAGGTTTCTCCTTGTGGAACGTAGGAGTTTACGCGACAGATGTTTGTCTAAGGATGGGTAAAGTACTATTTCCGAGGAATAGAAATTTATTGATAAAATCTAGATCACGCGAGCGAAGCCGCGGGCAAAATATAGTCATATATAAAGAATAGAATATATATAATAACCACAATTAGCTAGCTATGTCCGAGAAACAAATAACGGGCATGAATCTACTAAGCAAAGTTCTTTATATTTCACAAATAATAATTTCGTCCTAATTCAGGCTTATTAATTTTACGATCGGTAGTGGCATTGCACTCACCCTTGACCAAAGAATTTATTCATAGACAAACAAAACCAAGCATCCATAAATTGATAATACAGAAACAACACTTATATAATTCCTATAGCACTTAACACATATTGTTCAATAACTTGTAGGCGTCAAGCGTGAGTGCGTGAGCAATCTTCATCTTTCATACGTGTACCATAAACAAAGTAAGTTTACTTTTCGTTCCTTATTCAAAAAGTTTCAAGCACCGAGGAGGTTTTTACTTACATGTGTTCTGATGACAATCTTGGATTAATAGTCGAGTGTCTTTGCTTGCTATTTTGGGAATCTTTGTTTTGTTTAAGATTTTTCTATTGTGTTTGTTGTGTAAATAATACACCTTTACACACATAAATAGTCCCACAAACAAAAGGGTAGGAAGAGATTTATATATATATATATATGCAATGCCCACATTTTGCCAAGCACGATTTTAATTATTTTGATTTTACACACCGCCGTGCTACTACTGAAAATTACAAAGCCGAACAACCAAAAATATTTTGCCTGACTCGTGAATCGAACCAAAGACCTCATGCGCAAATGTCAAATTCAAACTATTAACTTAATTACCTTATTGAGACTTTGACTAGATTATGCCCAATTCCTCCATTCGGACTACGGTTCGCCCTCAACGTCGTTTAAGCGGATCACACTGCAGAAGAACTTCGTTTGCACTAAATGGAATTAGATAAAACGTAGGTTATAATTTGAGTTGTATCCCAAGTTACAAAATTGTGCAGACTAGCAAAACTATTTTTCAATAGTATTATTACACCATCTGCTAATTTCAATAAAAGAACAACTAAGTTCATATTTGAAAATCAAGAATTTTTAATTTATGTCTAGGAAAATTGTCTTTACAATAAAATGATGTTTTAGTTTTGATCAAAATCAAACCCCTTCATTACGTATTTTGCGCTATTTCTTTAAGTTATGAACTTGTTTATCTACGCACGCTTAAATAATACATTCTGAAACAGTTTTCTATAACAAAAATTGTTTCATTACTGCAAAGAAATATACCGATAAGTACTTTTCTACCAATTAGAAGCTGCCACAAGTATAGGGTGTTTAAATAATTTTATCCAAGACTTTAAATCCTTTCAGAAATAAATAAGATAAAAGCATTACTTAAATATTTTTGCCATCAAATCTGTAAAAAAGAGTATTTGTCAAATGACGATAATAAGAAATAGATATGTGACGTGACCACTATTTAATTGCAGGAGTGTGACAGAAGCAGCGATATACACAATTTCTGTCACATCGAAATTTAAAATATTGATAGTTTTTTCATATTGCAAGCGAATTTGATGCCGTTTACACAAACATTGGCTTTTGCCAATAAAATTGTGATCAAGATCAATCATAGAACTACGATATTATTCTATAAGTAGTACATAAAAAGTAGTCTTAACAACACAGTTTTACTTTGTACTTAATTCAAATGGTTTCAGTGTTACGTTATGACAATGAAACAATGATAAATATCTATTGAAATAAATGAAATACGGGATTGTTCAAAGAGAAGTAAACTTGCTTCAGACCGCAAAGTTACGAGTTGGAAGCGACACCATGAACGAATCACTGATACTTTTGACTTTTAAAACAAATGTTTAAAAAATTGTTTAACAAAATCCTTTATAAGTAAAAGTACATTAATAGTCCAGCGAAAAGACTGTTGTATTGCCATGTCGTGATTTCGTGACCTGGGGCAACCAAATATTAGAAGACTTTTTATATTTTACAGGCATTTAAAAATGATACATTTATACATACAAATAAATAAAATTGAAATGTCTGTTTGTAATGTCAAAATAACAGCTTTTTACTATGCATATGAAAGTATATACAATACTTATAATTAAAAAAAAAATTATGTCTGTCTGTCTGTTTGTTCCGGCTAATATCTGAAACGGGTGGACAGATTTTGACAAGACTTTCACTGGCAGATAGCTGATGTTATAAGGTGTAAATTAAGCAGATTTTTCTTTAGAAATAAATTTATGTTCAGAGAAAAAAAATACTTTAGACAATATACATAGAGTGCCTCCGCGGTTCAGCGATAGATAATGTGACTACTGCACGTGGTCTTATTTTTAATTCCTAGGTCAGGTAACGATATATTGGGTTAATCCAAGAAAATCTTAGTCGCATCACAGATTTTGGAGCTGTGCCCGGTAGACGGGAATTGCTTTACCATTTGTTATGTGAGACCTACACCAACCATAACTGGTGAAATGCAGGTAAAATACATCATTGCTTTTTTATTAACTACATTTTGCCCGTGGCTTTGCTTACGTTAATGTAAATTTTGTCAATACATTTCTATTTATTTTATTTCATTTATTCAATACAATAAATGTTTGTGTAGAATTTTAAATTTACATACTAAATGTGCACATATAATGTGCGGGAACTGTACTTTTTTTCTGGATGAAAGGTACCCAAAGTCCTTACGAATTTTTATGATAATTGATTTAGTAGTTAGAGCGTGAAAACGTAACAAACAAACTGACATTCGCATGTATAATATTAGTTAAGACATTCTAATATATACACATAAATACTAGTTTCCTGGAGGGGTAAGCACAGTCTTCAGCTAGTCTTAGCTTGCTACGATCCAACATATTTCTTTTGTTTTATTTACTCATGTCACATTGTTGGTGCACGCTCGTCGCTAGTTCATGGAAAACTTTGTGAGTAAACCTTTATGTTTGGAAGTTATACGTAACATTTTAAAAGATGTGCAATCATGTCATATGTCATCAAATCATGTTTGTCTTAAACCATTTTATTTCGTTTTGAATCTTTAGTTTTTAGATAGTGAATAAACGAATATACATATGTAGTGTCACGTTTATTCATGGTTTAAATGTGTTCTCGTTGATCTTGGGTCATTAAGCTAAGTGTTATCAAACCCGATAACACTTGGAAAATATTTTTGTGAATTGGACATAGCGCTCCTTTTTCGTTTTAAAAAGTTTACTCACTAGCACTAGTATTCAATCCTGTGTTGCGGGGAACTTTACAAACATTCCAACAACGGGTATAGAATACCCAGACACAGAGCAACTATTAGTGTATTACACATTTTTTTGTCTCGTATCGAACCCACAACACTCGGCGTAGTGAGATTGGTGAGGCACCCACTTAAACCACTACGGCATGCGTTCAGTCAGTGCTATATAACTGTATGTATGTATGTATCTTATGTGGGCGCCAGTCAGTGCAGACCGGCGACACTTCGACCCAGTGGGATCTTTTGTGTCGACACTCTCCCAATAACGACTGCCATAGATGTTCATGGCAGCCGGGACCGACGGATATAACTGTAACTCTTAGTCGTAGTTCTTTGCCAAGAAATTTCTCTTTTATATCACAAAGGTGACGATCAAACAACCCATCTGTTCCAATGCCTCCTTAAAGAGCGTAAACAATCTTTAAACTAACAAACTCATGTGAAAACTTATTTAGTTTACGAGTCAATGCCACAAATGGGATCGACAATCTGTTACAAATAACTAAGAAGCAACAATTAATTATTATTTGTGTTTGGAAACAACAAAATTAGTATTAACATTGATTTGAGAACAAGTAAAGCTTGTATTTGACAAAGAAAAAATTGGAAGCCAATAGTTAATTAAGTTTCTATGGAAATTATTTCAATAACGATATTGGTTTTTGAATAAAAGATGACTGCGTGGTCGGTTCTTGGTATAAGTCTGCCTCGGTGGCGTAGTGGTAAAGAATGCGACTGCGGAACATATGGTCTCCAAAGACAAATAGCGATTCTAATTACAATTATCATAATGATAGAAACTGTTTCACCGCGTGAGTGACGCCCAACAACTCCCTTCTCCCTCTAGGGAGAGGGCAAATTTAAAAGGCTGACAACGCACTTGCGACTCCTCTGGTGTTGCGGGTGTCTATGGGCGGCGGTAATCGCTTACCATCAGGCGATCCAAATGCTCGTTTGCCTACGATTCCATAAAAAAGAAACTTGGATTATTCAATCGATCCTATACTTAAAGGTGGCGTGGTAATATATGCGACTGCTGTGCATGAGGTCTAGGGTGCGATTCTTAAGGCGAGCAAAATGCTACTGCGTATTTATTACTAGCACGACGTCTGGAAGTCTCGCCCGCTACTACATAGGATCTGAAATCACTATGATTTTCTGGCATTATTTATAACTCTTCTTACATAAGAAAAGTTTAATAATCATTGAGTAACTCATGAATTTTCACAATTTCAACATAATAAGTAGTTTATACGTATATAAAGGGCTTGCTACATGCGTTGGTTAACACTGTAAATGCAGGAAACAGTTGATCATAAATAAATAAATAGCGTCATGTGAATGTATTACAACTTACTTATTCTATAGTTGTGAGACTAAGTACGAGCTTAAAAGTAGTCGAAAGCTTCGAATCCAAACACAAAGAGCTATATTTAAGCTATTTTAAACAACGAAAGAAGCAAGTTCCAAACTAAAACTTGCCTCTAAACTATCACATATCACCGCCACACGTTGTCCTCGTAGGAGCAAACACATAAATAACTCGAAACTTACAGATATCTTACGTGTACAACACTTTAAATCAACTTTGTTAAACTTTAGATGCATTTCACGTCCAATCTCTGGAGAGCTATGTGAACATAACTCTTTACTTGTAATCGTGAGAGGGAAGGTGGAAAAGGAACGCTGTGTTTTGTGTTTTAATAAGCTTTTATTAACTAACTTTTATGTATGTATCTTACAATCCAATTTTCACTACTACTTCGTGAGTGCCTTACAGTTACAATATTGCATACGTATTGAGATAGGTTCTCAACATAAATAAATAAGTAAATAATATACAATACCAATATCAGTCCTGCGTATAAACTGTCTCACTGCTGGGCATGGGCATCTTCCAAGTGTGAGAAAGGTCTCTTCCCTTCTCACCATAATACAATAATTAAAAATAATAATATTCAAATAATTGTATATTAAACAATATTTTGAATATCTTTGTATCTTTCAATTTTCACTCATTGTCGAACTGCTATATAAATGGAATATTACATACGTATCGAGATCGTTTCTTGATAAAATAGAATGGTAAAATAAAATTTTATTGCCTTTTGCGAAATTTTGTTAAACTTTCTTATAAAAAATTTGTTTATATTTGTTATATTAGGTAATTTATTATTAAAAATAAATGTTATGTTAATTATCGTAAATTTGTAATTCTATTTATGAATAGCAAGCTTAATTATTCGTCCGTATCGGCTTCTTTTACACCGTAAGTCCCGCACGATTTTTGTAATGGGACCGTTAGCACTAGTCCATTAGCTTTATTTAGACTAATAATACTAGTCAGTAGCTTAGGGCTACATAATAATGCAAGCCCAATATACATCTTTAAATAGCAAATGAAGTGAAATCCATTTTGCACTCTCGTATAATTACTTTAATTTCACTTGCAGGTCGTGGATCAGCACGCCTTAAAAATCATAAATGATTACCAAAACTTAAGCATACTTGCGCTTAGTAGTCGCAGTTTGACCTTCATTTATATTTTTGTATAAATATGATTTGTTTTTTACAAATTGTAGCTTCTTGCACTCCTTTTAAAGATTTTAACTATACCAAATTACACAGACCTCCGTATGCGAACTATGCCTAAAAAGGGGTACAAAGTTTTCACCTAAGGAATTACTAAAAAATTCTGGGTCTAGTAATTCTCATCATTCTCATTTTAGTAACACAACCCGAAGTTTTGGGCTGATATAAAGGTACCGCCACTGATATAGTTTATAGAGTACTTAAGTTAGGCTTATAACATAATGGAGTCAAGAGTACAAGTACTTACCATTTCTTTAGCCATATATCCATTAAGAAAACGTTGCATCGTCTCCATTTGGACTTGAAAGAACAACAAACTAACTTTATCATTGAAAACAGTTTAGTTGAAATAGTTAGTTTAGTTAGGATGGAATGCGATAATATAAGCACTGTTTATATAATTGCCACTGTTAATCGGGCTGCCTCTCAGTATGAGAACGTTTACGTTAAGGTTCCATCCGTTAAGGATCAGTATTGGATCCTGGTTGATAGACTTCACTAATCTTAGAGAGCATTATGAAGAATTCTCAGATATGCAAGTCTTCCTTCCTCGTTAAAGCGAGCTAGATGTTTGCAATAAATAATCATAATATCAGTCTTGTATATTAAGTGTGTCACCACTGGGCACGGGTCTTCTCTTTTAGTGTGAGAAGGGTTACACCATAGTCCACCATACTAGCTCATTATGAGTTGCATTCATGATATTGATTGATTATAGATGGAAAAATGTCACCACTGTCGTCAGATACCCTAACAAAACATCATATACCCATCGAACATGATCACATCACATCGTATATCGAATAATTGATAACGATTCGAATCGTAATCAGTGACAATGAATTGATCAACATTCGGAATCGTACAAATTGCGAATATCTATATATTAATACGTGAAGCAAAACCTGTGTACCTCTTTTTACCAATAATTGCGCGGACGGGGGAGTACGAAATTGGGCACAGTTAATGTTTATATGGAGTCGTCTTCGGGAGTTCGTCTGACGTCGCACAATTCTTTGTAACTATGGTTAGCTATACCTTATTCATATGTAATAGAGAAAAATAGAAAGCAAAGTAGCAAGCTTAGGAACTGGTCGAATTTTGACCACTAGGCGACCCTTAGTAATTATAATTATGTATATTTACCCATCCTGTAAGCATCAGAATGATAGCATTGGTTTATTCACAAATCGACTAATCTACGGTTTTGCCGTTGCGAGCTCATAGGGATAAAATAACAACCATAATAAATACCCTGTATATCCAAAGAGAGTAAAGAAAATAGCTTTCTTTATTCAGAGGCAGTTATGCCCAGCAGTGAGCAAGAACGTAAACATGGCTGCCCATGTTTACGTTCTTGCTCACTGCTTATTATTATTTAAAATTATAAAGTATAATTGTCTTGTCGATAGGACAATCGCAGTATTGTCCTATCGACAAGACAATTATACTTTATAATTTTTGACCTAATTGAATCGTATACCTAGTATAAATATATTTATTTTATGATAATAATGTTAGGAGACATTTATACGAACAGTTGTATATTTACTTATTATGTGATACAACTACTTCTTTGTGGCAACGGTTTTAAATGCGACTACTGGGTATGAAGTCTCGGGTTCGAATCCCGAATCGGACCAATGAAAATATTATTGGGTTTTTCTACCAAGAAATCTGTGATTATGTGACACAACTGCCTCCGTGGCGCAGCGCTAGTGAAAGCGACTGTTGTGCTTGAGGTTTTGGGTTCGAATCCCAGGTCGGACCAATAAAAAGTTATCGGTTTTTCTGACAATAAATCGCAATAGCAGTCCGTAGTTAGGATTCGGTGGTGTCAGACATGTGACCGAAAGCACGTGAGGATGATGGTCCTACACCTGATCACTCTCTGGCCGTGTCGGAGTGCATCCTAACGGATTACGTGTGTGTTAAAGTTAAGGCGCTGTTTTGCGTCGTCTTTCGTATAGTTATAGAACTATGCAAATTGGCCAATTTACCACAAGTAAGTATAAAGTCTTTAAATTACCTTAAGAAGCTGCAACAGCCTAGTAGGAGAGGGTAAGCGTTAGCGTCGCGGTTTCGAGTTAAATCCAAAGGCGCGCATCTCTTACTTTTAAGACTGCGCCGAGTGTAAGACAGATAATGATTTAGCTCGTACGGCGCATAATCAAATCGGTGCGCGGCCGCCATAGTAAAATTGTATTTGAAGTGCTTTTTTGATAAATATGTATCTTTAATGTCAACCAATAACTTAAATATTTGGGACGGACAAATTGTAATATAACTATTTATGTTTCGTTTAAGCTGTAAAATAGGATAGATTTCTACTGTTATAATCTAAAAATCACGTAACACGAGCTGCATTTTTGCGTTTTTGCATTTCTTGTGCAAATTTACGTAATTTTGTGGGCGAAAATATTAATTATTTTAAGTTTTTTACACGGAGAAATTGTAAACACATTCATTGTTATGGTAAATATATATTTTATATTTGTATTAAACAAAAAGTGTTGATTTTATTCACTTAACTGTGACCGTCTGTTTTGGCACATTTTGCTCGGCGCAGTCTTAAGTGTTAAGTGTGTATTAAATAGTTAATTATCGCTAGCTTCGGAAAATATCGTAAGCAAACCTACATGTCTGAGAGTTCCACATAATGTTCTCGAAGATATGTTAAGTCTGCTATATATATTGGGACAGCGTAGTGGATTATACGTCTCAGACTGAGAAGAGGTCCGTGCCCAGCAGTGGGACAGTTTAATACAGGGCTGATATTAATTTTAATCCTTTCTATTTATATAAATGAGTACTTACTTTGATTATAGTAGTGTCTACCTAAGTTTTAAGTTCTTTATTTACTGCCACTATACATAACGTTATTAGCCGAGAATTGAAACCGCAACCTGCGATTGCGACGCATGCGTTCATTCTTCCTTTTTTGTGTCATTGGCGCAGTAAAGCAGCTCATTTGTTTTACTTAATTAATTAATGTTGTGCTTCAGAATGGTTATGATAAGATAAAATAATGGCAATGGCAAAAAACATAAATGCCATAAAGAAAATTTATGATTGTATTTTTGTAAAAAGGTACTATAAATACTAGAAGCCACATAAGTACAATGTTTTTCTTTTTTGTTCTCAAACAATATAGTTTGTATTTCTATGTATTCCATAGCTGTATTTTACTATTCAAAAGTAAAGAATAAAATATAAGATACATGAAATTTTACAACATTGTTGAAATTTGTCTGATTTTGAAGGCTATGTTTGAACTTACATACATACAAACATATATCCACGATTATATCTCTAAAGGAGAATGTATTATAGAATACATAATTATGATAACTATGACACTACTATTACTATTAAACTACAAATTTTTAAGCTAATTAAATTATTATTAAAACTATTTATATTTAAGTTTACATTTTCTCCGACGTTTCGGTTTCATTTCAGCAGCCATGGTCACGGGGAGACTAAGATGGTAGTTGTCTCAATATTCCAGTATAGTTATTTCAAAGTACCCGAACATAATTTAATCATTGTTGTTTCTATTTACGCAGAATGAGCTCAGAGTATCATGAAGTCTAACTGTGGGTTGTTTTATTTTTAAATTTCGGCACACATGGGTCCCACGTAATAAGGGAGAAACTTATTACCATCTACCGCACACAGCTTCAAATTTCATGCTTCTATCTCTATAGAGCAGTTCCTTTCCAAAAAAAACTGTACCACTTAGCTTGACCCGAAAATCAAACGCAAGACGTCGAACACAGCCGTCGCATTCACTACCACTGCGCTACCGAAAATACTAGAGAGAGGGATGTATGGTCTTATTAATAATAAATCCCGACGAAGCAAGTCATTGGCTTTTGAAACCCAGCCGATAAATTCTCTCAAGAACATCATTTTGCCACATTCAAGAACAGAATCTGGATGCATTAGTAAACTCTTTACAAAGACCAAAAGACGAGCGAGACACTATACAAACATTTAAAGAACGGACACAAAGAACACTCACAGTCTGAACAACTATTTATGGATTGTGGCGGCCATTTGAACCTGTACGTCATTCGAGCTCAAGTCAATTCGCTACTCGAACAGCAAACAAATCTAAATCAAAATGCCTAAACAAACTATACTCATAGCGTCAGAGTTTTAAGGGTCTTTAAACTGGCTATAAGTTACTTCAATATGTGGCTGGAATGTTTTTAGCTATGTAATAAATGCAATAGAATGCATTGGCCATTCCAAACATAATTCCTTGGTTGAAATTAAACTACTATATACGGCTTTTATCGCGTTGTTTATTTGACACTTTATTACATAATTTTGAAAACTGTTACACTACTTTTACTTTTAAACTTTACTAATTTTTATTATTATATAATTCCTTGGGTTGCCATATACAAAACATTTACATGTATTCTATAATATTTTTGTTATTGCCGGCCAGTACATTTCATTCACACATTGCACTAAAATTATTCCGTTGATAAGCTCCTTTAGTTCACGAGTCGAAATCCGTTTCTATTTTAATCGCCTAATCCTAGTCAACTAGCCGGCGAGCTAGGCTAGTACTTATTTAAGCCTAACAAATCGACTAGTGACGTATCCAAGCTCAATGAATCATGTAACAGATACATCCCGGGCATCAACACATAGTTCATCGTCACGTGTTATAGGCTTAAGATGGACAACTAAAATAGTTTAGTTTATGCAATTGGAATTACTTCGCAATGCATTTCTCTGGCACTAAATATAGCGCATGCTATCAAACATATATTCGGCCATATCCTTATTTCCTTATCCTTACTAATATTATAAACTAGATGGGCCCGCGGTTTCACGCGCGTTTATCGTTACTACGACGCCCTCGTGGGTTGTAACGTGATGTTATATAGCCTATAGCCTTCCTCGATAAATAGGCGATCCAAAACTAAAATATTTTTCTAATACAACCAGTAGTTCCTGAGATTAGCGCGTTCAAACAAACAAACTCGTCAGCTTTATAATATTAGTATAGATGATATGGAATCAAGAGCCACCCGATTACAAGATATTTAAATTTATAATAATTTATATAATTTAAATATATTAGATTTTCTTTCAGTGACTTCGCTTCGATTATCAGTACGATTGTCTATAAATCGTTAGCATCGTCGGCAGCCATGATGAATAACATCACGTAAGATCATTCAGTCAACGGCAGCCAGTTCGTTAGTTGAATCCGATCTGGTTTAGTGACGTCATACGTGCACGCACGCGACCTAACCTGCCCTGTCACGTGGCTTATCTAATCGTGGATTCTATCCGTAGAGTTATGGCTCATGTATATTACATGGTTAATATGTGCGAGTGCGCGTTGTGTAAAGGACCAACTCTAGCCACTCGCTGGTGTAACCTATGTATATCTTCTTCTCTCTAGCCTTTATTATTCCCAAGTCACTTGGAGTCGGCTTTTCTAGTCTAACCAGATTTGACTGGATATCAGTTTTTACACGGAACGGCTGCCACCTGACCTCCGCAACCCGAAGGCTAACGATACCCTAAGGCTAGATCAGTGTCAGGATATTAGAGGGTACTGACTTTCCCAATAACGACTGCCATAGATGTTCGTAGCAGCCGGGACCAACGGCCTAACGTGCTCTCCAAGGCACGGAGCAGACGATAATTGTCATATAACTTCCGAAAGTCAGAGGTGCGCGACGTGGGTTCGAACCCGAGACCCTCTGCATTGCAGTCTGTGGGTGTCTCCACTGAGCTATCGTATGTATGTCTGTCTTGTGTTACCTATGTATATATAATAACATAATATCAGCCCTGTGTTAAACAATCCCACTGCTAGGTACGGGCCTTTTCTCAGTGCGAGAAAGGTTAGGCCATAGTCCACCACGCTGGCTCAGTATGGATTAGCAGACATCACATACCTTTAAGAACATTATGGAGAACACTCACACATGCAGGTTTCCTCGGGATAGTTTTCTTGACCGTTAAAGCGAGCGATAATTGACTATTTAATAGAGATGCGCGCCTTGGGATCCAACTTGAGACTTTTGCCAGGCAGGTTAACGGTTTCCCATTAGGCTATTTCTGCTTTATGTATGATTAACTTCCATTTTTAAAACAACCATATCTCGTAGGCTTAAGGGTTAGTGGTTATTATACCTAATCGTCGTCGCCCATACCAGGACTACTTTTATTTATAGGGAAAAGGAGATGAATAAAACTGCCGATAATTTTACTTACCTTGCAAAAATAAGTAAATGTTAATGTGTTATTACTTTTATTTTAACCCGTGACCTGGATATATTTACAAAATGTAAAAAAAAATCGACTATGATGTACGTACTATCAGTCTGAGGCTCGTGTGGAACTACATTATTGTTTTTTTATACTGTAATAGGCTTGCGTGCTTAATTAAATTATTGTTATGATTTGCAATATATTATGCCCAGTATGTTTTTACACTCTTTATCTTTAATATGATAACTCAAGTCCTAAATAAGTTTTTAGTTATCGGATTGGAAACAGCCAACTGAAAAAATACAGTCAAAGATAATAAAATGGTTGACTGTGTGAATACTTCGGTCATACATAATTTTATGTTATCTCCCGATCTTGCGGAGCCACAAAAATGGCGATAATTTTTAATATTAATGTGGTATTTTAAAATTATTATTGTTCATACTTTTAACCAATTTATTTTCTTGCGGTTTGCCCACATGAATCTCACAAAAACGCATATTGGGGTAAACGACTATCCTATATCTGATTCAGTATATGATTTATTATTCATTTCAATTTCTTTATACATAAATAATGTTTACATTGTATTTGAATATACATAAATAACAAATGTCACAAATAATATAATTAAATAATAATAAAACTAAAGAATGATAATCATGAAACATATAAATAATATTAATATAATTTACATGACATCTATCGAGTACATTTGTTAATGTAGAGGCTTATCTCTATTTATACCATTCTAATTTATACTAAATTTATAGTATCGTATAAATACTTGAAAAGAATTACGCATGATGCTTACAAATGTCTAAACATCTTTACAATATATTGAAACCTGCTATTCTGCTCCCTATTATAAAGTAAGTATGAAATTAAATAAAAAAAGCTGTGTGCGAGATATTAACAAAATTCTTTATCTATTTGAGCGGCCCATATATGCCATTAAGTATGCAATATGACATCGTTCAAATGCCCGGCTCGGCTTCTGACTGTGGCACGGATTCGAGTGGTGTAATGTTCAATGATTCTTTCGCATAGATCCGGCTAAATTAGAGCGATGGCCTGTGTTATGTTCACCTTTAGGACATCGGTCGGTTGTAGTTTATTCGCATAGACCTGCGACTTTAAGAAACCCCACATTTGAACGATGTCATATTCCACACTTAATGGCATATATGGGCCGCTCAAATAAAGAAAGAATTTTGTATATATCTCGCACACAGCTTTTTTTTATTTAATTTCAACATCTACCCGCCCTTTATGGAAAACTTTCTTAAGCATAAGTTATTTTCTTTATATACGTATTATAACTGCAAATGAAAACTACACAAAATATGTATGTAACAGAATTTCAGACACCAGAGTAATATATTTGCTATCCAGCCGTATTAAGCTGTTTGTTCACAAACACATTACAGGATCCATTCGTGGTCCCTATCTCCCTGTATAACGGTTAAAATAAAACTAGGTTCAACAGTACTGGATAGGAAACTAGAGTGGTTTTTACGAGTGCATCCACGTTTATTTGTTGTTCATTTTTCCGCTTACCGTGTTCGTGATCGACAATACAATGTTTCTATTTGTTATTTTACAAAAGCCTTAAATGAAAGCTGTGGTGGAATTTTTATTTGTTGTAAGTAAGAGGTTTCTGTTGCAAGTAATTGGGTGAGATAACCTGTCAATTGTTGGAATGTTAAACATATTTGAAATGTTATTGTGTCTGGCCGGATAGCAAATAAACACACATACGCATCCTGACTTATATTTAATAATAATAATAATAATAATTTCTTTATTGATTACATTGGTAAAACATGAATACAGTCCATAAAATACTTAATATAGGTACTTTACTATGGGTGCCTGTACTATGGTAAACCTGTGCCACAGGCGTTAAGGGCACTTACAATATACTACTAGGAGCTAAGTTATATACAATTAACCGTAGTTATTATATAAATATATGCAAAAATAGGCTAAGATTGTAATTATTATCATGGAACTTGTTATTGCTTATTTAACAACAATCAACAAATCTTCAGTATCCTTATAATTTAAAGTTTGTAGGTACCGACAGACTATCCGCTTAGATCTATAATTATATATATATTATACATTAATATAAGTTTGTTTGTTAGGCTTTCACGTCGTCTTTCTATCGTCATGCAATTGCAAATACACGCACACGGGTAATAAAAAGGACATATGGTCCATTACATCCACAAATAAAACTGTTAGCGAGGGATAGCTAATTAATAATAAATACAGTCTAGTAGATTTTGCTCGCGGCTACGCTCGCGTTCATGTAGTTGTTGTCAATACATTTCTATCTCTCGGGAACAGGAATTGCTAGGAGGATAACGTGTACGCGAAATTTCATAATGTTCGGTGGAGCAGTTAAGCCGTGAAAGTGTAACAAACATACAAACTCACATTCGCATTTAAAATATAAGTTAGGATTTAGTTACGGTAGTGTGTTACCGTAACCAAAATGCGCTTGCAATATCACTTGCACGACGCGAGGACAGACGAATGAACCGAGGGGATTATTATCGGTGTCGGCGAAATTTTATGATAATCGGCCAAGTAGTGAAAGCGTAAGAGCGTAACAAACAAGCAAACGTACATTCGCGTTTATAATATTAATTAGGATTGCAACCAAATAATATTCTTGCGGTAAGTAGGCATTATAACTACTGAAGGAGGTGGTGTGTCCTGTCAATAGGAAACTCAGTGGACTTATTTCATAATATTATTTCGTCAGCCTCGGTGGCGTAGTGGTTAGTGTAACCGACTGCCACGCCTGAGGTCGCGGGTTCGATTCCCGCACAAGTCAAACATTTGTGTGCATGAACATGGATGTTTGTCTTGGTCTGGGTGTTTCTATGTATAATACGTATGTATTTACAAAACAAAAAGTATATATGTATGTTTATCCATTGTCTAGTACCCATAGTACAAGCTCTGCTTAGTTTGGGCTAGACAGTGTTGCGTGTATGTGATAGAATATTATTATTATTATTATTATTATAAGCAACACAGCGTAATAATGTTGTAACTTAATTAGATCATAGCAACATTTGTTCAGCCCTTTCTACTCAGAAGGATTTCTATTTGTTTATATTACAAAACGCTCTATAATAATTATTTCGTACCTACTGGTTTCTGCAACGCGACTTCAATCGCTCTGGCACAGTACTTTTTTCTGGATGAAAAGTATTTTATTTCCTTTGTGTATGCGAAATTTCACGATGATCGTTCGAGTAGTTCAGGCATGAAAGCGTAACAAACAGACTCAGATTCTCATTTATAATATTAGTAAGGATTAATTAGGTTTAGGTAATGAATGACTTTACAGATGGCAGAGTGGCATAAGCTTTTATTTAGCATTATCGATGAGCCAATTACAAAACTGAGTTCGCATTTTGAATTGGAAAGAAATTCTGTTTTAAAATTATGAAGAAGAACAAATAATTGATTAAATATTCTGTAATATAGTTATATGTTTTATTAAATGTCTTGCTAGCGCGGCCGTGGTGAATGTGACTGCTGTGCTGTCTTGAGTTCGATTCTCGAATGAGCCAAAATTTTATGAACTTTTCGGTAGCTGCAGTCTGGAATTGTGCCCAGTAGACGCCAATTGGCTCGCACCCTATTAAATAGGTTCTAAAACTATAGCTGAACAAATGTCTGAGTAATATACCTTTGGGGTACCTTTGAAGGTATAGGAGTGAGGCTATGTATATTTGTTTTAATGTTAGAAAATTTATTTGTAAAGCTTAGGTGTTTTTCTATACATACTAGCTTTTGCTCGCAGCTTCGTCCGCTCAGAAATAGTACTTTTTCTGGAATAACGGTACTCTATGCACTTTTCTATATCTCTTACAATGACGTGTATGCAAAATTTCATTATGATCGGTCGAGTAGCTACATCGTAAAATAAACAGACTCACATTGGCATTCTTCTTCTTAGCGTTTCGGTGGCAATCATTACTCCTTGCGGCCCAGAACGCAGCCACCTTAATTGCATCGTCTGAAGCAATCATAAAGCTCAGATACGTGCAGTTGTTGGAGCACTCAGGGCACATTATAAGGTGCGACAGTGTTTCGGTTGCACTGCACAAATAGCCCACATTGGCATTAATAATATTAATAATTAGGATATACCTAAAATACAAACACAATTTATATGAATTGCATACGCCAGAAAGTTGCCTATAAACCTTTTCACTTACGATACAATTTAATCCAAGCCAGTTTCGTGGCCAGTCTGTAAATGTTAAAACAAACCGTAACAGAGCAAACGAAGGCTTTGCCAGTCCGTGTTTAAACCGAGGTGGTCTAACCTTTGGTTCGTGGGCAACCGAGCGTGCACATCGGCTCTCTGTACCAGCATTTGCCCAACTTTTAGACTGATTGGCTGCTATTTAGGAATGAAAGGAAAGAGTTGGTTTAGACTTTATTTGAATGTACTCTTTGCACGTTTTCATTCGCATGGACTCCAATTTAAATGTGATGAAATTTACGTGTGACATACTACTTTGTATATATGGTTTTACTGAATACTTAACTGTCAAAGCCGCTTTCAAACCATTATTGTCGTATTTGCGTGAAACTGGAATAAATAGACACTGATAAAATTATATGTTGGGTTCAAATACTACTAAGATCCATCTTCAATGTCAGTTTAAGGATTTATAAAAGTAGCAAAGAAATTAATATCCATACTTACATATTTGCTCTCGTATTATTGTGGGTATCATGCCAAGGTCAAGCAAAGTGGAATGAGATTTTGTGTCAGAAAATTCATGCTAACATCACGGAATATGAGCCCGAGAGACGACGATAGGCTCGTCCCTAACTCCGAGAAACCAAATACATAGCGGGAGTAATGTTTTTCTGCCTGTCTGTTTAAGAAAATAGATGACGCGAATATGTCCTATCAGTTACTGTTAGAATACATCCGAAATCCAACAAGACAGCCTAAAAAAAACAAGATATAAAATGTAATAATTGTCTAACATATCAGAAACACACTTAAATCACGCGACTAAAAATGACGTCACTTTACAAACAAATTCGCCGAATGCAAATCGTGTAAAGAACACAATGAACATAGAACAGACGTTTTGTAAAGAGCTGTGACGTATACTGTAACTATTGTAGGCTTTGTGTCGCCACACTTTTGTTCCGTACATTGATATTTTCATTGATTTTGTCACTATTGATTCCTAGAATCAGGTCGTGGTAGGTTATAAAGGCATATTTTAGTTCATTGTTTAATAACTATTGTGGAAAATAAACAAGGTCATACGTTTTTAAGTAATATAGGCAGACACACTTTTCTTTGAGGTTTGAAAAGTTGTATGTGTAATTAAAGTCTAACTAAAGGCGATTATCGATAAAACACCGCAATTTTCGAATCTTAAAGTAGATCGAGATAGCCGAATATTTAACAATTATTCGAATATCTCGTAACTTTGATAATGATTAAGTAATTTGATTTTCTAGTAGCTCTACGTTAATACCAATGTCAATACTTTAATTCGGTTACACACGTCGCGTATTAGGTCATAGGAGAGTAAAATTTTGGAAAAAGATCTGAAATAAAAGATCTTCATTGTCATCTGAGGCCATACTATTCATCGCCGAATGCGAGATCATAATAATATAATGTAAAACTGTCTTGATAGACAAAAAACATATGGTTTTGATACCTATTGCCTAAACAACACCAATCAATGTGAATATCTATGGCAAGGCTATTTCTGAGAAAATGTTAACGGTTATAAAATAATTGGAATAAATAAATCAATTGCTACACCTGAAAACAGGCAAAGCAATCAGAAACAATGCTACGTAATTATACGTAGCTACGTGCTACGAGTAAGCTACATAATCGCTACGAACTCTAAAAGTTGGAAAGATAACTTGTTTTAATTATTTGGATGAGACTTTAGTTGACTCACTGTCTTGTTAATTAACTACATGGATAGCATGGTCGATTAAGTAGTCGCCTCACTGCCTTTGCACTGAGTGTTGTAGGTTCGATTCCTACACGGGACAAAGATTTCGCTTATAAACTAAACTCAACGTTGACTGTTCATTGCATAATATTATATTTGGGGATAGCGGTGGGCCGCTGATCAAAGGTTAGTTGATAGTATTGATCTTGGACTTGAGTTGAGAGATAGCGAAGTTCATTAGCAATATTTATAATTTATAATAGCTAACTAAGACTGCTATGTTTATACAACGTGACACATAATAAAAGCACATACTGAAAGTAGTTCGTTCAAAATTGGCCACTGAATCAATTCCAGCAATTTTAAATATAGGTAATTTTTTATCCCTAAAATAATTAATCGAAACGAATGAATGAAAATGTATCATAATTAAGGGCAATAAGGTTTTTGATGCAATAAAGGCAATAATGTTAGATTTATTGTAATATACCCATACTATCCGCGCACAATAAGGAGAACTAACTTGTTAAATTGAAATATTTAAGTACATAAAAGTAACATTTTAATGATTATATTATTATTACGATTTAATAATCTAATTGGGATGTTTAAGGTTGTGCGTTATATCTGTGACACGTTGTATATGTGCTATTCAGTGCGAAAACGTTTTATGCACAAGATTTCAATAAAATCTCGAAAATGTCTATGGTGGTATGGTTTTGTTCATCACTGCCGATACGCAGTGTGTTGTTAGATCCCAAACGGTATAATAAATCGTATAAACTAGGAATATTTGTATGTATACGTCTTACACGACTAATATGAGATTAATAGTAATATTTAGGTAACTCAGTGGGGAGACCAACAGACTGCAATGCAGAGGGTCTCGGGTTCGAACCCACGTCGCGCACCTCTGACTTTCGGAAGTTATATGACCTTTCGAAATTATGTGCGTATTGATTGACAATTATCGCCTGCTCCGTGCCTTGGAGAGCACGTTAAGCCGTCGGTCCCGGCTGCCATGAACATCTATGGCAGTCGTTATTGGGAAAGTCAGTACCCTCTAATATCCTGACACTGGTCTAGCCTTAGGGTATCGTTAGTCTTCGGGTTGCGGAGGTCAGGTGGCAGCCGCTCCGTGTAAAAACTGATATCCAGTCAAATCCGGTTAGACCAGAAAAGCCGACCCCAAGTGACTTGGGAATAATAAAGGCTGAGAGAGAAGAAAAAAGATTATAACATATTTATTTATTTATGAAACAGGTAGATAAGGTATCAAAATTAAAGATCCATTATTTACGTTATTTATTTTGCAGTATACAAAAAGTCTTTGATGTTAAATTTTTATACATTGAGATCGATCACATCCTATCATCAAAGCGGCATGCAAAAATTCGTACAAAATACAATATAATTACAAAATAGATTATTGAAATTAAACTGCTATATACGGATTTTATCGCGTTGTTTATTTGACACTTTATTACAAAATATTGAAAATTGTCACACTACTACTACTATTAAACTTTACTAATTTTTAAGCTAATTAAATTATTATTAAAACTATTTAGATTTAATTTATTTTTACACTTTCCCCGACGTTTCGGTTGCTTTTCAGCAGCCATGGTCACGGGGAGACTAAGATGGTAGCTGTCGCAATGTTCCAGTGTCGTTATTTCAAAATTTTTATATAGTAGTTTAATTTCAATTATGTACATAAACTAACGCCATATATATATAGCGTTAGTTTATGTATATACATATATAAACTAACGCTATATATATTTATGTACGATGAAACAGGCAGTGGTGAATATTACCCACATTTTGCCTTCTATGTTTTGATATCTGACGTAATATAAATCTCATTCTTGCCTACCCAGCGCACTTCGAGAAGCCATGCTGCTACAAAAAATTACTTAACAGAAAAAACCAAATCATGAGTGACCCGGGCATCAAACCTGGTACCTCGTGCACAACAATAGCATTTATTATACTAGTCAGTCCAGCGGAGGACATATAGAGTATATTACACTGCAAAACAAAATTGCAACTTTTGTCCGATGAAAGACTTTTATCACATGATGTTTACTAATTCGACGTCGCTGATTCTACATATACCCTCATTTCTTTTGTTACAGCACTTGTTTACGAGTTTTAGTTTCCACTAAATTTGCTGATAACTAGAACAATATTAAGTTTTATTAATATAATTTGATATGGTATCGTCAATACGTTTGTGTGTGAATAATCCGAATCATTTTTGTTTCATTTGCGGAGAGTATATAAATATTAAATTATAATAAGCTCAGCTCTCTACCTTCAGCTTCAGCAAGAAAGTCAAATAAAAGATTTTTTTCAACTTAAGAACTAAATAAAATAATATAATTTTTAAATATGCTGTGTTTTATTATAAGAAGATCCATCTGTCATATTTTGTTAACTAGACCTGATAGTGAAATATCGGTCACAGATTTAAAATTGTCATTAAAATTGTACTTATAACGTGTAACATAACCCAATCATCAGACATGCTGTTGTGCAGTGTTATTGTTGGAAAAATAAACATGGCCAGATACGGTATTTATGTTTTGTTGCGACAGCGTCCATTCCTCCAAGTATTTTTGCAATGTGTTTTGTTATTTTAATATGATATAGGTTATAAATAATGTGTTTGTTTTGTCTACAGGCGGCTGCTCGGCCTTCGGACATTCATGCTTCGGTGGCCACGGAAAGAGGTCCGGTGACACTTCTATGGATGTAAGTGTTTATTATGGTTAAATAGATATACAATCTTATCTTATGTGGGGGCCAGTTAGTGCAGACCAGCGTCACTTCGACCCAATGGGATCTTTTGTGTCGACACTCTACCAATAACGGTTGCCATTACATAGATGTTCATGACAGCCGGGACCAACGGCTTAAAGTGCTCTCCGAGGCATGGAGCAGGCGATAATTGTCAATCAATACGCACATAATTTCGAAAAGTCATATAACTTCCGTAAGTCAGAGGTGCGCGACGTGGGTTCGAACCCGAGACCCTCTGCATTGCAGTCTGTTGGTCTCCCCACTGAGCTATCGCTGCTCTTAGATATACAATAGGCTTGTGCCTGCTAATAATCAAATACATTTAAATATCGGGCAAGTTAGAGGTGTTTTGTATCAAACTTTAGCAATCTTTGTTTTAAGGTCTACGTTGTAGGAACTTATATTATAGTCGTCTACGGGGCACGATGCCAAGTCTGACATTATTGTGTTTTCCTGGTAAGACATTTTTGTAACCAAGTGAGTTCACTTGGTTACAAAAAACCTTGTTTCTTACCAAGAAAACGCAATAACATTCGTTTCGAATCAGGGTCTTAAATAGCAATACTCAAAGCCTCTATTTGTGGATTACATAAGTTTTGACCTTGTAGGAAATAAAACCAAAAAACCAAAACGAGGCAAATACTTAAGCTTCTGTGCATTCCGTGCAGTTATTCACGAGTTTTAGACCATAATCGTTGGGCTCAGGACTCCTAGTCTAGGAAAATTTTATTTGTATTACATTATGTACTATATTACATAAAATTTTGGTGATAAATACATGCTTAGGTTCAAGCCTGTCTCGTGGAAGACTAGACGGACACTACGAATTTTCACTTTCTACCGTTCTGCCATAAGTACCTGTCTTGCTTTTTATCTTTGTGGTGATACTATAGACAAATCTTCGAAAGGAACAGCTGATATAAATTAATCATTAGTAATAAGCCCCGAGGGAATTGATGAAACATCCGGATTTGTCCGGAAATATGCTTTTTCAATTTTAAATAGCGATAATGATTATTATAATACAGAAATTTATTACGCAAGGCAAAATATATCGCACTCTTAATAAAACAGCGACTTAACTAGAAATTTGAAAGTAAGGCAATTTGGACTCTAATTGTATATGCTAAATTCTAATATTATGTTTGTGTTAAATCATTGCAATAGAGTTCAAATTTGTTTAATCCAAAATACTGAGATAAGTCTCTGTTTTATTAAGAGTGCGATATATACTTAATATTTTTTTGGTTATACATATTTTGCCTTGCGTAATTGAAGCACTGAGAAGCGGCCCGTGTCTAGGACAGAGGTACAATTTAAATACAGTGCTGATATAATAATAATAAAAAACAGAAATCAATAACATTTTAGATATTAATGTAGCAGCGGCAGCATTTCAGTCTGTTGGGGAGACCAACAGACTGAAATGCAGAGGGTCTCAGATTCGAACCCACGTCGTGCACCTCTGACTTTCGGAAGTAATATGACTTTTCGAAATTATGTGAGTATTGATTGACAATTATCGCCTGCTCCGTGCCTCGGAGAGCACGTTAAGCCGTTGGTTCCGGCTGCCACGAACATATATGGCAGTCGTTATTGGGAAAGTCAGTATCCTCTAGTATCCTGACACTGATCTAGCCTTAGGGTATCGTTAGCCTTCGGGTTGCGGAGGTCAGGTGGCAGCCGCTCCGTGTAAAAACTGATATCCAGTCAAATCCGGTTAGACTAGAAAAGCCGACCCCAAGTGACTTGGGAATAATAAAGGCTAGGGAGAAAAAGATATTAATGTATAGGCCTATCTCAAAATAAAATGACCTTTAAAATAATAAACACACCAAAGGGGTTCTATACTGAGAATTTTACAAAAATACTTATTTTGGAATGCATTACTGTAAGCAGCTACAATCATAACACCAGAAAAATAAATTGTTTCTAAAGACAATAGCCATCTAATTATTCAATCACAACATAAATAAACAACTTGAAACACAACAACGGCCAAGAAACTGATACCGTGATACGATAACTAGTCGACAAGACGTATTTTTCCATGCAGATATTTAATGCCATATCAAAATTTCAATTACAGTTTTGTCAATTTGTTTATCTCGTATTTTTTCTATTCTTCCTACTAATATTATAAATGGGTATGCCAAAAGAAGCATGAGAGCAGAATAAATGCTGTAGAAATAAGAGCGCTGAGAAACCAATTATGTGGCGTGATTCTGAAAGATAGAATAAGGAATATCGGCATGAAAGTGGATATAGTGACAAGAATAGAAAAGGATATGTTAAGCTGGTTTGAGCATGTAAAAAGAATAGACGAGAAAAGACTGACTAAGAAAGTTTATAGGGCTAGTGTGAATGGAGCAGTCGCAATGGGAAGACCTAAGCGAATGATTCTCGATTAGATCGGAGACGTTCTGGACAAAGGTCAGGCTAAGAACACCTTAAACCGGCGAGCGTGTATGAGGAAAGTGATGAAAGTGAATGAAGCCAGAGAAGTGTGACAGGATCGTAGCAAGTGGAAATTCGTAGTTTCTGCCTACCCGTCTAGGAAACAGGCGTGAATCTATGTATCCTTACTACTAGTATTAATGTAAAAATTTGTGAATATGGATGTTTGTTAGTCTTTCACGTAAAATCTACTGAACCGATTGCGATGAAACTTGGTATGTAGATAGTTGGAGACCTGGATTCACACATACTTTTTATCTCGATATTCCCACGGCAACGGGAATTACGCGGGTGAAACCGCGGGGGTAAACTAGTATATGTATATTATAAATGTAAAAGTTTGTGAGGATGGATGGATGAATGTCTGTTACTCTTTCACTTAAAAACTACTGAACGGATTTTGATAAAGCTTTACAGTATTATTGTTTATACATCAGAAAAACATATAGGCTAGAAAAAAATCTCAACATAAATCCACATTAACGCGAGCAAAGCCGCGGGAAAAATCTAGTAATATTAGAAAGAGATGTAGTAAGATTGGTTTTAAAGTAAACAACATTATCAGCGCCCCCTAATTCTAATTACTGAGCTATTAAACCGTTTATGTACCACTTAAATAACAACCAAACAGATAATGGGGTACTACAAATGTCTCCCTTAGAATTCAGTATATACGAAATAAATCATCCTGTACGTGCTAAATGCATTTTAAATGCCAGATTTCGATATTAATTGGTGCATCTAAAGTCCTTTTTTTGAAACGTGGGTAGAATTAATTTAACTTATTTAAGCTGATATATCTGTTTTCTGAAAAATACAATGTTCAAACTCCAAGTAAAAGGCTAGTTTGTAGTCAAACTTGTTTTATTCAAATTCGATGAGATACAATTTAAGCCTATATAGAATTATACGTGTATTAAAATGAAATAATTAGACACGCGTGTCTAAAGTAAGAATCAAAACCTGCCTAATTGTAGCATCTTTCAATCAGTTGGCCTAATATTGGGCACCAAGATCAAGTCTTTAAATCCATTGGTCCTGTGCTTGATTTGTCTACGATAGTGTCGGACTACCGTCCCATCAGATTATGAGAGTTACGGAACAAAGAGTGCACTTGCGTTTGCATACACACTTGTGCACTATAATATTTCCTGATGATGGCCTGTCGTCGTCAAGATTAGCCGCCGTGACCGAAATTCGGTCTAGAGGACATTATTATTGTAATAATTGTATATGTATGTATCTTATGTGGGGGCCATTCAGTGCAGACCGGCGACACTTTGACCCAGTGGGATCTTTTGTGTCGACCCTCTCCCAATAACGACTGCCATAGATGTTCATGGCAGCCGGGACCGACGGCTTAACGTGCTCTCCGAGGCACGGAGCAGGCGATAATTGTCAATCAATACGCACATAATTTCGAAAAGTCATATAACTTCCGAAAGTCAGAGATGCGCGACGTGGGTTCGAACCCGAGACCCTCTGCATTGTAGTCTGTTGGTCTCCCCACTGAGCTATCGCTGCTGTAAATAATTGTATAAAAATAGATTAGAAATTCCAAATATTTCATAATTACAAAGTTTAATTCTTCATAGTTAAAAACTATGAGTGGTCGGATCAAAATAGTTATTAAGCCTTAATTAAGGGTTTGGATTGTATATCGATCCCGAGATAACCACATGATACTTGGAGGTTATCTTACATTTGAAATTAAACAACTTCATAAGGGTTTGCAACTTTCTATACCTACTTACTTTAAATACACTTGCTTGATCTCGGACGCCTTTTATGACAAATGCCATAGAAAGATGACTGCATGGCGTAGTGGTTTAAGTGGTCGCCGCGCCGCTGACACTGCGCCGAGTGTTGTGGGCTCGAATCCCACACTTGACAAAAATTTGTGTGATCCACAAATAATTGTTCCGAGTTTGGGTATTCTTTGTGACCGCTGTTTGATTGTTTCTGTCTTTCCCTTGCGACACAGGTATAAATCCTAGTGCGTTAAGTAATGAGTTGTCTTTTTTAGGTATAAAAAAAGAATAAAGAGTTCAAAAGAAATTTCTGCAAACTATGCACTACAAGTGACATCGTGCACGTATGTATATCGTACGAACTTTTGACGCAGTAAATATGTTGCCCCCTGCGAGGAGACGATTGCTTCTTCAGATAATATTTCTATATAAATCATTTACTTACAGACTAGACTGTATTGATTTAAGCAATGATATTAAATTTGTAGTATCTAGATCTTTCTACCGACGTAGAGCAAGATATTACCAGTTCTCTGCATTAGACTCTTGTCGAATAAATACATGGAAAGACTTACGTGCTTTTCGAAGCACGGAGCGATAACTATTAATATGAACCCATACTTATGTGCCGGTTTGCTGATATGGTTTTCATTAACAATATAATTATGTTTTAGAGTTCGATAAAACTCTTATACAATAGCTTTGTCCGTCCGTCCGTCTGTCTGTTATACAACTTTCAACTCAAGAACCGTAAGAGCTAGAGACTCGCGGTCAACGCCATTTGACTTAGCATAGTCGATATACCCCTGAAATGTCTATGACCTTTGACCTCTGACTTCAAGCTCACGTGATACCATCTTTCAACTCAAGAACTGTAAGAGCTAGAGATTTGTGGTTAACGCCATTCGACTCAGCATAGTCGATATACCCCCTAAATGACTATGACCTTTGACCTCTGACCTGACTCAAGGTCACGTGATACCATTTTATCGAACTCTAAGATTTAAGGCAATTCATGGCCATTTCTCACTTGTTTCTTTATAGAGCCCTGACTAGGGCTAGGTTAGTTAAGTAACAGTATCTTTTTCTGGATAAAAGGTACTTAAAGTCCTTTTCTGTTTTCCTGCCAAAGTGTCTGCAAAATTTCATAATGATCGGTCGAGTAGTTAAAGCGTAAAAGCGTAATGAACAAACTCACATTCGCATTTATAATGTTAAGTTAGGATATTAGGATAGGTGGCAAACATGCATATAGCACGTTTGATAGAAAACTGTTACCATAGTAACCATAGCATCTTTTGCTATACTAGGAAGTGTTATCCAGTATACGGAAAATTATAGATGAAATGTTTTGTCTTCAAAATACTTTCTTTATTATTATAAATACTAATTTAAGTTTGTTTGTTACGCTTTCATGTCTTAACGGTTCGACCGATCATCATGAAATTTCGCGTACACGTTGTTAGAGAAACAGGGAACGATACAGGTTACCTTTACTTCAGAAAAGTTTTAGTAATTTTACTAACCTAGGTTATGTTAGTAAAATATTTTTTTGTCCTAGCTTACATTTACTTGAGGGTAAGCGTGGCCAAAATCTAGTCTTCAATAAGTGTCAGATGTCTCTCCATTTATACTTATTTGGCTCCATTAATTTATGCCAGTGTTCCCACACATACGTAAAACCAAATGCAGTACGCTTTTGTTTATATATTTTATTTGTCATGCCGTATTAATGTACCACTTCGTGAAACCATAAAGGTATGAACCTACTCTTAGCGTAACTATGATATAAATTATTGTCGTCTACAAGGTATATTGGCAGACTGAGGTTTTATTGCCTAGATTACTCATGTTTGATCCATTGTATAACCCTATAGTACAACTAGCTGACCCGCGCAACTTCGTCTACGACACATGAGAGAAATTGCCCCGTTTTTGCGACATTTTTCATTGATGCTCCACTCCTATTGCTTGTAGCGTGATGGAAGGCTGAAATTATTTTTCAATTCGAACCAGTAGTTCCTAAGATTAGCGCGTAGATAGATAGATTTAACTTATGTGTCGATTTTCTTGATTTGATATGTTTGCTTTATTTGTACCTTGGTTTAACGTTGCGCTTATATGCTGCGACCATGAGGGGATTCAATTCTACGGTTGCGTTTTGCGTGCTTTAGAAAGGTGTGTGCTTCACTCAGGCATCAATTATTGGGTTGCACGTAGCGTCATTAGCTTTTTTTACGAATCTATAAGTATTAACACAGAGCTCAGTAGATGACCATACAAGAATAAGCTTACTTTTTTAACGTGATTTTTACGTGAGCGGTTTAAGTGGTCGTTTGGCTACTGCCACTGCGTCGAGTAATGTTTAATCCACATATAGCTGTTCTGAGTCTACAGTTGTTGTTCCTTGTGACACTGGAATCATTAGTGCATGTGCATGTATTTAAACAAATAAAAAGTATTATATTACTATAAAAATCGCGGACAAAATGTGCATGTGCTCTTCCTCGTCTTTGAGGAATATACGGATGCGCGAATGAGACTGCATGCAATATTAGATTATAATATCACTATTTACTACAACTTTAAAATTTTTACATTATCACCCTTTCAACTAAACTTTTAATATGCAAGTTTACAGCAAATTTTAGCTGCATTAATAATACGACCACATATAAAAAGCATTTCCATGTGGACGTCTGTTAACGACTAGTTCATTACGATTACTTACGACCACATTTGAACGACCAACCGTGAAACGACCACATTCATACGCTTTAGTGTTGTTTGCGTCCTAAAAAGATAATTCCTAATTAATAAGTGAAGTTGCTGTTAGTAAAGTTTTGAAGGATGTCCGACTTGGGGCGTTTGTACATTAGTAATTTATTCTGCTCATTTGCTTATTGCTTCGTGAAAATAAAGTTTGTGTTTC
This sequence comes from Catocala fraxini, assembly GCA_930367265.1. NCBI lineage: Eukaryota > Metazoa > Arthropoda > Insecta > Lepidoptera > Erebidae > Catocala > Catocala fraxini. The sequence continues at coordinate 22,990,340 of OV884034.1, read as the reverse complement.
CTTTTGCAAACGACAGCGTGAACTTTTTTTCAACTGGAAGATAACTAGTAGAGGCGCTCATAGCCAGTTGCACTCACTGATCGGTAAACGATTTGCGAGGCTAAGCAACGTTGGGTGCGGTCAGTCTATAGATGGGTGACCGCTTAGTGGTATTTCATCTAAGCGCCTCTGTGCTTCGGAGGGCACGTAAAAAATCGGTCCCAGTTGTTGTCAAATTGACAGCAGTAGTTAAGCCATGTCAGAGGCCTACGGGCGGCTTGAACAACTCTTGACAACAGGTTGGGCAATAAACACAGGAAAAAAACAAAATACAACTAGTTTTGCACGCGTCAAGGTGCCCTTAGAAGATGCTAGTTTTGCAACTCCTGCCATCATCGAAGGGCCCTAAGATATATATTATATCTGCGATAGTCGCCGTGTGCGTGTTAATAATAATTTGTGTACTGTTATTCTTTGTCAACAGTTGTCAAGCCAGGACCTGATGGCCCGCCACCAGCTGGGCCAGGAAGAGACACCTCCTCACCCCGTATACCCTCACTCCGGCTACAGCGGCGTCCTTCCTGCTGGTGATGACATGATACCGATTCGAGATGGAGGTGACTGGCACTTAATAATACTAAGACTTAATATTTTGGAATTTTCCAGACGTATGGCATTTGACTTGTCGAGCGAAAATGGTGCATCAGCGATACAGATATAAGGTTGCACAAATGTCACAGTAATTTAAGTGATCTTATTGCCACTACATCACGCCGACTGTAGTCAGGTTCGATCGTCATACAAGACAAACTTTTGCGTGATCCATAAATAATTGTGCTGAGTCTAATTCAAAGGATATTTTTCTTCAGGAATGACTTCTCCCTACTGAGGATTCCTTAGGAGACTGTAGTATGACTTAGAACAGCTTGCCATTGCCAATACGCCTAGTATTGTGGTGTCGAACTTCTAATTGACAAATATTAGCATGATCCATAAACGTTTCTTTTCAGTTAGAGTGTTCTTTGTACGCATTTGCAAAGATTCTTGCAATACAAGATTTATTTCTACGACGATAGACTGTTTGTTACTTTACGACTCATAAAATAGTAATTACAAATTCCACTTAAGACAACTTAAGTTGTTGATTTAAGCACGTGTGCAATTTTGATAAAATTGCACACGTGCTTTTGAATAAGATGACATATAAGGATAATGAACTAAGTTCCCGTAAGACGACACAGCTAAGCTTGTATATATGTAACAAGAACTAAAGTTATAATGCTTCAGAATAATCCTAGGTATGGTATATATAGTTGTTTGTTTAATTAAGCAGACTGCTAACGATCATCTAGATTGGGATTTAAATTAAATTATTGACACACATGATCGTGATTCATACATCGATTCACGTCTGTACATTCAAAGGAAAATGCGTAGGTATATTTCCCCAACAATATTTAGGTCTCACGGAATAGTGACGAGCATTCTCCGTTTATTGGTCTGAAATGTCGAAATTTTAGTTTTTAAATCTTATCGAAATAAACTATTGTTACAATTACAATTTTATATTCTTTTTTTTTATATATAAACTGATGTGTAGAGCAGCTCATATAAGAAAAATAATATAATATTGATTTGTATGTTGATAATAAATGTTAATAAACATTTGGCGATTAAAAAGAGTGGCCATGAGTTTCTTGGCTGCTTCTTCTCAAGAAAGCTTCGCTATTCGAGCAGGCTTTTTAAAAGCTTAATTTTTATTTCGTACTATTTCATTTTATTTTTATTAAAATATCAATTAATTGACGTGTCTAAGAATTGTTTACACATTTTTACGGAAATAAAGATTTTCGACTTTAATTTTGGTTTTGAACTGCTATTAAGAATTTTAAATAAAATTCCACGATCCACGATCTTAAAAGTGTTTACAAAAATAAAACACATTCTTATGATATGGCATCAAAGAGGCAACCGCTGTAAAATCTACATAACTCACGCTTGTGTTTCCCGGACAGGATTAGAAGTGGTATATTACACCAACATATCTGCAGCTTTTTAAGTTATTTTTAGGATAAGGTAATAGTGGCCATACCGCATATAGTCTTCTCGTGTCGTCTAAATATTTCTAGAAAGGGTACTGCCACTGAAATCACTTAGAAAAATCCCTATAACTTTACCAAATCTAAGATCTGTTATGTGTCTGCAAACGAATGGCATAGCGTCAACAACGTAACTTGTACTAAATCTATTAAAAATGAAACATTAACAGTTTTGGTAAGCAATCAAAACTTGTACTAAGTTGTATTAATCCTATAAATAAATACTGGTTTGTCTGCAGGCTTGTACGACCGCGATGACGCCACCGCTAGGGAGGTCATGAAGATGAAACTTCGGAACATCTTCAAACATTGGGTGAGAATTATTCACTTCACTTAAATTGGTCGTGTCAACTGAATTATTTGTGCCTGCATTTGGGACTTGCGACTTGTGCAGCAGATACACTCATAGTAAATATAGAAGCACGTCTGTCACTCTCAGGAGGATAAGGCGGAGGTGTTGCATACCAATGTTTACAATTATGTTCCTCAATTGTGCTTGCGATGTGCGTCAATCGATTAAGCGAATCGAGTTATTCGAATATATGTGATTCGAATTAGTAATCATTAAAGAAAATGCCTGCAATGGGTATATAATATTAGTGACGATTGGTCCCTAATAAAAAGAAAAGCTTATTAATATGTGCACAATTAGGATTTCGATATTAAAATGTCATTCGAAGATTAGACTATTTTATTACGAAACATTTTGTGAAGACTATAATATATTTATTTAGTTAGTAATATAACATTTACAATATATTTAAATTATTAATTTCAAAATGAATTAATCTAATATATATTTACAAAAGTATTAAAAAAGATAACATGAATATGCGCCGTACGAGCTCTGTCATTATCTGTCTTACGCTCGGCGCAGTCTTAAGTCTTTCCTTTTTTATACCAATTGCTCGTCGGTGTAATAATCCTCTAAATTGTCATAGAGAAAAACAATGAATAAATCACCATGACGTGTTACATGTATATCTAACCGTGCCTATAAGTGGAAGGCCCCGGGATTTGTTACCTGGTAACGTACTAAGAAGACATTATCACAGAAATAAGAAGCTTACTAATTGTATAATTTATTTCACAGATGGATAACTACAGGCGGTCACAGCAAACCAGCGACGATGGCTACTACATTGAGACTCTGTAAAATACCTATACATAACATATTTGACAAATTACCACTATTTAACAAGTCTAAGTACCTACACAAGTAAGCTCGATTTTCAACTAAAATATGATGAGAAATATAAATATTATAACTGAAATGTGACTTTACACTTGCATTTAATTTAATTTATAATTATTTTGTTCATAAATCTAATAAAATATCGAATTTTAAACTATAAATTCCAGTAAATATATTGAAAATGTTTTAGAAATTTAAATTCTAATAAAAATATTACAAAATGTAAAATGAAAATCAAGCTTATTTTAATCTATTGAATTTAAGAACTTTTTATCTTTTACAATAGGTACATTATAAATATTAAAAAAATATCTTGTCAATTATACATTTCCACAGATTATTACGAATGTTATTTAAAATTACAATTTAATGAACTGTTTATTTTAAAGGCTGGTATATTATTATTATTTCATATTATTTAAAAGTATAAAAATGTAAATCTAATTGTATAAATGTAATCTATCTTTAATTTGTATAAATTTATCTTTTATTGGTTAAAATAACTTATTTTATGTATTTTAAAGTAAATGAAAGTTACACTTTAAAAGTAAATTTATTATAATATTCCAGTTAAATGTGGTTAACATAAGTTTACCATCAAAACGGATTATGATTAACTTATTATATTGTAGAAAGATGACTGTCTCTATGGTATAAGAATGTTTTGTGTATTTATTAAATGGTTAGATACATACACTGTGACAGCTGTTTTCTTTTATTTATTCACCTTTAAAATCCATCTTATCTTATCTTATCTTATCTTATGTGGGGGCCAGTCAGTGCAGACCGGCGACAATTCGACCCAGTGGGATCTTTTGTGTCAACATTCTCCCAATAACGACTGCCATAGATGTTCATTGCAGCCGGGACCAACGGCTTAACGTGCTCTCCGAGGCACGGAGCAGGCGATAATTGTCAATCAATACGTACATAATTTCAAAAAGTCATATAACTTCCGAAAGTCAGAGGTGCGCGACGTGGGTTCGAACCCGAGACCCTCTGCAGTCTATTGGTCTTCTCACTGAGCTATCGCTGCTCTTTAAAATCCATACTACTAACTGCAAATCACCCGAGACTTGACCCGACTTGACTTAATCACCCGAGACCGTGTTTGGCAATACAACGGTTTTACTACTAAGTTATTACTCGCAGTTTAGTCTGATCATACTAAAAGAGCCTAAACGAAAAACAAACTTTGTCTGTTTATTAGGTTACACTACTCAACCGCTGCGCTGTGCTGATTATGATACAATTTTATATGAACTAGCGGTCGCCTAGTGGTCGAAATTCGACCGAAATTCCTAAGTTTGCTACTTTGTATTCTTTTTTTCTTTATAATATATAAATAAGGTATAGGTAACCATAGTTACAAAAAAATGTACGACGTCAGACGAACAATGCCGAAATACTACAAACGCGATTCGACTGCTTGTGTCAAATGCATGAATGTGAGCGTGTAGAGTTTTCTATTAATTTAATATATTTCTAAAGCATATTTTATAAAAATATTAGGATTTGTCCTTCCTTCTCCATATAAACTTTAACTGTGCCAAATTTCATACTCTTCCGTTTGCGCAATTTTTATAAAAAGGGCTACATAGTTTTTGCTTTACGTATTAATATATAAATAAACTTTTCTTCTGAGAAAGAACATCATATCCTATAATAAGAGCTCTCTCACAATATGTGGTTTAGGGTTGCGGCAATAATGATGAACTAAACAATACCTTTACATTATCAATGTTCCTTAGCGCGAACAGACTAAAGCCAACTGCCGACAGAGGCGTAGCTTCGTAGATGCTTAAAATACGCAGTGCAGCTTGTTAAGTTTGACTAAGGGATTTTGTTAAATCAATTTTGTTTTTAAGACCATTAGATAAACTCGATATAAAAATGTGGTTTTAATATTATATTGAGTTTTAACGTTGCGTGCGCTAGTGTAACGTATCTGCTCCTTATCTATATATATATATATATATATATAATGTACAACTCCACACCTCTGCGGGGTTACCATCTAACATTCATCTAGCGACAAAGAATTTTATATAAAAAACATACAGGTTCAATCGATATAGCCTGGCGTATCACATGATGTATGGCAGGCATCATGAAGCCTATATGTAGAGACGTGACGTTGCCGTTTAGTTGACAGTTTCATACTCTTGCATGTCAGCAGTAATCAAGCGTACACCATGTGTATAATGAAGATTACAAGTCTATGAAGCTACACCTTCCTGGGCAGTACAGTACAGGACAGGCCTTACTTACTTGGAGTAATCACATCGTAGCCGTATTTGTTGTAAAAGATTTCCTACATTGCTTAATTTACAATGTTCTACTTGCCTAATTTCTTGACAGATAAATCCAATAACACTTTGCATCCGGAAATCGAACTCACCACCTTATGATGAACAGCCATAAACAGTAAAGCTGCGCCACTTAAGCAAATATATTATATATATATAGATTAAGGACAGTGATTTATACAATTTAAGGCAATATTATTATTCATCTTCTTTTGTTGTCGTGTGGTTAGTGGCCAACCTGTTGTCAAGAGTCGTTCAAGCTGCCCATAGGCCTCTGACATGGCTTAACGACTGCTGTCAAATTGACAACAACCAGGACCGACTTTATACTTATACGTGCCCTCCGAAGCACGGAATATACTATAAATATGTTTGCCGTTTATCGAGCACAGATTCAGACTCCAAGCTGCATCTGAGAATTTTTTTGTTAGAAGATCTTAGTAACATTTTGTTCTATTCAGAAATCGAACACTAGACTGCATCTGCAGCAGTTGCTTTGCTAGTCAAGTCCTTATGCCACCGGGGCAGATTATAAGTAGTATAAAGTTCTTGCAAAATAGTTTTAGAATTGAAATAAATATTTCTTGCATCATACAAGCAATCTTTATTTCATGCAATTTGTATGCAAAACTAGACGCCGTCCAAACAATGAAAAGTTGTAAAAATACTTGTCGGTACTTAAGTAATGATATAAGACTTATGAATTCCTAATATTAATAAGACAAGAATAATAGAAAATTGGTAAAACTGGATATTAAGACGATATAAAATCATATACGAGAACATTACACAATAATCTTTTAAACTGTCAATTATTGAAATGCCCGATATAATTGAAAATCTATTGTGTCTGGCCGCCGGTGTGCTGCAGGCACTCACTAAATTTAAATAATAATATAATAATAATAATATTCTATCACATACACACATTACCATCTAGCCCAAACTAAGCAGAGCTTATACAATGGGTACTAGACAATTATGGATAAACATACATATGAGATACTTTTTTTTTGTAAATACATTCGTATTATACATAGAAACACCTAGAAGACAAACATCCATGTTCATGCACACCAATATTTGACTTGTGCGAGAATTGAACCCGCGACCGTCAGCGTGGCAGTCGGTTACACTAACCACTACGCCATGGAGTCGTTAAAGAGACGATGATACGAAGAAATTATGCAGTTAAAAAACTGAAGATTGGATAAAGAACTACCATTATCCTAGAGAAATTCGCACGTATATTGTCAAAGTCAATAATCACATATTCATATAAGTCACAAAGTAACACTTATTAACGTCAAACAGGTTAGTGAGTTTACTAATTTACTGAATTTACATTTATGTTAGTTGCAAGGTTCAGGAAAAAGGTTGAGCCTATGAGAAGATACCTGTAGGAAACACAAGACCACTCTTTTAAATTGATTTACGCACTTTAATTTTACGTCGAAACTTTTATTTGCTCATCAAGGTAAAACATTTCTTTGCAAGCAAAATAAATGGCAAGATCTCTCTAAAACTTTCCATATAGTATTTACATGTCCCTTTGGCAGCATGTCTGGCAAGCTTCAAAACTTGTGAAAAGGAACTTGCTGCAATAGTTAATACGGCAGGTACGGCTAGTGCAACTTTGTCAACTTCGGCAAGTTTTGTTGCTACTCGAAACTTCGCTCAAGAGTCATTTACAACTAGGTTTCGCCCGCAGCTTCGCTTGATAAGATAAGATAAGATAAGCTTTATTTGCATAAACATGTGTGTGTACATACAAAGAAAGTGCATACATACAAGATGACAAAATAAATTAAGTGCAGACATGTTTGTTTGTAACTTGAGTTAATGTATATTCTTTTAATAAACTTCTATCGCTCCAAGAACAGGGTCTTTTTCTGGATAATACCCTAGGTACCCTATGTCCTTTCCTGTGCCCTTGAAAACGTGTGTGCGAATATCATGATGATCGGTCGAGTAATAAGCCTTCACTCACCCTATGTGAATAAAAAAACGTTTGTGTGCACAGAACTCGCATCCGAGTCGTGTCTATACGTAGCTATTGTGTACTCGTCGCCATGCTTAGCATCCGCATCAGAGTTAAAATCACTTATCACACGACTTGGATGCAAGTTTTGGACACACGAATGCTATTTTGTTCTACTGATAGGGTGAATTGTGGGCACTGAACGAGTTAAAGACGTGAAAGCGAAATAATATATAATATTGTTTATTGCTTTTGACATTGCTGGCATCGTAATTTCTAAATACAAAATGCAAGAAAGTTCTAATTAAATATATTCATATAATTTTTCATTCATATTTGATTTCGGGAGCCAAGTTGGGTTTTAAAACTAAAATAACAGTTACTAAAATTGGAATCAACTTAAGATATTATTAATTAAGGCGACCTGAGCTTAGATTCTATGTAAGACTAACTTATTGTACTTATTCTAATGCATCGACACCGGACGACATCGTAGCTGGTGGCTGTCGCCAGAACATCACGCCACGTCTGACTGATAATGAAATACAGTGTACGGGATAATGCACCTGCACTGACTTATTGCAGCATAGGGTTATAGGAAATATACCTAGCTTACAGTTTTATTATCTTACCTGTTTTATTTGGTAAACAAATAAACTCATTTCTACAGCGTCATGTCCAATGGTATATTGTTGTGGGGTAAGGCAGCTGATATTGAGTACGTTGAACTTATAATTTAGACTCGCTGGTTTCCCTGACAGAGTGATTTAAAGAAATAGGTATACTTATCGTGACATCACAATATATATTTATAATTATTATGTAAAAACATAATATTCGTTTATATAATAAGGTTAGTAATATTTACAACTGAAACACTCAAAATAAGCATGAGACTAGTAAGTCCTTATCATCGTTTAATAACGCTGGCCCAGTGCGAGTTGGTAGTCTTCACATATCTTTGAAAATTTTATGGAGAAGTCGCAGACATTCAGATTTCCTCACGATGTTTTCCTTCACCGTTAAAGCGACCGATAACTAACTATTTAATACGCACATAACATAGAAAAGGCAGAGACGTGCGCCTTGGGATTGAACTCGAGACCTCTGCGTTTATGGGACTCGGTATATGATTTTTAATAAACTACCTATATGGATATTACAACTATACTATAATTTAAATTAAAAAATCTGTACTAATATTATAAAGCCGAAGAGTTTGTTTGTTTGGTTGAACGCGCTAATCTCAGGAACTACTGGTTCGAATTGAAAAATTATTTTAGTGTTGGATAGCCTATTTATTGAGGCTATAGGCTATATAACATCACGGTACGACCCACGGAGGCGGCGCAGTAATGATAAACGCGGGTGAAACCGCGGGAACATCTAGTCTTAAATAAAGCTAAACGGTCGGAGTATTTTTTCGTTCAGAGTAGGTTTAACGATACAAGAAATGTCAAATGTAGTCGGGTCGGGTCGAATAAAACGCCAAGCCGACTGACCGAAACGATTGAAGTTTTTAGTGAGAAACGTTCAAACATTCGGCCGATACTTCATATTTACACTTTAGAGTAAGCCTCCAGACATCGTGAGCGAACGACAAGTCGCAAATCTTCGATATAACCGCAAAATGATTAATCGCCGAGATGATGATGAAGATTATGTCTGCTCAACTATCTTAGTAAATACTTCATAATGAGTGCTATTCTTTTTATTAGCGTAGCAAAATGGTTCTATTGCATGAGCTTCATTAAATAAATAGGTGCGTGTTATGTGTGATCGTTAATCTCAAAATATGTTACGTCTACAGCAGGTCTTTACTGTAGGGTTGGCGAAGTGATTGAAGTGGTCGTCGGTGTACTGCCATTGTGCTGTGTATTGCGAGTTCAAGTCTCACACGGACAGAGTAAAGTTTAATATGATCCTAAATAAAAAAAAAAACTTAGTCTTAGTATTATTTGCGTCCATTGTTTAAATGTTTGTAAAGTTTTTATAATTAAAAATCATATAGTTAATAAAAATCCTAACTAATATTATAAATGCGGATGTGAGTTTGTTTGTTACGCTTTTAGACCTTAACTACTCGACCGATCATCATGAAGTTTTGCATACACGTTTTCAGGGAAACAGCAAAAGGACATAGGGTAATTTTCATACAGAAAAAAGTACTGTTTCTAATCTAACGTAAACTAACCTATGCGAGTTAAGCCCCGGGTAAAAAATCTAGGCAGATTGTAATCTAGGAAGTTGATTAAACTTTGAAGCTGACAGCGAATTTCTTATCATATTTTTTTTTTTTTCATTTCAGCTTGGGACCTCACTTTGGCATCACTCTACAACCCTTAAATATGACCATTGCATTTGTCTGCATTGAATCTGTATAAATTAATTTATTTCAATTGGAAAACTAACAGTTACATATTACAAGTAATATGTTTAATTAACATGTACAGAAGCAACAATCATAATACAATACCAATCAGAAAAACAAAATAAAATGGAATGTGTATATTATACCTAAAATATATTATACCTAACTGTAAATTAAAAAAAACATTTTTGGTTTAGCCGCGTCGTAATATTCATCAGCATCACTGTCGACTAAATAAGTGCCCAGAAGACTGCCAGCATTGCCACGTTGAATGGCAATGCTGATTATTTGAGCCAAGAAGGGTCCGGCCTTCTGGTCATGCGAAGCGTCGATTAGCTATCTATATATTAATACGTGAAGCAAAAACTTTGTACCCCTTTTTACGAAAATTGCACGGACGGAGGACTATGAAATTTGGCACAGTTAAAGTTTATATGGAGAAGGAGGGGCGAATCCTAATATTTTTATAAAATATGCTTTAGAAATACATTAAATTAATGAAAAAACACTATACGCACACAACAATGCATTTTACACACGCAGTCGAATCGCGTTCGTAGTATTTCGACATTGTTCGTCTGACGTCGTACAATTCTTTGTAACTATGGTTACCTATAGGTAACCATAGTTACAAAGAATTGTAAGGTATACCTTATACATGTGTAATAGCGAAAAACAGGAAACAAAGTAGCAAGCTTAGGAATTTTGGCAGAATTTTGACTACTAGCCACTAGGCGACCGCTAGTTTAGATAAATCTCTGAAAAGCGCACGAGCGCCCGGACCCCATGACCATAGTCTCCACCCCAAACGGCTCGAAAACATAATTATCAATAAATTTTGCGCCGTTTAAGGTTTTCCGCAGCTGCATGAACAGCCAGTGCTGCTGCACAGCTCACCGTACTCGGAAGGTGTGATGGCGCTAGGGTGTCGACGCATTTGGCGTCCCACACTAAAGTAACATTAACAATTTAAAATAATACAAATTTATAGCTTAGAACGTTATCCACATAAAAGCTTCAACGATAGCAGATTATTTACAATATTGATTGTTTACAAAGTGAAACTTACATCCTACATTCACGAGTGCTGACCTAAGTGAATATTCAACAAAGAAATTTTGTGCTTTTTGTCGGGAGTAGCGCTGCAATCGTTGTAATGCACCTAACGAACAAATATTTGTTCCTTTTTCAACTCGCTTTTAATAACTTGACTTGAATGTGTGTATACTGTGTGTATGCCATCCTATTGCCTATTTTATATTTATATTGGAAAATATAACTAGACTCAAATTATTTAATCCGTATAATATTTTAACTTGTTATTGTTATTATATTTACTTTTTTTATACTAGCAAAGATAGCTCAGTGGGGAGACCAACAGACTGCAATGCAGAGGGTCGAACCTACGTCGCGCACCTCTGATTTTCGGAAGTTATATGACTTTTCGAAATTATGTGCGTATTAATTGATAATTATCGCCTGCTCCGTGCCTCGGAGAGCACGTTAAGCCGTCGGTCTCGGCTGCCATGAACATTTATGGCAGTCGGCATTGGGAAAGTCAGTACCCTCTAATATCCTGACACTGGTCTAGCCTTAGGGTATCGTTAGCCTTCGGGTTGCGGAGGTCAGGTGGCAGCCACTCCGTGTAAAAACTGGTATCCAGTCAAATCCGGTTAGACTAGAAAAGCCGACCCCAAGTGACTTGGGAATATTGGGAGTTTTTTAAAGTCAGTAGCATATGTTATAATGGTTGCAACACCTTGTTGATATGAGTTGAAACTACTGAAATTATGTTTAATTGGCGATTTAAAAGAATGGCCGTGAGTTTCTTGCAGCTTTCCTCTCATAGGCCCTTGGCCTGAACCTAGCAACTAACCTAAATGTAGCTTCAGTAACTTAGTCAACTCACTAACCTATATATTTTGACGTTCATAAGTGTTACTTTGTGACCTAAATGAATAAATGATTTTTGACTTGACTTTGACTATGTAGTCAAATATAACTAAAAACACAAGTTGAGTACAGTCTTGTTGAGCTGTTGACAAAAGACTGACCTAATGCCAGGATACAATGGCTTATATCTGGTTAAATCTTATACATGTGTGATGTCCGTGTGAGATCCCACGGGCTGCTTCTTCAGTTGGTTTAAGTGACAAGATCAATTAACTTTGAATTTCGTCACCTTTAAGTTTATAATAATTATTTATGTCATGGTTTAGATGAATTAACTTTATGTGTTTCGTCACCTTTATTTTTATGATCATTATTTATGTTATCGTTGGAGTTTAAATCAAGTACTGTTGCTAAGTGCGGTGACGTGATGCGTTCTTAGCTTACTCATTCGTAAGATGTGTGGTCTGGGAACGTGGGAACGGATAACTATGTAGAAGCCATTTTTTATTTGTCTTATTTTGTCAACAAATACACTGTACTGGTTCCATAAGCTGTAATCGTTTAAATAAAAATCATTGATTAAATAATATGTGTTTAAATATGAAGTTGCCGCTTTGTATTAAGAAAATCGGTAACGTTTTAGTTTTTATACTAACTACATATGTACATATGTCATCAATATTTTTTATGTATTTAGTAATTGTATTTAAGCCAGTATGGTTTGTCTTAAATTAACAAAATCACCTAATTATGTAAAATTGAAACACTGAACACGAGAGCTATAAATACAATACAAATTTTATAAAAGGTTATTCATATTTATTACTAGCATCTCGCCCCAGCTACGCACAAGTAACCTTAACAAATTAGACACCTAAACCTTCCTTGAGAATCACTCTGTCTATTGGTGAAAACCGCATGAAAATCCGTTTAGTAGTTTTTGAGTTTATCGCGGACAGACAGGCAAGGAACTTTATTTTATAATATGTAGTGATATAATCGCGGACAGACAGACAGGCGAGGAACTTTATTTTATAATATGTACTACATCATAGTGACTAGGTTTCGTCCGCGGCCTCACTCGCGTAAATGTACATTAGGTTAAGTTAGTAACGCTACTTTTTCTGGATAAAAAGTACCCTATGTCCTTTTGTGTTACTCTGGCAACATGTCAAGTTAACTTCTGTAAGTTTTGTTACTATCTAAACTTCGCTTAAGGGTTATTTAAAACTAGATTTTGCCCTCGTCCTCGTTCGCGTTAGTGTAGATTTTACAATAAACTTCTATACCTCGGGAATAAGACCTTTTTACTAGATGTACCGTATTTTCTTCTTTGTGGCCCAAAAAGGTGTATGCGATATTTCATTATGATCGGTCGAGTAGTTAAGGCGGTCTGCCAGCGTGGTGGATTATGGCCTAAGCCATTGAGACGAGGCCCGTGCCCAGCAGTGGGAAAGTTTAATACAGGGCTGATATTATTATATAATTTATATATTACCTAATATTAAAAATATGAATTTGAGTTTTTTGTTACGTTTTTATGCCTGAATTATTCGACCGATCATTATGAAATTGCGCATACACATTGTCAGGGGTACAAAAAAAAAACAGGAAAACTTTCCTTCAGAGAAAAGTACTTTTTCTGACGGATAGAAATGTATTGACAAAATCTTTACTAATATTATAAAGCTGAAGAGTTTGTTTGTTTGTTTGAAAGAGATAATCTCAGGAACTACTAGTTCGAATTGAAAATTCTTTTAGTGTTGGATAGCCCATTTATCGAGGAAGGCTATATAATATCACGCTACGATCAATAGGAGCGGTGCATCAATGAAAAATCTTCCAAAACGGGGACAATTCTCTTATGTGAAGCAGGGAAGTTGCGAATATTCGCATCCGCATCCGCAATTGCGGAGCTTCCCCATCGAGTTGGACATCTGCATCCGCAACCGCATCCGCAATAATCAAAGCGAATGTTAATGCGGATCCAGATATAGCGTAGGTTACAATAAGAAAGAAATCAGCTGTTCAGTAGTAGTGTTTAATTTATGAACCTTTGTAAAACAGGCTTGAACCTGCAAAGGCGGTGACATTATATACCTGCTTTTTATTAAATAAGATAAACAATTTTCATCAACATTCGCATCCGCAATTGCGGAGCTTTCGCATCGATTTTGACTTACGCATCCGTATATGCAAACGCGGATGTGAGTCTTCAAAAATCCGTTATCGCATCCGTATCCGCAGATATCAACAAATCTGCATCCGTAACATCCCTGATGTGAAGCAGACTAAGTTGCGCGGGTTAGCTAGTCTAACATACCGCGAGCAAAACCGCTGGCAAAATCTATTAGGATAATATTTACATCTTTTTAGTATTAGAATATAGAACAATATTAATATAAAGTATTGAAAACACAATGTATTTTTAAATTTTACTTATAATACAAGGCTGGCACGTACTAAGTACTACAACGTTGAGAAAATCTTGTGGTATGATGCTGTACGGCCTAAGTAACTCAATTTGCACTCCAAGTTAAATTGTTTAGCGCTCGCGTGTAATCCTTGTTATCGAAGTTGGATTATTAAACTAGGCAATGGTTGGCATCTTGTTATTTGCTTTGATTTAAATTTCTTGTTTCTTCTTTTTTAACATAGACGCAGCACCCGGCGCGAGCGGCTGACACCGACTCCAATAACGTAATTGTACATTATATTATCTTAATAATATAACAGCAGCGATAGCTCAGTGGGGAGACCAACAGACTGCAATGCAGAGGGTCTCGGGTTCGAACCTACGTCGCGCACCTCTGACTTTCGGAAGTTATATGACTTTTCGAAATTATGTGCGTATTGATTGACAATTATCGCCTGCTCCGTGGCTCGGAGAGCACGTTAAGTCGTCGATCCCGGCTGCCATGAACATCTATGGCAGTCGTTATTGGGAGAGAGTCGACACAAAAGATCCCACTAGGTCGAAGTGTCGCCGGTCTGCACTGACTGGCCCCCACATAAAATAAGATAAGATAAGAATTTAATAATATAATATACAATTATTTATCATTTAGAAATTTAGGATTAATTTTGAGAAACTCTAAAGATTTTAATGATGTTTTAGTTATAACAATGCTATACAATGCATTTATCATCTTGAAAAAACAGCCATTATTTGGAATCCTCATGAGGCTAAATATTATATCATTATGGTGGAAAAAATTCAAAATAAATTTACTAGATTTTTATATTTTAAAGAATACGGTGTATATCCCTTTTACCCCCTGATGTACCCAAGTCTATTTGTACTCGGCATGCGGGTACGTGCAGCTTAGCGTGCGGTGCTGCGCGGCCAGCTGCACCACCCGGCCGTACCGGCGGCGCTGAAGCTGTGCGCGCCGGACGGGTACGTGAGCACGCGCCGCCGCGCCGCCAAAATAAACCAGCGAGGTTAAACTTACTCAAGTTTTTCCCGTTGCCGCGCGCTATACGACTCATTAATATAATTGCCAATTACGTTGATATTTATCACTGTAGCCTGCCCAAATTCAAAGCAGTTGCGGAAAAATGCAAAGTACTTAATGTTTTTATTTTTTATTGTCTTATTTATATTGTTTTATGTATATTTAGCTTAAAATGTCGTTTTAGGATATCCTCTAAAGATATTATAAATGTGTTTAAATAAATAATTTGTTTGTCTTTTAACTACAAATAATATATTTAAAAGTGTTTGCTTAGGTGAACATGCTCTATGGATAATTCCTGTGTCGCGGAGGATTTTACAAACATTCAGACAACGGACACAAAGAACATCCAGACTCGGAACAACCATTTGTGGATCACATAAATTTTTGTCCCGAGTGGGAATTGAACCCATAACACTCGGTGCCGACAGTGGCGAGACGACCACTTAAGCCACTACGACATCCGTGCAGACAACATGGTGTTACAAACTTCAAATATATCTAAATCTAAACTTCTATACTAATATTATAAAGAGGAAACATTTGTGTTTTTGTATGTATGTTTGTAATGTTTTCACACAAAAACTACGGGACCGATTTCAAAAACTCTTTCACCATTAGAAAGCTGCATCTTCACTGAGTGACATAGGCTATATTACATTTTCAAAAAAATAGGGATCCTTAATAAAAATGCAATAATATAACCCAAGGTGTGAAAAATTTGTCATAAAAAATCTGTCATCGCGTGCGCTGCGGAAACTATTGATGATAGAACAAAAAAATTTCTACAGTATTATAGAACGTATAAATATCTACAAAATGTCCACGATACCATATGTATTTTTTCAATATAGCTAACTACACCTATATAGGTGTAGTTAGACTTATTAATTTCTTTAGTTGTAGTTTTATATATTAAAATTAGATAACAAATTAAAAGTAGGTATTGGGTAATAAATTAAAGTCCACGCGGACGAAGTCGCGGGCAACAGCTAGTCCATTATAAAATATTCTGGAAAAAGACAACACATACGTTTCCATGAAACAACAGCGTTGAAGTCGTTGTAAAATTATCTTTGCAATTTCAAATTCTTGTTTAAAACTCTAAATGTTTTATTGTGCAATAATAGCTGAAACATTTTAATTTACACCCTTGAGAGTCATTTTCGAAGTTCAGAGTCACTTTAGACGTTATTTCAGTGCGTTGTTGTTTTTCGAGTGAAAATAGAACCATGTCATGTTACTCGAGGGTGCAATACAAGATGACTGCAACTATTATTAATATATTTTGAGTTGTCTTGTTTGATATGAGTGTTTATTTTATTTAGAATCTCGAACAAGAAATACACATTTATTACAAGGCAGATTTTCAATAAACAAAGGCAAGTGTTTCCTCAATAACAGGAAATCACAGCATGCAATATAATAATAATATAATATAATAATAATAATATAATATTCTGCCAGATACACACAACACCATCTAGCCCAAACTAAGCAGAGCTTGTACTATGGGTTCTAGACAATGGATAAACATACATATATACTTTTTTTTTTGTAAATACATACATATTATACATAGAAACACCCAGACCAAGACAAACAGCCATGTTCACGCACACAAATGTTGGACTTGTGCGGGAATCGAACCCGTCGCGGGTTCGATTTCTGCGTTTCAGGCGTGGCAGTCGGTTATACTAACCACTACGCCATCGAGGCCGACAATATAAAGAATGAAGAAGCCCAATATAAAGAACGCTACCTGACTCGCTCAACTTCGTCTGAGTTAAGGATGCTATCCCAATAGATATATGCCTACTCAGCCCTAAATAAAACATAGACCAGATGAAGGGGCTGACATAGCATTTTACATAACACGAGTAAGGCAGCGTGTGAAACTAAATGGAATGTTCTAGAACAAATAATGCTGATTATCACTTTGAACCCCAGTTATATGAAACCCGTGGAACTAACTTTTATTGTAGGTACTTAGTTTATAATTTATAATCTAATTAAGATGCATTCTGTTCTCGCCATCGACTCTATAAACACCTTGCTTTCCAAATAAATATATTTTTTGGAAATTCGCTTTTACTAAACCTTGACTTCTGCGTGACATAAGGGAATTAGCCCCGTTTTTGCAACCTTTTTCATTGACGCTCTGCTCCTTTTGATCGTAGCGTAATGTTATATAGCCGTAGCCTACTAACTCTTCAGCTTTATAATATAATATAATATATTTAAGTATACATAGTAATATAGTAATTATGTTGGAAATTACATTTTTGAGACGTTTAGGGTGGAAACCCTAGGTTCATGGGGTCCGAGCGCTCGTATTTTGTACAAGGAGATCAGCCCAGCAGTGGGACAGTTTAATACAGGGCTGATATTATTATTATTATTTATTATTTATTTATGTAACAAAACCAAATACTTAATTATATCAAATGTATAATAAAAAAGAAATAATGATAATTAAGGCGCATTTATAATAAATTAAGGGATCTTTTTTTTATGGGATAGGACGCAAACGATCAGACTGATCGCCTGCTGGTAAGCGATTACCGCCGCTTATTGGCACCCGCAACACCAGAGAAGTCACATGTGCATTGCCGGCCTTTTAAAAAGGAGAACGCTCTTTTCTGGAAGCTTTGTAGGTTGTATTGGTCCGGAAATACCGCAGGCGACAGTTCATCCCACAGTTTTGCTGTGCAAGGCAGAATAATTCTGGAAAACGCACAGTTGTGGACTGCCAACCATCTAAATGATGGGGATGGAAATGCTGTCACGTGGGACGATGGCGAAAAGAGAGAAATCTTTTCGAACCTTCTTGTAAAATATTTAAGTACTAGATGTTTGATAGTAGCAAGTGCTCTTTCTTTCTGTTCGGGGTCCCGTGCCTAAAAAATATAAACAAGGTTCTATTAACCTAAACTCTTTATTTCTTTAATGGCTATACGGATGGAGAAGTTGTTGAAGTGGTCGTCTCGCCCACTGCACCAAGTATTGTGGGATCGGGTAAAATTTGAAATTTGTGTAATCCACAAATTGTTCTAAGTCTGGGTGATCTTTGTGTCCGTTATTTGATTGTTTGTAAACTCTCCCGCGACACAGAGAGAGACACAAGTGTGAGAGTTGCTTTTTTAAAATCATGAAAATCTAAATATAATATCATTATAGGTCAAGATGGAGCACTTGAAAAAGTGACGCGATTTCCGTGTCATGTAAAGAGACATTGTGATTTTTCTCTAAAAATATTCCCAGTATCGACACTGATTCTGAGTCTCAGAATTCGTGTAGATACAACCATTGACGACTCGATGGCGTAGTGGTTAGTGTAACTCACTGCCACGCCTGAGGTCGCGGGAATCGAACCCATTTGTATGATCTACAAATATTGTTCCGAGTCTGGGTGTTCTTCCTGTCCGTTGTTTGAAAGTTTGTTAAGACTGCGCCGAGCTTAAGACAGATAATGACAGAGCTCGTGCGGTGCATATTCAAATCGGCGCGCGGCCGCCATCGTAAAATTGTATGGAGGATTTGAAGTGCTGTTTTGATAAATATGTGTATTTATTGTCAAACAATAACTTAAATATTTGGGACGGACAAATTGTAATATAACTGTTTATGTTTCGTTTGAGCTGTAAAATAGGATAGATTTCTACTGTTATAATCTAAAAATCACGTAACACAAGCTTACGTTTTTGCATTTCTTGTGCAAATTTACGTAATTTTGTGGGCGAAAATATTAATTATTTTAAGTTTTTTTACACGGAGTAATTGTAAACACATTTATTGTTATGGTAAATGTATATTTTATATTTGTATTAAACAAAAAGTGTTGATTTTATTCACTTAACTGTGACCGCCTGTTTTAGCACATTTCACTCGGCGCAGTCTTAGGTCTCCACTGCAACTCAAGAACTATTCCTAGCCCCGGCGATCCAAGACTGTTACTCATTGGCTATGTGACTTAGACTATGACGGCACTAAAAATATAATTTGCACATTGAAATAGACGATAAATGTATATTGCTTATGTTAATGTTGCACTATGTACACACACACACACACATACACATATACATACAACACACAACTCTCACACACTACACTTACACATACACACACAACTCTCACACGCAATACTCACACACACCTACAAACCCACACAGACAAACACACACACACACACACAACTACGGTTTATAAATTATCTCTCTTATTCTTGTTTTTGTGACACTGTTTGATAGGTGTAGCTACTAAACTAACTTTTGTGGTGTTCAGTGGCGAGGACTGGAGATCTGTCGCACAGGTTTCGAACCGAGCTCAGACTCCAGCTCTCAACAAGGTTCTGTTTTTTCTGTATCTATAAATATAAGAATACCATTGTACCTCTTTGAGAGAAATATACAATATTTATAATTTATAATCCGTCATACTCCGTACTCATACACACACATACACACATGCATGTGTACACATACTCCTAAATGGCTTGACCCACTTAAAATGTCGTTAATTATTAGATATACCATATACCAAAATTATTACAGATGGTAATAGACTCGCTTCCTATTATAAGTGACCTAAAATATAACACTAGTGAAATTTGAGTATAAGACACCTTTTCCTGAAATCGAAACGGTAAACTCAAGATCGCTCACAAGCATAAACGTTATAACACGGGATCAACAAAACAACCAGTCAGACTCGTTTTTGAATTGTAGGTTTACGCAGATATACGAAGATATCAAGTGACTGGAGATCTAAAAACTTGTCCAATATAATTTTTATTTATTTATTTATAAACACATCCCACACAATCAAAAAGAACACCTACATTTATACATTTAAAATATTAAAAAGAAACTAGATAAAACTAAAAATTAAACAAGACTTCGAAATCACATAATAGACACAATACGCATTATGTATATAACGCAGCTTAAGGTCCAGCAAGGTTTTTAAAAGCTGTGACGTCAGCAGGGCTGACGTCACTGTTCTCAATAGATGTATCACTCATTGCAAATAATGAAAGTAATGAAACACGCTTTCGATAATCAACACTTATAATTCTTAAGCACAATCTTAATCTTAACTATGTAAAGCAACATAGTAAAAATTAATATTAAATTTAGTACTCACAAGATTACAATTTTATGAAGAGCTTTTGCCTCCGTGAGAACTCGTAATAGAATGCTTGACTTTACAACGCCAAACGCGCTCAAGATGGCGGGCGTTGGGAGGTCAATACACAATCACAATATTTCACTATTATTTTAACACACACTTCCTTAATAGCTAATTTAATTACGTTAATTCTTTACTAAAATCAACAGACCGCTTTTAATAATTAGAACGTTTTAATTTCAGTTCAAATGTTTTAATAAACGACTGTTTGACTCTGCAATTTAATCTTGAACTTGAAAGTATTCAAATTTCTTTAAACTCAACAAAAATGTCTAGAAATCAATTCGTTATTGCTTAAAAATCAAGTTATGAATTTAGCAATTGCTTAATTACTTCAAAACGAATGTTTAAATTATAATTAGTCTCAACCAACAACACACCATTACAACTCTTATTTTAAGCAATAACTGGTAAGACTGGCATAAACAATGTGGTAATCATGAAGTAATCTTAGTAAATAAATAGAGACCTGACCATAAGTCAATTATCTGTAAAATGATGTATTAAAATAATTAGTTATGTGGACTTGCGCCGACATATATGTTACAACACATAAAGTGACTTTTGCGAGTTTTTTTAATTACACGAAAATATATCAATTTTTATGCTGACCTCGTTAATTACACAGATTGCGCGGGTGAGTGGCGTTTTTTCCAATAAGTTTGTAAGGGGTGGACTCAGCCTCCTCAACACGTACTGGTCTGGCACACAGAGGCTCAGGCGTCTCGGCACTGTCTGGTTACACACCTGACTCCTTAAGATTTTGACTAAATACATAATTTAACCCTAGATACTAATTGATTTTTGAGCAGACGCCTACTAATCCTCAAAGCCTAAAATAAGCTATTCATAAACACATCCTTCACTGAAGCCAGACAATTCTTCAGTCCTATCAGATATGAAGATGAATCGGCTCAACAGCCCATTAAAGATAAATCCCATTTACATAAACATATCTTGTGTTAACGTACCATTGTATTAACAATGTATTGTATTTAGTTAACGTTGTAATGTCTCAGTTTGTTGGCACAATTGATGTGAAAGATTTAAGGATTAGGAACGGTATGTCTTTAAAACAATATGACTCACTTATGTGATATCTATCTTATTTATACTATAATTTCATAAACTATCTTTGTGGCGCAGCGGTCGTGAATGCGACTGCTGTGCATGAGGTCTCGGATTCAAATCACGGGTCTAAATCTCAATACGAGCCCGGAGTTAGGAAGTTCGCGGTGCTAGACACGCCCGTGCCTCGGAAAGCACGTAAAGCCGTTGGTCCTGCGCCTGATCTCTCTCCGGTTGTGTCGAATTATCCATCCTATCGGATCACGAGGGTTAGGGAGCAGAGAGTGCAATTGTGTTTGCGCACATACTTGTGCACTATAATATCTCCTACGCAGATGGCCAGTCTTTGTTAAGATTGCCCGCCGTGACCGAAGTTCAGTCTGGAGGACATTATTATTTTTATTTAATTAACAACCCACCCTTCCACAAGTCTCATCATGCAAATAATTTGTTATCTTGTAGAGCATAATTTAAATCTGCTATATCTTCTTACATACACAATACCGGCTAAATGTTTACTGAGTGTTGCATATCCGAAAAGTTAAATTTTCGATCCTTCCACCGCACAATGGGCTCGACACTAAGTCCACTAGTTTCGTTGACTAAGACACCAATTTCTTTCTTATACATAAACGGATTTTCTATAAAACATTGTATTTTAAAACTATAATTTTAAGCCTTCGACAATTATAAGTTTATTTTTAAGTTTTTGCAATATATGAAGCTTCTGCTTTCACTCGATATAATTTTAATGAATACGAACTCGACAGTAGCTGTTTTTTAATTACTTCATTAAAAAGAATTAATAAGTATTGCAGATAAACTACAATGAACCCGAATACCTACAACGAAATAAATTGAGTATTAAAATTTCAAACTACCTATAAAGCACACTTCTGAACATAACCGGCGTATGAGGAGAAACACTGTTACTGCCTATCATCCGATGGTCAATAGTTCCACTGGCTCATATACTTACTTCCACTTTGCTTTTTATCCTAGTTTTAATTTACTAAGGGTGCTGATTAACTTGAGCATTCACTTGTATAACGCTCGCTAGAATGCTCGCTAAAACGCTCCCGTTTATGTTTCTATAATGTAACAGTAACACTACATTACATTACACGATTTCAACACAATGCTTTCGATTGGCTGGAAAACTTTTTATCCAGTCTACCTCTAATGCCATATTAATTAAGGTTTGGGCATGGAGAAGGGTGGCAGAACAATGACAGCTCGAAGAAAATTTTAATAATTGGATGTAGGCCTAATTTAAGGTATTTTATCAAGACCAAAATCGGAAGCTTAGAAATTATGCCATTTAGTAACAGTTGCTCAACAGTGATTGGTCTCATGTAAAATTGTTAATTTCTGAGTATTATTTTGATTGTTATAAATTATGTATTTACTTTGTGATAAGTTACGATGGGGTTGACGTATCCGTATAGGATGAAAACCCCAAAATAATATTAATATAAAAACATTATTGCGTATTTTACCAAAAAATATCGCACCTCCAGACGAGTGAGTGCGTATGTCAAAAGTTCTATTCGAGTGTTATATAAATACATGACGCCTCCACCTGACTGTTTGTTTCCCTCAACAAATTACCGAACTTTTAATGAGAAAATAATTTACACATACAGTTACATTTTAAACGCTATTATATTAACAAGTTTATTGTTAATTTGTGAGTTGATGGCGTGCCACAACTTTTACTTAGTGTAAAAATTAGTATGGAAAAATCCACTACAATATTGTTATATACATAACACTCTCTTCTTTATTGACTTCCCTCTTAGTTTCGTGGTTTAAGTTTGTATTCTTGCCTGCTTACTAATGTAAAGTTCCAGGTTTTATTTCCCGAATGGGAAAATAGTTGGTATTGGGTTTTTCCAAATGGAACAATTCAACAACAGTTAATTTTTTTTTATAGTGTATACACATGAATGAAATTGTTGTTACAAATGTACATGACACTAAATCTGTTGATATTTGAAAATAAATCTTATGATAACATTAAGTTTTATGTAAGCTATCCGCATAGCTTAAAGACTTTACTTGCAGCTTGAGATACGCAGCTACGCCGAGTATCTTAGCGCCCAAACGGACAGAAAACAAAATGATTCTACAGAGATTATAGTTTTCCTTTTACAATGAATAAAAGGTTACCTTTACCTTGTAACCTTTATTGAATTGATATTCAAAATAATAGAACTACTAGTAAAAATATTATTTTCTTACTGCCTGATAACTGGTTAACCTCCAGCTAACGGGTTATCCATTATTAACGACAGACCCTGTATATACTTACATTTGAGAATAGTATCATTATATTGTCTTCTGTTAATTAGCTTAAAAATTAGTAAAGTTTAATAGTAGTAGTAGTGTAACAGTTTTCAAAATTATGTAATAATGTGTCAAATAAATAACGCGATAAAATCCGTATATAGTAGTTTAATTTCAATGAATAGTATCATTGTTTGAGTTAAGCATTTTATAAAAGACCGCGTATCTTTAATTTTTATTGTGTTTAATACTATCTATTATCTCGATAAAATATGTGATTATGTACAAAATCTAAGTCCTAGTCAAAGTCCAAATCCCAGTCAGAGGCCAAATACAAGTCAAAGTCCATATCTGAGGCAAAGTTCGAGGTCGATTCAAAGTCCAGTCCAAATCCAAGTCAAAGTCCGAGTCCCAGTCAAAGTTCGAATCCGAGTCAAAGTCCAAGTCCGGGTCAAAGTCCGAATCCGAGCCAAAGGCCGAATCTGAGTCAAAATCCGAATCCAACTCAAAACATAAATCCGAGTCAAAGTCCAAGTCCTAATCCGAGTCAAAACCCGAATCCACGTCAAAGTCCGCATCCAAGTCAAAGTACGTGTCGAAGTCTGAATCCGAGTCAAAGTCCGAATCCACGTCAAAGTCCGCATCCAAGTCAAAGTCCGTGTCGAAGTCTGAATCCGAGTCAAAGTCCGAATCCACGTCATAGTCCGCATCCAAGTCAAAGTCCGTGTTGAAGTCTGAATCCGAGTCAAAGTCCGAATCCACGCCAAAGTCCGCATCCAAGTCAAAGTCCGTGTCGAAGTCTGAATCCGAGTCAAAGTCCGAATCCACGTCAAAGTCCGCATCCAAGTCAAAGTCCGTGTCGAAGTCTGAATCCGAGTCAAAGTCCGAATCCACGTCAAAGTCCGCATCCAAGTCAAAGTCCGTGTTGAAGTCTGAATCCGAGTCAAAGTCCGAATCCACGTCAAAGTCCGCATCCAAGTCAAAGTCCGTGTCGAAGTCTGAATCCGAGTCAAAGTCCGAGTCCAAGTCTGTTGGTGATTTGCAAACACAATATTATAATATGTCAAACTAGCTGTCATATTGCACGTCACTTACACGTAACGTTTTACTAGATCTGTCAAAAGTTACTTCTTTCCTTTATGGTGACGGCTCTCCTGTGTGTAAAAACGTTTTGTATTGACATACATTATATTTCTCTTTCTGATCAACTATTCTTGCTATTACGGTTTCCAAGCGGCATACATATGTATATGTATATATAAAATATGCACCAGGTTTTAAGTAAGACTAATAATACAACTGAGAAAACCGTGTGTTCAATTTCGTGCAGTAGATTTTGCGATGCAGACATAATCTTTTCAATATTCCTTAATATTATTATACATTCCCTTAAAACATATATAATAGGATTAGCTTTCTTTTAAAAAAATATCTGGCCTTTGGAAGGCTTACACGTAGATTATACCCTTCGAGAGTTTCAATATAAAGTGGAATGGAACACCTACGGTAGCACTAGCTGCAGCAGGCGTAGGACTATTGCTACATACATATGTACTCTAATACGTCTGGGCTATGTGAATGGGTGTTTGATGGACTGGTAATTGTTGGTAGATAACAATGAATGAAGAACGGCGTTTGATCTGAATATATATAGTATTATTATTATTGCTAATTATTTAGTGACGCTCTACATCGTCAGAAAATGATGGCCCTTGCCGTAACTTTTCTTCTACTC
The DNA here is from genome assembly GCA_930367265.1 of Catocala fraxini. NCBI lineage: Eukaryota > Metazoa > Arthropoda > Insecta > Lepidoptera > Erebidae > Catocala > Catocala fraxini. The sequence goes on along the minus strand of OV884034.1, from coordinate 22,964,770 downwards.
CCTTCGACATATCCCTTTCTTATATGAACGTGGTAAGTAAATAGCATGTACCGCGATTACTTACAGCCCGTATGTTTTTTTGTTAGATACTCGTATGTAGTTTAGTAGCAGTGGGTGATGAACCCATCAACCGAACTAATGAAACCCAGCCATGTCCTCGAGCCGCGCTTACCACTTAACCGGTCGTATACCGCCGGCTCGCATACCAGCCGGCAGATTTGTACCCGTCGTAGGCCGGTGGCTCGCATGCGAGCCACCAAATTGGCGCCAAAACGCCGCGCGCCGCCTTCGCTTAAGCGCCAATCTGCTGGCGCCAATTTGGTGGCTCGCATGCGAGCCACCGGCCTACGACGGGTACAAATCTGCCGGCTGGTATGCGAGCCGGCGGTATACGACCGGTTAAGTAAGTGCGAGTGAGTTTACCGGTGAAGTAAAAATAGTAAAATATCAAATCCTTTTTATTCCAAACACTTAATTTTTTGTGTATAACATCCACTCTTTTAATAAATATTAGGTCTTTTGACGCCTAACAGTTAGATGCAATTCTAAAACTCTATTATTCTGCTTTTAAGAATTTCCAATAAAATATTTTTATAAATTTTCTGGCAATATTACATTGAATATAGTGACATGTTTCATGCCAATATGTTGTCAAATATTTTAAAATATACAATAGAATATGGCTAGAGCTGTCCGTTAAAAATGTATATTGAATATCTTGTCACTTATATTAACACCCTGTGTGGAGATTTTTGAACAGACATTCGGACGATTTGAATTTTTCAAAAAGAGTGTTTGTCTTGCCATGCCTTGACTAATTATTAAAGGTAGTTTATGTAAATTTTCTATCCTTCGGGACAGTACTTGCTTCTGGATTAAATGTACCCTATGTCCTTTTTTGTATTTCTTTTAATGTGTCTGTGAAATTTTATGATGATCGGTCGAGTAGTTAAGGCGTGAAAGCTTAATAAACATACAAATGGATGATACGATAAAGCTAGCTCGCCTGATAGTTGCTTGTCTGACAGGAAAATGGTGTTTGAGTTGTAACCAGACGGGTTTTGCCCGATGAATAGGGATTTTAAAGGCTCAGCCACCTTTTACATCTTATTTTTTGCATCCTATGTTCAATAATTGAAGAAATGCTTTTATAGCATTAAAGTGTAGTTAAAAGACAAACTGATATAATTAATCTAGACTGTTTTGTTTAATTTCTGAAAAATATTTCAATATTTCAGCATTATTATCAATCATCATTATGCTATTTACTTTAAAAAAATATTAATATTGTTTTTTGCTTTTCTTATTTACTTAAAACTTGCAAGTAGGTATAATTTCATTTTAATAATTTTTCCAGCTCTTACAATTATCATATTACTTTATGAATGACATGCATAAAATAATTGCCGTTTTTTAAATGTTGTTTAAATGTATGTATTGAATCGTGCGTTAATTCTTTTTCCCTAAAATTTGTACACAAACTTACTACATATTACGTACATACTACATACTACGTATTACGTACACAAACTTGGAACAACTATTTTAAAAAAAAGTTTAAACATTTCGAGTTTGTCATACGTTAAATACATACCATTCAAAGACTTTAGTCAAAGTCTGTTTCCAGTACAAGTCTCAAATTGTAAAACTCGAGCTTAACTTGTTCTAAGTGAAAAGAGTTAAGTTTTAATTATGGTTAACAATAACACCGAAATGAGGAAATGATAAGGCGCGGCGCAGACGTGGACGCTTTTTGTTATATAAAAGAAAATACATGTGTGGTGTCAAATTTATATGAGTCTATCCTAATTCCTAATTAATATTATAAATGCGAATGTGAGTTTGTTTGTTTACTACGTATTCACGCCGTAATTACTCGAAGACCATGATGAAATTTCGCATACAAGTTTTCAGGGTAACAAAAAAGGTCATAAACTTTTCATCCAGAAAAAAGTAGTTTTAATCTAACCTACATTTACGACAGCGAAGCACGGCTAAAATCTAATCCTTACTAATATTATAAATTTGAAAGTAACTCTTTCTGTCTGTTACCTATTCACGGCTAAACCATTCCACCAATTTGGATGAAATTTGATACATAGGTTGTTTAAAACCTGGGAAAGGACATAAGCTACTTTTTATTGATGTAGGTAGGTACCACGCGGGTGGAGCCGCGCGCAAAAGCTAGTATATTATAAATATGAAAATTAATGATGACGTTTTAATTTTTGTTAATCAATCGAACGTAAACAGCTGCACGGATTGGGCATGACACAGTTCCTAAATCAATACATAGGATCCTTTGATCCTGGTATGCCTTCTCGTATGAATTTATGCGAGCAAAATAGTCTCTCTTTCTCTTTTTAGCTATTCATTCCATATGGTAGAGTTATTTTTTCACGTCACCCTGTTCTTTCTTCTTTAGGAATATTGCATGCCTTTAAGCATCGGCACTTCATATCACTATCTACATGGTCTTGGGTCTCTTGGCAACATGAATAAGCAACATCAATAATACGCAAGAATGTTCACTGCAGTCAACGGTCACTTGCATGCTATATAAGATAATAAAGTGTCTATGTATGCGTAGTGCCTAAGACGTATTGGTCTAAGAAATTATTTCCTTTTATTCGTAATAGGCATGTCAGTTGCATTTAAATACACGCGGCATCGGTTGAAATAGTCATAGTACAATCAATATGAGATGTAGGTATGTCAATGCGAGTTCGTTCTCACACATGTTGAATTTTATTGAGATACTTACCAAAAAGATATTCAGAATTTTCATTTATTACGCGGTCGCCAAGGGTACATAATGACACATGTGGTGTCACTAGACCAGTCTATGTATAAGCCTCTGGTTTCAGATTTGATTCCTTGGCAAGCACCTCTAACTCTGAATTCTTTACCGCTGGATTTACCGGTAAAGGAAAGGTCTATGAGGAGACCTGCATATCTGAGTGTTCTACTTTCCACTAATATTGTATATATAAGTATTTGTAAAAGTTTTTGAAGTTTTGGTTATTTTTTACTCACTTGCTTAAACCGTTAAACAGATTTGAATTACGCTTAGCACACGGATAGACTGTATAACTGACTAAATTAACATATAAGTTCACTCGCTGATTTCAGCATGAATGGGTCGGCTCGACCAGGGAAGGACTACCCTCTCACAAAATATCGACGTGAAATAGCAGTATTCTTACTTTTGTGTTTCGTTCGGTGAGTGAGAGTATCGGAGGCCCAATCACCCTCTTTCCCACGTCCTGCTCCTTCTTCTTCCCACTTCCTTTCCTAAAGGGTTGGCAACGCGCAAGTGATGTCTCTGGTGTTGCAGGCGTCCATAGGCTACAGTGACCACTCACCATCAGCTGGGCCGTATGCTTGTTTGCCACCTTAATCGTATTAAAAAAATGATGTTCCCATGAAGTTAGAAAATTTATAATTTTCCGAAAGATGTGTTTTTGTGACCATTGCAGACCCGCATTGGGCCAGCGTGGCTAACTCTTCTCATACTATGGAGACTTCCGTACTAGACAGTGGGACAGTTTACAAACTAAGCTGATATTATCCTGCTAATGTTATATGATGTGTAAGTTTGTGATTGTAACTCAATCATGCTCCAACCGTTAAATCAAATTTACCACACAGATAGACCGTATTCTAAATTATCTTAAAGAAAGTCCTAAAAAGAAACTAGTTTCATATATTTGTAAGATACAGCCGCGCGTATCAACTTTTAAAGTACTCATGTGTGCTATACATTACGTAGTTACGTCGAACGCAGGTTCATTTTCCGGTATTTACGGCGCAATGGGACGGTTACACGGGTGAATAAGGAAATGAGCTCGCTAACGATACTGCGACTATAACTTTTATGGGTCTGTCGTTTCTGTCTGGGATCCGTAAAAGATACAAAGCATTTGTTACTAAGAATATTATTTGGTACCAGTTTAATGTTAGAAGTGTCAGAAGTAAAAAAGAGTGGCAGAAGTTAGTACCTATAATATAAATAGGCTTATGACATTGTAATCCTACTTATAACGTAGGTACTACGCGCATCTCTGACTTTTCGAAGTTACGTGCGTATTAAATAGTTAGCTATCGCCCGCTTGAACGGTAAAGGAAAACGTCATGAGGAAATCTGCATGTTTGAGAATTCACTGGGCCAGCGTGGTTACGCGAATTCATGAGATTATCTCTTCTCACTGTGAAATAGGTCAGGCCATAGTCCACCGATTATGGCCTAACCTTTTTCACAGTGAGAAGAGGCCCGTGCTCAGCAGTGGGACTGTTTAATACAGGGCTGATATTATTATTAGTATTATTAGAGATACTAGCAGTTACCCGCGACTTCAAACGGAAGGATTTCTTTTTCACTAAATATTATTTTTATAATAAAAGTAGCTTACGTTACTCCTTATAACGTTAGCTATCTCAGCCAGTCAAATTCCTGTCAAAATCGGTCCTGCCGTTTTAGAGATTAGCCGAAACAAACAGATAGAAAGAAATCCAAGGAAAAATTTTACAATTTATTTTTTATTGTAGTTACCATACATACGTTCATATGCATTTAGTAAAAAACTGTTATTTTGGCATTACAAGCAGGGACTACCATTTTGTTAAATGTATAGATTGAATTATAACGAATGGTTTAAATGGTTCAAAGGCCAAAATGACTAGGCAGTCATTGACTTGACACAAGACATGCTTGACCAGTGTTAGTAACGAGGTCTCAAGAACTTGTATACCTAAATTTAATATACTTTTAATTGCAATCAATTTGCGTACTATCCTTGCGCGCCAATTCCGTGTTCTGTGGTGAGTATCAGTGGTTTATTAAATAATAATAATAAAATTTATTTAGTAATAATTATATAATTTATTTTCCAAATCAATACATGACATCTGACACAGTAAAAATATAAATATTTTGTAGTAACATAGTTCCATTGTTCGTTTATATGAATAATGACCCCGAAGCTAGGTAAATTCTGTGTTATCAGGTTCAAAATATCATATAATGTTAAAATTAAACTGATACAAACGGCTTTTATAAAGTTGTTGTTTAAAAAATAAACATACACACTCACACACCCCTATTTAATAATAATAATAATTTCTTTCAGACTAATATCCATTGTGTTAGTATTACATCGATATATCGAGCAGCAATAGCACAGTGGGGAGACCAACAGACTGCAATGCAGGTTCAGGTTCGAACCCACGTCGCGCACCGCTGACTTTCAGAAGTTATATGACTTTTAGAAATGATGTGCGTATTGATTGACAATTATCGCCTGCTCCGTGCCTCGGAGAGCACGTTAAGCCGTCGGTTCCGGCTGCCATGAATATCTATGGCAGTCGTTATTGGTAGAGTGTCGACACAAAAATCCCACTGGGTCGAAGTGTCGCCGGTCTGCACTGACTGGCCCCCACATAAGATAAGATAAGATAAGATAAGATAGTATTACATAAAAACTTATAAGCTAGTGTTAGTAATTATAAATAAGACACAATTAACATATAATAAAAAACATAAATAAAATTACACAACAGGCTTATGAAGCCGCAGCCAATGACAAACAATGGAGCTATCCCACCTGTCCACTATTGTGCTGAGGATATTATTGGTGCTGCCGTGCACACTATGCATGATGGAGGGGCATCGTTTTCGCATAATTGCATAGAAATTGTCTACCGCCGCCTCGGTAAACATGTCTGACGCACTACAATAGCTCGGCAGCCCCATCAACATCCTAAACGCATTGTTGTACTGTACGCGCAGGGCGCTGTATGTCCTCTGCGTGTAGTTAACCCATAGACTACACGTTAGAAGGATTGCGGGAACGCTGTAAAAAGCGTCGCCTTACATGTTTTGTACATCGTGCAAATCTACCGGCCAACATATTGCAACGGACAGCAAGCGCCCTACGCTCACGCTCGATGTCTAAGTCATCTCTAAGGTCATCAGAGACCCAGTGTCCCAGATATTTAAAACTAGTGACTCGTTTTAGTGGATTACCATAAAGCTTAAGTTCTGGTATATCAGAGTAAAGTTTATTCCTAGCCTTAAATGCAAGTAATTCACTTTTTGCAACATTATATCTGAGGCCATGAGTCTCAGCATACCTTTCACATATGTCGAGTAGGCTCATCATAGCGCTAATTGATAGAATTGACCATTAAAAATATAAAAATTATTTAGATTTTTTTTACACATTCCCCGACGTTTCAGTCGCTTTTCAGCAGCATGTTTATAGGGAAACGTATAAATCCTTAGTACCTATAATAGTTTAATTTCAATGTATAACATTCGCGTAAACGTATGACAATATTATATTATGGTTTGTCTAATATTGTCTTCTGTTTACGCGAATGTTATTCATTGAAATTAAACTACTATATATGGATTGTATCGCGTCGTTTAATGTGTTGTTGTGTTGGCTTGTCTCTTGTTGCATATGTTCATACATAGTAGTTTATTTAGCTGATTAGCGATATGACGACGTATACTTCTTTTGGTTTGATCAATATCCGAAAGTCCACGTTAACAAGTTCCTGCATCTCGTAGAAGTACTTGGCACACAACAAATTTTAAAGAAATATTCAACTTCTACCGCAGTTTGTGACATACATGCGTTGATTACTAATCAATTCAATATATTAAGTACTAATCTTGTCAGTGATTTATACTCTTAGATGTATAAAATTATACCTATAGTAGGAGTAGTAGTATAATTGTATGTAATGGCTTCTTCATGATAATAGTTGGCCTTTTTGGGATCTCTAACGGTGGCGCCATGGTTGAAGCTTGTCTTACAGAATTTGCTGAAGTGTTGAAACTCACTGTCCAGGTTTGTTTTGGTAAGGATACTGTTAGCTATCTTGGAAATGGCCCTTGTACAGACACAACACAAATTCTTTCTCAGGAAAGTAATAAATTTTCTTGTACGTCGTTCGAACCAGCATTTACACATTCTAATTTTACAGTATGACCAAACCTTGAAATATGTCCAATCCCTAATATTAAACGCCGTATAGGACGCTAATTTCAATCCAAATATCCTCATCCCATACATATAGGCTTTTCATTTCAGCATCAATTTTCTGTCCAGATATGAGAACTAACAGCAAATTGCCTACCATTAGATCAAATAAACTCATTGGTATTCTATATAAATTCGCTACAGTTTACCATTAGTATCGGTTCTGTATTAGAGCTCTATTTGCACCGATTCAGGTTAATCCAACGACACATGAAAAATTCAATTTATTGAAGTGGTCGTGGCTCTTGCGTTTTCTACTGGATGTGACATGAGTAAGCGCGCAATAAACTGTCCTTCTGCTGGGTATGGTTATCTTCTTATTGTAAGAATGGTTAGGGTTAATCAGTACATATCATACCTTCAAGAATATTATGAAGGACTCTCAAACATGTAGGCTTCCTACACCGTTAAGGATAATTAACTAATTAATACAAACAAAACTTCGAAAAGTCAGAGGTGAAAGCATTGAGATCCAATTCGAGAGCTTTGAATCTGCATGGCCGTCCAACGGTCCAACTAAGCCTTCGCTATTCTTATGAAGAATATGGTAAATAATGTTAGTGTCGTAATAAATTGGAACCAGTAGTCTCAGCTTATATTTCTTAGGAACAGTTAGTTTGACAGGAATGTGGTAAATTGGAAATCAGTGGTTACCAAAGTTTATGGACAAAAGAAGCACTAGTTGCAGGGATCAATCACGTACCGCGCACTGCTATGGGTCGTTGATATTCGTATATACAGGTATAGTATAACATAAGTTGTATGAACTAGCATTTGCATTAAACAACGACACAATGACAATAATTTATGAGATAAATAATAACTATTAAAGGGAAAAATTAACAAATCGTTTTTCTATAACAGAAAACCGTTGCAAGGTTAACTTAAAAAGTCAAACTGTTACTGCGTTTTGCCTGAACATTAATAAAATTACCACTCCTATGCCTTTTCTTTCATTCCATCTGTATTTAATTTTCTTTAAGGTCGGTATTATAAGTAAAAGTTATGTAGTACCTTGGGTAACTTTTATATAGATAGATTTAAACGATTGCCTTGCCGCTGGCACTGCGATGAGTATTGTGGGATCAATCCCCGCACAGGTAAGAAAACTGTGTGATCTTCAAATATTTGTTTCGACTCTGGTTACTCTTTGTGTCCGTTGTTTGAATGTTTGTAATGTTGCCTGCGACACAGAGTTGTATATTTTTAAAAACAATATGTAATAATAATAGACATATTACTTTTATCTACATCTGTAATCTATCGAATCAGACAGATCGAGTGACGACATATTCTGCAATTTAAATCAGTTGCAAGCTGCACCGTGTATCGGTTTACGATGTGTCTTGCGCTCTTTCACGTCGATGATGACTTTAGAGCTCATAGCCATCTGGATTGTTGTCATTCCGATTTTTTTATATTCTTGTTAATTACTTTGTTTATGTAACAATCTAGCCTATAGACTAATTAGTAATTCGATTTTAAGAAAAACTTGTTTATTTCATCTCCGGTACTAGGAATAATTCCTGCATCGCGGGGGACTTTACAAATATTCAAACAACGGACTCGAAGATCACCCAGACTTGGAACAACAATTTTTGGATCACACAAAGTTTAGACCCGTGGCCTAATGGAAGTGGCGAGGCGCCATCCGCGCAGTCAAACTGATACGTTAACATATATCTTAGTTCATCATCATCATCAGGCTATATTAGTCCACTGCTGGACATAGCCCTCCCCTAATAAGCGCCATAGCGTCATATCTTAGTTAGCGTCCAATAATACTGTTGTAAGTTATAGTTAAGAGGAAGATACTTTTTTCTCGTTTGGTCGTAATATCACCCTTGTATAAACTATCCCATTGCTAGGTGATTCTTGATCTTAGGGGGGATTAGGCCCACAGCCAATTAGATTAAAATGCTATCAGTGAGGCCTTACCTCTTACCAAATTGATACTTTATTTTATATTAAGCAGTCTGGTCTGCTTGTGACCACGTTTATTCCAATCTGATCGATGCGTTAAGCTTTTCAAAAAGTTATGTAATTACCGAGCATCATCGTTTTAATAGCCGTTTTCCGTGATTTAAATCATGGTACGCGAAAGTATAAAAGTGTTTATGGACACACAGCAATCGCCTTCATTACCGCTGCGCCACCAAGTTCAGGTCTCGCCAGATATATCTCTACCGTCATTATCATGATGTTATAACTATACAGTCAACGACCACCCTGATAGTACACTGCTACCTACAAGAATTTTTCGAACCCAACCAATTACTTCAAGATGACCTTTTCAAATTCCTTGGCCTGTTCTTGAATAATCATAAATTTCTAATACTTGAAAGCAATAGTATTGATTCTGAAAAATATGAACAAATAAATAGAATTGCAGGGAATTTTGTACTTCAGTCGGTGGCAACAAAAAAAGGAAATGGAAGAGAGTTGTTTACCAGCAATTAAATCTTGACGCGACGCGGTAGGAGGGTGCTTTATGAGTTTATTTTTAATTTTATTGCAAGTAAAATATGACCGCTTACCTACTGTTATAATATTTTGCGTAGAATTTTGTTATGCTTCGAAAGGGCTTAAATATTTGACCTTAATTGAATGGTGCGATCATAAGTAGGGTTTACCCTACTTATACTTATCCTTACAAAAATAATAAATGTAGCAATTTTAGTAAAGTTGATTTCTTTGGTGAGAAAGTTACTGTTTAAAAAAGGGTATTATTTTGCAAGATCATACATACATACATAGATTCACGTCTGTTTCCCAGAGGGGTAGGCAGAGACTACGGATTTCCATTTGCTACGATCCTGACACACTTCTCTGGCTTCATTCACTTTCATCACATTCCTCATACACGCCCGTCGGTTCAAGGTGCTCTTAACCTGGCCTTTGTCCAGAACGCCTCCGATCTGATCAAGAAACGTTCGCCTAGGTCTTCCTCTTGCGACTGTTCCATTGCAAGATCATATGCATTTGTAAACACCTAATACTGAAACGAGAGGGAATAGAATATATCTTTGTAGTCAATTAATATACGTAAAGGGCAAAGGGGTGTTCTGTAAAAAAAATTGTCTCTGGTAGCATGGTGTCCGGATCCGTGTCGGTAAAAGCTAGGTATTGGGTCGAAAATATAGCTATTACCTCGCTGTTCTGTGCGTGAAATTGGTATATGGTATTGAATTATTATCTCGCCAACTACAATATTAGTTGCAATTTATTTACATAATATTGTCTTCTGTTTACGCAAATATTATTTATTGAAATTAAACTACTATATACGAATTTTATCGCGTTGTTTATTTGACACTTTATTACATAATTTTAAAAAACCTTTACACTACTTCAACTATTAAACTTTACTAATTTTAAGCTAATTAAATAATTATTTAAACTATTAAAACTATTTATATTTAAGTTTACACTTTCTACGACGTTTCGGCTGCTTTTCATTTTTTTTGCCCGTGACCATGGCTGCTGGAAAGCAACCGAAACGTCGGGGAAAGTGTAAACTTAAATATAAATAGTTTTAATAATTTTAATAATAATTTAATTAGCTTAAAATTAGTAAAGTTTAATAGTTGTAGTAGAGTAACAGTTTTCAAAATTATGTAATAGAGTGTCAAATAAACAACGCGATAAACTCCATATATAGTAGTTTAATTTCAATGCAATTTATTTATTTATTGAGGAAAACTTATATTACTTTTAACCTAACAATATAGCAATAGATGTTGTAATTTGACAGCCAATTACAAGTCTTCGCTTCTAGTTGTCATAGTTAAAATATAATTATGTGTGAACATGTTGATTTTACGCAATCTAATCACTTTATATAATATGTAAAGTTAATACAATATTTGTCTTACTTATTAGATCATAACACTGTAGATAAAACAATTTACAACTTACAGCAATTTACTGACAAACAAACCAATCGAAGCTTTGAAACTAGGATGATCACCAAAACGTGGCAAATTTTTGTCCAGTGGCAAAAACTTAAACTTTTGCTTGCAGTAATAAGATGATCAAAATAAATTGAGTCCTATTTATACGACGTCATACAAAGATTAGTTTCATTTGTGTTCACATCTTCTATATAAGTTGTTTAAGTGAGCAGGTCGCCAGCTATTGTCCAGCATACGTGAGAAATCACTACGCTCCTTACATTTAGCACAATGGTGTCTTGAATGTAAGATAAATTGTCTTTTATTATATTGTAACATATTGTCGTGTAACACTGAAAGCAGGGACTTGAAAGGCTGTTATTAGCTGCGGTTTTCTGCGTTGCAAGCGATGTACATGTTGTTGTAGTTTACATTAATTTGCGACCGATGCAAAACTTGAATACCGAATAAACATCATTCGAATGTTTTCTAATAATACCAGTAAATATTAAAAATATATATGGATAAGTAGCTAGATGTTGCCCTGTCTTAGACGAACTATCGAACTCGCGAAGTGAAAATAGTCATTAAGTTTTTGTCATAAATGAAATCGGTAAAGTCGTTCTCAAGTTATGGTGTGACCAAGGGAAACAGGAATTTATTATTAGGTATAGATGTAAAAATAATAATAATAATAATAATAATAATATTCTGTCACATACACACAACACCATCTAGCTCTAACTAAGCAGAGCTTGTACTATGAGTACTAGACAATGGATAAACATACATATATATATTATTTTTTTTGTAAATATTTCATAAAAAATTTTGTAAATAATTCATATTATACATAGAAACACCCAGAGCAAGACAAACATTCATGTTCATGCACACAAATGTTTGACTTGTGCGGGAATCGAACCCGCGACCACAGGCGTGGCAGTCGGTTACACTAACCACTACGCCATCGAGGTCGTCAATAATGTTTAAATTACTTATGTTTTATAGAATAGTAAATAGTTCAAATCCTAGCTCAATGAATTTACAAAGTATCGACACAACAGGCCATTTTAACCTATTTTTATAATTGGTAATAATTAGTATTGTGCGAAAGTGCATTAACTTTCATAAGCAAATATTTTTTTTAGTTAGATTCATTTAAATTTATTTTCTATACGGTTTGATGTTGTCATTATATTTATTAATACTGAATGGCTAACTGTTCAATAAAAATAAAATATATAATCATTATTTATCATTTCTATTTAATTGCATTAAAGATTCTTTAAATAAATAAAAAATATATTACGAGTACATCTCGGTGAAACCACATTGAGCCTATTATATTTGAAGACCATATAACGAAAATTTTACAATATATTTCGCTAGTTTACGTTTAGCTTTTAGAACTTTTGCAGTTTACAGAGCTACCAACTGAACTAGCATAGAATATCACTTAAAATAACTGCAAAAGTAACTAGATACTTCATTCTAAGTGCAATCCATCTAGCCAGAGATTTAATACAAATGTAAGTGTAGCATAATAAAATGGCATTAAGTTGTGTAAAGCAAGTATTGTAGGAGTGATTAAAACAGATGCAACAGGCACTAAAGTATACATGTGTGTGTTCTACTAAATACATGTTTCAGCTTTTGGTAACTATTTGATACGTTTGGTGTGAGTGATATACTGAGAGCGATTAATATATTATTTCGAATTCTTGTAAAATTTTCTTCCAATTTCATGGTCGCCAGACTTCCAATCAATCCGTCCCTATCTATTTCTAATTTTTGTGCGCTGGGTGAATCGCTAAATCAGTTCCAGTTACAGCGACCCACTTACCATTTAAGACAACAAACTGCTTTTTCAGCCTACCTCCACTTATCTCGGTTCAAAAGGGAAGGGAGACCTCTTCTCTTGTAAGACAAACGTTTTAGTCTTAATAATAGGGTCCCGTTGCCAACTATTGGATACGGCAACAACTGCCTCTGGATTAATTAATGACTCTTTATTACGATTGTATTATTCGCAACAAATTTGATGCCATTTGTTTTCGGGTCGGCACGAGTTATCAGTACTTCAGGAATTGCTAGTGATCATATCCTACGGTGGCCTTCTACCATCAGGCACTTACCGCTTATCATATTAGCAGAGAAATACCTTTGTTTTAACGTTTACGGCATCTATACTACTAACACTTTATAACGCCGAGCAGAGGTGTATTACATACTCACACAACTAAGTTTCAGCGCCGACGCTATGTGGAGCGATATAACAGCCCTCTACCAAGCACTCTTCTCAATGCTGTTTATTAACAATTTTCTAACGGAAAAGCTCAATAATATATTACCCGATCGGTTGACAATACTAGTGCAGACTTATGCCAAAGGACGAACCAGACGAATCATCTTTACACGTCATACGAAACTACGCCATCTGTCGCCTACCTCCCGTAACTTAACCCTAACACTTCTATAATATGAGTAGGCACAGCTAATGCTACATTTATCCTTGTATCCCAGAGGAGATATAGCAGAACAATGCTTTTAGTGCAAACTTACATTTGAGGGTCTAAACTAACTATCGCCCTCGTTAACTAGTTCAGAAATAGCTCGAGGTTATCACAGTAAAAGTTAACAACTAAAAGAAATTACCGAGTGCAATTTTCATATAATGAGGGATATGCTTTTGTTATTCTTATTATACATATATATCTGGCTATACCTTCTGGTTCACACTGGTATATTTTATTAATTTCAGGATAATAACTATTTAAAAACACTCTTATACAAAAATTCAACGTTGTGTTAAATGTTCAAGTTACTCCATGAACTACTTTATGAGTTTTGCGAATACAAACATACATATTAATTACATATTAACATTACATATTAAGTTTATCCATTATAAATTGGACCTATGTGTCCGTCTAAGCCTCCCAAAAGGCCATGTATTTTCTCAGAAAATACATGTGATAAGAGAAACATAATAATAATTATTTATTTACGTCGGCTTCGATGGCGTAGTGCTTAGTGTAACTGACTGCCTTGCCTGAGGTCGCCAGTTCGATTCCCGCTCAAGTCAAACATTTGTGTGCATGAACATGGATGTTTGTCATGGTCTGGGTGTTTTTATGTATAATATGTATGTGTTTACAATAAACAAGTATATATGTATGTTTATCCATTGTCTAGTACTCATAGAACAAGCTCTGCTGAGTTTGGGCTAAATGGTGTTGTGTGTATGTGATAGAATATTATTATTATTATTATTATTTACCAAAACAACAGTGTTACAATTGCTTTTCCACTAGTTATAGCATAACGTATAGAATATAATATCAATTGCTCTTGACTTTGTCTGTGTTGAGTAGTTTGTCACTAAAGTTATTTAAGTAAATTGTCATGCTACATCTCTGGTCCTACAGTAAGGATTTTGATGACGTGTGACTTATTAATTAAATCGGAACCCAATCTATCAAAATATGAATCGCATTACGATTCGTTCAGCAGTTATACGCGATGAGTCGCGACCGCATGTGCAAATGATTCGCGCGGCCCCGGCGATAGTGGTTTTGTCGAGGAACACCGTGGTAGGTTTAGTCGGTATTCCGGGAGGTACATTATCATCTTAACATCTTTCTTTTACCCCGGCGAGTCCGACATAACCCCTCCGCCCGCCCCCGCGGAGTGGTATGAGTCATGCATTCCCGCAGAATAAAAAAGAAAGCATTTATACGCGATGCCAGCACAAGTAGATGGACTGACAATTTTTCTTAAAACCATGGATTTGGTGTAAACCATAATCAAAGGTTTTAAGAATACTTGTCTTATTTGTTGCGGCAATAAGTAAAATCTTATATCTGTTACTCTTGGTTCCAATAAGGCCCTACTTGTTTGTATGTTACATTCTTTAGTAAATATAAGCATTAAAAAGAGAATTCCTAAGTGCCTAGCATGTTATTGTCAAAAGCTCTGCGCCTGTGATTTTCTTTAATTAATTATTAACTATTAATTAAGAAGAACATAGCTGGCTAAGTGTACTTTTATCGTTCATAAGAGTTACTCTATGATCTAAACGAATTTATTGCAAATTATTTAACTATCGTAAAGGGGTAAAAGAAAACAACGTAACCAAGATGAATCTGCCTTATATTTTACAGTTTCATTTTATATAATAACACCAACAATTATTATGAACAGTTGTGTTTCTACTAAACTTTACAAATAAGTGAATAAATATTATTTAAGGGTCTTACAAAAGCCTTATTTCTCGTATACACGATTTGTGAAGTTACGATACCAAAATATAAAAATAATTAATCCAAATCGTAATAAAAATAAGATAATGTTTTCTAAATATTATCATACAGAAAAACAATGAATAGTATATTTTGTACAATAAAATACAATGATACAGTAATAACGTGGTTAAAGTAAATTTATATGAATTAAAAACATTAATATATTTTGTTATAAGTATACAACAAATAATTTGTTAACGCAGTAAATAAATATTAACTGCATGACTAGAACATAAATCACGAAATATACATGTATTTAATTAGTGTATTTTTATACACATTACATGAAAAATGTGTATAATGTTGTTTTGTATATTTTAAAATAATTGTATAGAAATAAAATATAAAATAACGTTAGGTATCTATTACATATTGTTCTATTTCTTGATTATTGTTAATAATGGAAGAAATAAATAAAATTCTTACAACATTACAAATGGCACATTTTATCTTAAATTCTATTCTATACAACTATTTGCCAATTGCAACCCAGCCTTACAATTGACACTTTTACATACGATAATAGTTAAAATTAGAGTATTAAATTATATAACATATATGGAACAATTAAATAATATAATGGTAAATAAGTATATATATTGTAAAATAAATTTTGAAATTAATAACGTCAGTCAATCTTTGGATATTTTGTTATTTTATTTAATTCTCTTCAGGCGATTCTCTCTGAAAATAGAAAAGAAAATTAACTTAGTAATTACACACACGAATACCACACGATGTATTAAACATATTCATATCAACAACATTGAACATTATGCTGGCAAGGATAACACATTGTTAGGTAGGTATATGGATTAGACTCTTTTTCGATATTTTACTGCGATTTTCATGATGATATAGCTCAGCTTGTGTTATAAGCGTATGATATACCGGTCTGTATTACTCTTTTGTCTGAAATTATTGCTGGTCCAATCCAATAGAGTTCTTATGGGCCTGATTTCTGGAACCAAGAGAGTATGGCTGCACCTATGTAACAACGGGTTAAATAAAAATAAACTTCGCGATAAAAGCCGTTTAAAGTAGTTTATTTTCAAAGTATAAAATCTTTCTTTCATAAGAATGATAGGACCTGCTTTACGTAGTATCCCGAAGGCCGAAGGCCATTCTGAAGGGCTAAAATACGACTCTCAACACATTTTAATGCAAGTTCAGTGAAATTCGTTACCTTAAGCCTAGCCTTTTATATAACGACTGTCATCATTTCACAAAACGTTCATGTAACACTTACGCTTCTAAATATCATATTCACACAAACCCCGTCTTCTAAAAGTAAACTCCTATGAATAACAGACAAGTTGCGTGATAATGTATAAATATTCATATATGGATATTGTAAAAAATGTTTAAGGGTCTAAGAAAGGCAATCCATCTATAATAGGTTAGTCGATATTATATTGTAAGTATTATAACACGCACCTGGACCCGAAGGTCAAGTGTAATAGGGTTATAAAACGATCACGTGAGAGCACAAGTGAAAAATATTTATGACAAACCAGCATTTGCTCACTGCTTCACCCGGCAACTTTTATCACGTTATGCCTTTCCAAGCTTCAAATAAAATATCCTTTATCTGTACACCCAGTTACATCCAAATCTGTTTTATACTTTATGCATGATTAAGTAATTAATATCCAAACCTTTAACTGATATTATACATAACACTAGATCTTGACCGCGGTTTCGTTCGCGTTTATGTAGATTTTATGTATAAATTTATATCCCTCAGGACCAGTAATTTTTTCTGGATGAAAAGTAATTTTGTCCTTTTTAGAGATCGAAAAAAATCTCTTATACAACAGCTTTGTCCGTCTGTCTGTTATACAACTTTCAACTCAAGAACCGTAAGAGCTAGAGACTCGCGGTCAACGCCATTCGACTCAGCATAGTCGATATACCCTCGAAATTACCATGACCTCTGACCACGTGATATCACGTGACCTTTGCATATTACTTGAACCAGTTTTGCGAACTCTAAGATGTACGGCAATTCATTGCCGATTCTCACTTGTTTGTGTATGAGATGATTTTATTATGATCGGTCAAATAGGTGAGGCGTGAAAGCGTAACAAAAAAACTGTTACTTAGGATTGAGTAGCATGCTTGAAATTAATACTCATTTAAGTACTTTTACCAAGTAGCAGTTTTTGTAACAGAGGTTAGTGTATCTTTGCTACATAAGAACACCTTCCTCAAAAATATGTATGGTCTAGACAAAGATTTAATTTGCTGATTATCTAGGATTCCTCCTCCTTACTTTTTTATATATGCATCTTAATATTTTCTTCTATACTTATACTTACAGAGGAAATATTAGATTTTTTGATTGCTTGTTTGTTTGTAACGATTTAACTCAGAAACTATTTAGCTGATTTTAAAAATTCTTATTCTAGTAAGCTATATTATCACCGAGTAACAAAGGCTATATTAAAATTTTTAAAGTAGCTTTCTACCATAACCTAATCTACTTTTACGGGAGCAAAGCCGCGAGTAAAAGCTAGTGATTAATATTTTGTCATCCATTCTTTCTACATGCCCTAACTAATTTGTCGGCCACGATGGCGTAGTGGTTAGTGTAACCGTTCGATACCCGCACAAATCAAACATTTATGTGCATGAACATGGATGTTTGTCTTGGTCTGGGTGTTTCTATGTATAATATGTATGTATTTACAAAATGGAGTACATTATGTATGTTTATCCATTGTCTAGTACCCATAGTACAAGCTCTGCTTACTTTGGGCTAGATGGTGTGGTGTGTATGTGATAGAATATTATTATTACTTAATTAAAGTACACCTATCTTAACTCTTATTGCTAAATCATTTTTCACACAAAACGTCGGGATATACTATATATGATTGGTATATTGCTAATTGGATAAGATTCGGAGATCTATAACTTGACAAACCATCAATAGTGTAGTTGAGTCAACCTTTTCTTGTTGTAATCGTAGTAGAACCCTTTACTACCCTTGACGTAAGAGGTCTAGTAAGTTTTGAACGTAATTGGTATATATTTTGGTTATTTCCTAATATTCGTGTTAGAAGTATTTATATTATATTTATTTATATCTTAATTATACATACATAGATTCACGCCTATTTCCCAGAGGGGTAGGCAGAGACTACGGATTTCCATTTGCTACGATCCTGACACACTTCTCTGGCTTCATTCACTTTCATCAGATTCCTCATACACGCCCGTCGGTTCAAGGTGCTCTTAACCTGGCCTTTGTCCAGAACGCCTCCGATCTGATCAAGAAACGTTCGCCTAGGTCTTCCTCTTGCGACTGTTCCATTCACACTAGCCTTATAAACATTCTTAGTCAGTCTTTTCTCGTCAATTCTTTCTGCATGCCCAAACCAGCTTAACGTACCCTTTTCTATTCTTGTCACTATATCCACTTTCATGCCGCATCTCTCTCTAATCACACTATTCCTTATTATAGTGAGCGTATATTTGCTATGCTATAGTTGTTTAAACAAATTGTGAACCAAGTGCTTAAGATTTTCGATTTTCTATAATAGTATAAAATTTTGTTTTTTAATTAGAGCGTGGTAGAGCTAGGTGAACATTTAATGGTCATGTTATACGAATTTACTTAGTCTGTCCATAAATACAGCTACAATTTAAAAAAATATAATATTACATTTAAATTTGGAATCAATCATTCTTTTAAGAATATGCATTGTGTTTTCTCATTTTCACGCGTATCAGTGTTAAATATTGTTGTGATATTAAAATGGAATGAGGTGTTAATGAGAACCGAATTGTTGTGATAGCATTACACTATGTAGGTATGGATCTAAATGCAATTCGTAAGACTCTCCATCCGCTTGGTATTTAGTCGAATGTTTGTGTACCGGGCTATTGATAAGTATAATAAAACTTCCTCTGTTTGGGACAGAAAAAGATCTGATCTTACTTAAGTTTTGCACTGTAGATAATTTTCCTTGAGCAAGGGCGAGGTGACTACCATATAAATATGTATTCATTTAAGGATAATAACTAATGCTAGCGACCTGCAACGGCTTCGCAATTGGCAATTCAAAGGGATTAAGCAACATTTTCGATGCAAGCTCCTAGGCGGCTTGACTTTTGCCGACGTTTTCAACATTTATCGTCATATTACAACCAATTTACACAAAACCCTAACAAATTATACACATAAACCTTCCTCATGAATCACTCTATCTATTGGAGAAAACCGCATGAAAATCAATCCAGTAGTTTTTGAGTTAATCGCGAACAGACAGACAAACGAGGCGGGGGACTTTGCTTTATAATAGGTAGTGCTAATCGGGGTTCGTACCATGATTTGCCACAACTTCATCTTCGATAATAGTTCATCGTCCAGCATCGGCTTGGCTTCCATGTTCCCGCTCAGAGGCAGTTCCACTGGGCCGTCATCGTTATCGACACTGAAACATTAATTACCACATTGCTTCAAAATTATAAGCCGCCAAGTAGTAGTGTGCTAGGCTGCCTAGCAGTTATATTATTACAAGTATAACTGCTAGGCTGCCTAGCAGTTATACTATTACAAGTATAACTACTAGGCGGTATATCTGTGCTAGGCCGACTAGTACTTATACTACTAGGAGGCATATCACAGATAAAATTAATACATTAAAACGTTGGTTTTATTCGTGTGTTTAGAGCTGTTATTATATTATAATTATAATAGTCGTAATATATAATAATTTATTGCCCATAATTGCCCTGACTAGTCTTTGAATGTCAGCTATAATTAAAAACCTATTGTGTCAGGCCACCGGTGTGCCGCGACTCAAAAGGTGAAAATGGGGTAAATTCTATATGGAAAGGAACAAAGGTTCTCTGTAATATTCTTAAGGGTACGTGAAGTCTGCCTACCGGCACTAGGCCAGCATTATGACCTAACCCTTTTCTATCTGAGAAAAGGCTCGTGCCCAACAATGGCACAGCTTAATACAGGGCTGATATTTTTATCTAATTCAGAGTCGTGAAGAGTTTTATGAACATCCAGACTGAGTACGATTATTAGAGTATCAAACAAAATAATTATATTTCTTCCGTGTTTGAATTGAATCTGAAACACGTGATGATCTTTTAAACTGTTGCATGACCCGTTCATTCAATTTATCTAAGATTTGAAGCTGGAAAACATTGTTTCATACAATTTGATTCAAAAGATAAATTGTAGTGTTTAACCTAACACACTAGCTTTTGTGATAAGACTGTGATTGCAAAAGGAGTGGGGAGCTTAAATCATCGCGTTATCCTAGGACTAAATATTCTGTCATGTAAGACTAAGCCTAACCTGTATAACATGTATTATTATCAGAGCTATAATATTTAGAGAATACTCCTGTCAGATGTGTTTTTTTAATCGTAAATAAGTATTGATCTTAGTTTACAAGATATAAGATATCTAAAAGTTAGTTTTCTTTTATAATATACAAAAAATGCTTCACTTAAACCACGCAATATACTTAAAGCTTTACTTACTTCATAAACGGAAACATTCTCAATTTGGAAGTCATTTATACATTAAATTTGAAATATACGTTTTCTTTTAAGTTTTTATAGCACAACAACTTTTTAATGAATTTCATCATGACGATAACAAACATCACAACCTACTGACGCCATCTATATTTAAAAGACAAAAACTAAACTTACATCAGTTTGTTGTTCGCCAAAGAGTCGTCTTGCATATTCAGTTGATAGATGGCGTCAAGATCGTCGTTCTTCGCAGCCAGCTGCTTAACACGGTTCTGAAAGAGTTTAAGGGTTTTATGTAGTAAATAAAGATGGCGTTGGTCAGCTTAAACATTATGAAAACAAAGTTCAGCAAACTGTTATGATATCTTTAACTTAGCTAGGTGTAGCTAGAAAAAAATCTTCGTTATATTAAAAAGAGGCAATCCATTGCCTAAATATATTATTCAAAGACATAAACGGCATAAACTTCGTCTTCGGTTAATATGTTTGTTTAACGGATTATAACTGTTACAGACGCTTTTGCGTGGGACCGTGTTATCCTGGGTAAGATGTCCGGGTTCGGTTTCGGTAAGTGATGCAAAATGTTATTAGGGATTTCCTATAAGGTCATTGCAACACATCACGTTTGCTTTATTATTTTCAGATATAGTGTGATCAGTCTCATTGTACATGACCAAAACCTGGCCCTTTTCTAGAATACATTTTGCTTTTTGCCTTAGTTTTTCATACGGCTCCTTTTGTATTTATCTCAATATTTTGTCGTCCGCGTTGTGTAGTAAATATAATTATGTATCTTACCAGTTCAGCATTAGCTGCCATGCGTCGCAGAAGTCTGGTGAGATACCAGTCAGGGGCGGAGCCGGAAGGCTTGCCTGATCGCTTGCCGTGAGCTGGAATTAAATAAGACACTTTTATGTAAGAGGACACTGGTCTAAATATTGTTTCATGATTATTTTCCAGGTAGGAACGATACAGCGAACGTTCAATAGATTGTCGCAGATAAATAACCAATACTTTGTGTGGCTTCGAGACAGGGCACTTTGAAGACAGTACCTTACCATGCTCTTTCCCACTGATGCTTGCACCACATTTCTCTTTTTGCGGGATTGGTACTGTTCAATACTCTTGATATTAAGTGTCTTACTTTATGGTAACAAATTAATTACGTATTTACTCAGGGGGAGTCATGGGCGGCAGCTAGCTATATACAGAGTGTCCCAGAAGACGACGTCAAGCCGGAATCAGGTAACAGGCTAAGTTATAATAGCTATCACAAAAATATTTTAAAAAATCTAAGTTACGTATTATAAAAATTATAGGCATTTTAAAAACCATAAAAAAATCTACACCTTTTCATTGCTATTACTACAGATATTTATTTTTTGAATATTTTTTTTGTGTTATGTAATTTCGAATATTGCTTCTTTAACTTCTCGATATTTTTCGATTATTTGATATTAAACAACAAAAAAATAAAATTCTAAACGTCTGTTACCTGATTCCGGCTTGACGCCAACTTCTGGGACACCTTGTATGTTAAAATTTGTGAAGACGTTTTTATGTTTGTGACTCAAACACGCGTAAACTGTATTTGAATGAATCTTGGTAAACAGATAGACCACATCCTAGACTTGATAGTCTAGGATCATCTAGGATAATCTGATGATCTGATTCTTATCGCGGTATGCGTTACCGGAGTATATATTTTGGCAGAAACAACTATAAGAATTATTATTAAGATATATCTAAAAATATCTAAGACTAATCTATAATATAATTTCTATTCAAGACTTAACTCTATATATTGAAACTTCAAACACGTTCTTCCGGACGTGACGTTGACGATACCTTTCAATCCCTCAATATCCTGTTCATTGTGCTAACTTCTATTGCCTACGGTCAGAATATCTCTTGTCTTTCACTCTACATACGATAAAACGAGATGGCATATACAAAGTTTAGGTACCAAAACCTTTATGGCCAGTTTCACAATTTTCAAGTAAACGTTATACGAAAGATAAATCGCATGCTGTCTCACTCTTGTTAGGTTACAGAAGAGAGATGGCGAGACTTTTACCTTATAGATAAATGCTAATTGCAGGTCGTAGAAGGCCCTTAATCTAATTGAATTTAGATATGTTATTATTACTGCGGGTTTAGAATTAGACATCTGTTATGTTACCAATGCATACTTTAAACGTACCTATGTTTATTTTTTATAAAATATTCTCGAATTGATGTCGGTTTTAACCGAAATAGGTATACAATATGTTACAGTAAAGTGTGTTTTTCGTATCGTATTGTAGAGTCTGTAATAACAATATCGGACTTGTATTTAAGGAGCTCGAGCACGGGCTTCTAACCAGTGCGAGAAGGGTTAGGCCATAGTCCACCACGCTGACTCAGTGTGGGTTGGCAGACTTCACATATTTCAATTTCAATTTTAATGCTTTATTGCTCTCCATATGTATTACATGTTGTTACAAAGAATAAATGACCAAATATGGGCTCTGTCGGGCACGGTAAAATAGATAGAATAGAAGAAAGGAGGAAGCCACTGGTATAATTTTTATAATATTGCAACAGTTCGGTGAAATACTTCTTCCTGTTTTCTATTCCAGTACCTACATAATGATAAATAACAGATTTTCGTTCGGTAATTCAGTCGAACATAACTCAATAACATATTCTATAGACATTTCAGTGATATCATTTCTCTGTATGCAGTGTATGTGTTCTTGTAGTAATATACAGACACCACCACCAGGTTGAGTGCTGCGACAATAAGATGATGCGCACGTGTATCCACTAAATTTGATGTGATCTAGTTTGTCTTGGGAAAGCCAGGTCTCTGAGATACATATTGCTTTGTAGTTTAGGTTTGAGAAATGAAGGCTTCGAGTATATCTTACTTATTGTTTAGACTTTGAATATTCTGGAACAATATTTTAAATGGACGGTCATTGTTTGCGAAATGTATAATCCGTTGTATCTGTCATGTTTGTGTTTTGCAGTTGTTGCAAATTTTCCGCTGGTATCGAATCTTTTCTCTAAAAACTTGAGATCTTTTCCTGGTGATTTATATTATATTGCTGCGTATAATTATTGTCCTTTTTGTTAATACATTTTCCATTTATGTAAAGTTGGTTGTTTTTATAACAGCGTGTTGTCCATTTTTTCTGGTCTTAAACAATTCTTCTCGCATCTGAGCTCTTTCTTTTCGCGTGTTTACATCCAGGAACCTGTTCCCTGGAAACTTTGGCTTTTATTTAGAATATATCTGGTCATTCTTTTACTGAGCAGTTCGATGACATGTGGACGGTTCCTATCGGACCTTCTACCTATTCTATATATCTCTTCTATATATCCTCATAGGTTTATATTGGCAATATCGTGGAACATATCTATAAGTCTGTTATAGAGATCGCTTTCGGGTTCTTTATAATAATCTGGGAAGCCAGTTACGACCAGTTGCACAGGCAAGTCTTTTAATACTCTTCTTAAATTTTCGTTTTCCTTGAGTAGTTTTCTATTTTTATGTCAATACTGTCGATTTCTTGCTGTCTCTTATTATTCTCCAAGGTTAAGGCGTTAGTTTTGTAGTCTATATCTTGTTGCATTTCAGTAACTGTTCGCTTTATTTCAGTTTGTATAGTTTTTTGTATTTGTTCTATAATAGATGTATTGTTTTCTTTCAAACGCATCATTATTAATTCACTTAAGCTCTGCATAGTTAATGGAGATTTAACATCGTTGGTATAATTTTGTATTTGTAGATGCTCTTCTGTTTGTAGAGTACCTCCTAAGAAGCTTAGGTCTTCTGAGCTATCAGTGCAACTAATGATATTTGATATTTTTTTTCTTGTTTTCACATTGTTTTAATTTGTGGGTGAGGTAATATTTTTGACTGCATTCTATGACCCTCGGAGTGCATATGGGAGTGTCTGTATTATCGGTTCCAAGACTTCTTATGTTCTAACGTCATTAACTTAGTATAGTAATCTTTGGACAGGCCAGCGCATTCTAGATCATATTTGCTCTTGCATAGGGAGCATACAAGATATTGTCTTATAGATAATTTTTGGTGACATCCTGCGCACACGGTAGTTGTAGCCATCTCATAAAACAAGCACAATAAATCAGCAATCCAAAACTGAATGTTCCTGGTTACGATATCTAGTATGGAATAGCGAACACTAGAAAGTTTCGATTTTGGTGTCTTGGTTCCACTAGTTGACGGTAGATGGCGTTGTTCTCAAGATAAATGAAGTGATAACTATTAATTTAGAGTTTTATTTGGTAATATTTATTTGACAATTGAAATATTTAAATTAAAATGCTTTCTTCGTTCTTATATGTCACTAATATTGTCAGGACGTATACGCTTTGCACGTATATTTTAAATTTTGTACACTATGTTTGAAATACCTGGTCGTTATTTTCTATTAATTCTTATTAAGCTTTTGTTCGTTTTATTAATTATTATGCTCGTACCCCAATGTCACACATTATCTGTCGTTATTTCATCACTTTGAACAGTTATTTGTTGCAAAATAATATCACTAACTATTTTCAATCACTTTTATATACAGAGCTACTTCTTTGTTTACGTACAGTGGCGCCAAAAGTTTAGCACGGTAAGTGCAACTTGGAGTCAGATAGAGTGGCCGGTCGTCGGTGGCAACGATCACCGAACTTAATAATAATATATAATAATAATAATAATAATAATAATATTTTACCACATACACACAACACCATCTAGCCCAAACTAAGCAGAGCTTGTACTATGGGTACTAGACAATGGATAAACATACTTAAATACTTTTTTTTTTGTAAATACATACATATTATACATAGAAACACCCAGACCAAGACAAACATCTATCATCAGAACATATATCTTCGAGAACATTACAAAGAACCCTCAGACATGTAGGTTTACGCACGATGTTTTCTTTCACCGTTAAAGCAAGTGATAATTAACTTTTTAATACGCACATAAATTCGTAAAAGTTAGAAATGCACGGCTTGGGTTCGGACTCAAGACCTCTTCGTGGCAGTCCAACGGTCACCCAATAGGCTATTGCTGTTATATCCGACAGTTAACGGTAACACGAAACTCAAAACTCTTAAAAATACTGTAATTCATTATTCTCAACAAAGGTAAAAATAAATTAAGTTAATATAGCAAAAAAGGCGGTATAGACGTTTTCTCAGATATACAATGCATGATTTAAATAAGTTGTAGTGCACTTTCGATGGTGCTCATAACTTAACTGAATACGTCTAGCATGAACCGCTAAATTACTAAATTAATGTATCTACATACATAAATGCGAACATAACTAATTCATTGAGTCGCAGCGGCACACTGGTGGCCAAACACAATATATTGTTAATTATGTCAGGTATTCTAAGACTTGACCGATTAATAATTATGATTAAAATGATGTGTCATCAGTAGAAATGATGATATTAAAAAATATCATAAGCTACAAATTTTACGATATCTCTCATCAATATTTTACAACCCCCTTCTTCTTTTTCTTCTTCACGTGTGGTTAGTGGCCAACCTGTTGTCAAGAGTTGTTCAAGCCGCCCGTAGGCCTCTGACATGGCTTAACGACTGCTGTCAATTTGACAACAACCGGGACCGACCTTTTACGTGTCCTGCGAAGCACGGAGACGCTCAGATGAAATACCACCAAGCGGTCACCCATCTATAGACTGAGCGCACACAACGTTGCTTAAGCTCGCTAATCGTTTACCGATCAGTGCGTGCAACTGGCTATGAGAGCCTTACGACCTTAAAATATGATCAAACCTTACTGTCACCGGTATAAGTGACTCAAAAGAGGCTCTCTAGATGGCAATAATTTCGATTCTTACTAAGTGCGAACTAAATCATTACTCACTAATATAAGTATATCTACTGCACGGATGATGGTGTAGTGGTTTAAGTGGTCGCCTCGCCACGTGTTCGAATCCCACACGGGACAAAAATTTGTGTGATCCACAAATGGTTACTCCAAGTCAAACAGCCAGCAATAGAACAGCCAGCTGTTCATCGTGTTTGAATGTTTGTAAAGTCTGTGACTCAGAAATTATACCTTATGCGGGATTTGTCTCTTTTAAAACAAATATAATAAATTTACCCCTTCGGTGATGGACAGGCATATACAGTTTAAGTGTAACTTTAAAAGTCAAACAACACTTTGACATCGATTATTGCCAAACCAAAACATTTCAAACCACATCGCCCACTTAAAATTCCATACCCATAGCCTTCTTTTTTCATGTATTAATATGCGTCCCCTTCTCTACGCGTACATATATACATTTTCCCCTAATTACTTGGGGTACTGATTAGGCTCGTTTAAACACAAATTAAATGTCGACAGGTGACTGGTATTACAATTTTAACATCAAACATTATGATCCAAGATTATTATGCGGTATCTTTATAATAATGACAGGGATTTAGTAAAATATGTATAAAGTAAACATTAGGGAGAAAGATAGATGATGTTTAGTGATGCGTAGGTTACTACAACTAAATGACTTTGAGGTTGAGGACATTTTTTGATAAGAAGAGACAGCTGTTTTAAATTATTTCGCGACGAAAACTTCGTTAAGCAGACGAACATTTGTGTGCATGAACATGGATGTTTGTCTTGGTCTGGGTGTTTCTATGTACATAATATGTAGATATTTACAAACGCGACGTGGGTTCGAACCCGAGACCCTCTGCATTGCAGTCTGTTGGTCTCCCCACTGAGCTATCGCTGCTCTTGCATGATACTGGTTTTTAGATTTAATTTTTCGATGGTACATCGATAAAGAATACAGCTGTTGTGCTTGAGAAGTCGGGTTCGATCCCGGGTCGTATAAGACATAACAAACAACAAAGTGCATACTTTTGAGATGTTTTTAGTAATGATGTCCGGTATTGTACACTGTACACGACAATAGCCACACTTAAACTAAACCTACTTTGAAATGTGTGGAATGTCGGTCCCGGCTGCCATGACCATCTATGGCAGTCGTTATTGAGAGAGTGTCGACACAAAAGATCCCACTGGGTCGAAGTGTCGCCGGTCTACATTGACTGGCCCCCACATAAGATACATACATACATCATGCAACTTACATATTATGTACTTTCAATTGTTTTATTAGATTAATTTAAAATATCTATTTCGTGACAGTTCGTATAACAATTATTAAACAAACAAATATAATATTGTCTTCTATTTACGCGAATATTATTCATTGAAATTAAACTGCTATATACGGATTTTATCGCGTTGTTTATTTGACACTTAATTACAAAATTTTGAAAATTGTTACCCTACTACTACTATTAAACTTTACTAATTTTTAAGCTAATTAAATCATATATATACATTCCAACCATCTTCTCTATTAAAATTAATTTTAATAGAGAAGATGGTTGGAATGTACCACCAGCTTGGGATCCAGTAATAAAAATAGTCAAACCCAAGAAGAAGCAAACCACAGCTAGACTTCATGATACTTTGAGCTCATTCTGCGTAAATAGAAACACCAATGATTAAATTATGTTCGGGTACTTTGAAATAACTACACTGGAACATTGAGACAACTGCCATCTTAGTCCCCCCGTGACCATGGCTGCTGAAAAGCAACCGAACCGTCGGGGAAAGTGTAAAAATAAATTAAATCTTAATAGTTTTAATAATAATATTGTCTTCTATTTACGCGAATATTATTCATTGAAATTAAACTGCTATATACGGATAATAATATATACGGAAATAAACAACGCGATAAAATCCGTATATAGCAGTTTAATTTCAATGAAGTTTTAATAATAATTTATTTAGCTTAAAAATTAGTAAAGTTTAAAAGTGATAGTAGTGTAACAATTTTCAAAATTTTGTAATAAAGTGTCAAATAAACAAATCTACTTAACTAGATTTCCCCCGTGGCTTTGCTCACGTGAATTTAGGTTGGGTTAGGTTTACAGTACTTTTTCTGGTTGGTATGTACTCTATGTCATTTTCTGTTGCCCTGACAACGTGTATTTTAAATTTCATGATGTTCGGTTGAGTCTTTAAGACGTGAAAGCGTAACAAACAAACTTACATTCGCATTTATAATATTAGTTAGGATTATTGTCAATTGGTGCAATTGATGTTTTATTTAATCTATCTCCAAACAATTACGTAAAAACATACAACATTAGTAACACAAAAATTACACAATGTGCGCGCAAAATTCAATGACATACAAAATCACTAAATAAAATCCATTGCAGATCCCAGAAGATTATTCCACCTCAAAGCCATTAAACCCAGTACTAATATGCCCGCAGTCAATAAGAACTATGTATATGATAGGTGCTGCAGTAATATTGTCATATGGTAAGCCGTAGGATTAAAACTGAACCAATATTGGTGATAAAAGTTTACCGCCTATACGTATAAACATGCCGGTTTTTTATTTAATAAAGATTCATATATACATAGACATACATAAACATTAAAATAATAATAATGAATAATAATAATAATAATATAATGTGGACTCGGCAATCATTGTACCGATAGTCGTTACGGTGAACGGTCTAATAGCCAAGGGCCTCGACCAACATCTTAAGAGGCTTGCGTTAGGTGCCTGGGTCAAGGGTCAGATGCAGAAGGCGGTCCGTCCTAGATACGGCACGCATAGTGAGGAGGTTCCTCTCTCTGGACCCCTAACCACTGACAGCTTGGACCTTGTCTCGGTGACGGTGGGTCTCCATAATTTTTGTATTTTTAAATGTGTTTTTTTTAATAAATATATTAGAATGTAATTTTTATTGATTGATAATAAATAAATGTGATAATAATATCCTATTACATACACCATTCAGCCGAAACTAAGCAGAGCTTGTACTATGGGTACTAGACAATGGATAAACATATATATGTACATACTTCTTTTTTGTAAATACATACATATTATACATAGAAACACCCAGACCAAGACAACTAACCATATTCATGCACACAAATGTTTGACTTATGCGGGAATCGAAACCGCGACCTCAGGCGTGGCAGTCGGTTACACTAACCACTACGCCATCGAAGCCAACAACTGAATGGTTAGACACCACATTTTGCCTGATATGGTCTTATGTCTCACGTAGAAGCTGTCCAGCCTATAGTTATATAGTTTACTGACACTATTTATGACTCCACGTTGCTACTCAGAATTTCTTGTAAAACACATTAAAACCTTTTTTTAAGACCTAGAGTAAACCCATATTACCGCAAAAAAAAAATTGAAATTGACAATCAAACTTAGCCCGAACTGGGGATCGCCATAGTGTATTCACAATCGGTGCAACATTGAGGCAGTTTCTAATATGTGTTGTAACATTTTATAGGTATACTAGCTGTCCTGAAAGACGGTGTCCTGAGCACACGAAAAAATAAAACTCTTATCTAAACCATACTTGAATCCACATGAACACACACAAATTTTTTTATCAAAATCGGTGCAGCCGTTTAGGAGGAGTTCAGTGACATACACACGTACAGTAGAATTATATATATAGAGATAAACAATTTTAATAATTTTCTAGTACATTTATTTTAGATTCTATAAATAAATAAATAGACTCAATATTATTTTTAATGTATAGAATTTGCTTCGGTGAAAAAATTGGCTTATATTGAAAATTTATGGATTCAATGTGTATTTTATTTTAGATTGCGATTGCTAAGCTGTATATAACATTACGCTTGTGTTTCTTTAAAAACGTGTTCAGGGACTTGTTATATAATATAGACTGCCTGAAAGGAAAGGTAGATGGATATAACGTCCGTATTTCACCAGCATAATAAAAGGTGAACTTAATACCGGCTACACAGCACGTTTCCTGACTCCGTAATGCTACTTAGAATTTTCTAACAGAACATCTAGCGAGTACGTACTGATTACCTATGTATTATTTATTAGACGACTCGATAGCGTAGTGGTTAGTGTAACCGACTGCCACGCCTGAGGTCGCGGGTTCGATTCCCGCACAAGTCAAACATTTGTGTGCATGAACATGGATGTTTGTCTTGGTCTAGGTGTTTCTATATATAATATGTAAGTATTTACAAAAAAAAAAGTATATATGTATGTTTATCCATTGTCTAGTACCCATAGTACAAGCTCTGCTTAGTTTGGGCTATATGGTGTTGTGTGTATGTGATAGAATATTATTATTATTATAGTATCCTAGGAATATTAGCATTGTTACAATGACGTACGTATGCCATGTCTAGAGTCTTGTATAGTACGCAGTAAAAGACAAGAGGAAGACACGTAGGTAGTTCTACGGGTAAAACTTATGTCATGCGTTGAGTCTTAACCGGTCGTATTCCGCCGGCTCGCATACCAGCCGGCAGATTTGTACCCGTCGTAGGCCGGTGGCTCGCATGCGAGCCACCAAATTGGCGCCAAAACGCCGCGCGCCGCCTTCGCTTAAAACCGTATATTACCAACCTTACCGATCAAAACTGATTGCCTATTGGCTACGAATAGCCGTACAAATCTGCCGGCTGGTATGCGAGCCGGCGGAATACGACCGGTTAAAGAAGCATTTATCATTGAAATTAAACTACTATAATTATACGGCTTTTATCGCGTTGTTTATTTGACACTTTATTACATAATTTTAAAAATTGTTACATTACTACTACTATTAAACTTTACAAATTTTTAAGCTAATTAAATTATTATTAAAACTTTTAAAACTATTTAGATTTAATTTAATTTTACACTTCCCCCGACGTTTCTACCAGCAGCCATGGTCACGGGGCTGGCTGCTGAAAAGCAACCGAAACGTCGGTAAAATCCGTATATAGTAGTTTAATTTCAATAAATAATTTTCGCGTAAACAGAAGAAAATATTATGTAAAGCATTTATCGCTGAAATAACACAACGCGTCTTGCCAAAAAAAGAGCAGAAGATATTAAGGTTTCCATTATACAATATTATTTATATGTAGTAATAGTCTCCTAAACTTGCTGCAGCTTGTGTAGGTGTCACTTTACATTATAGCTCTTGAAGGACCACGGCACATTGGACCTATGCTCCAATGTAAGGCCGGGTAATTTACTGTTTATAAATTACCACTGCTGGCCACGGGCCTCTACGTAATGTAGGAAGGGTATAACACTGTAACATCTTCTCCCTAGCCTTTATTATTCCCAATTCAGTTGGGGTCGGCTTTTCTGGACTAACCGGATTTGACTAGATATCAGTTTTTACACAGAGCGGCAGCCACCTGACCTCCGCAACCCGAAGGCCAACAATACCCTAATGCTAGACCAGTGTCAGGATATTATATAGGGCACTGACTTCCCAATAACGACTGCCATAGATGTTCATTGCAGCCGGGACCGACGGCTTAACGTGCTCTCCGAGGCACGGAGCAGGCGAAAATTGTCAATCAATACGCACATGATTTCAAAAAGTCATATAACTTCCGAAATTCAGAGGTGCGCGACGTGGATTCGAACCCGAGACCCTCTGCATTGCAGTCTGTTGGTCTCCCCACTGAGCTTACGTTGCTATATTTTGTATTATATTGTTATAGTATAACACTATAACAT
Organism: Catocala fraxini; assembly: GCA_930367265.1. Classification (NCBI taxonomy): domain Eukaryota; kingdom Metazoa; phylum Arthropoda; class Insecta; order Lepidoptera; family Erebidae; genus Catocala; species Catocala fraxini. The sequence continues at coordinate 22,932,376 of OV884034.1, read as the reverse complement.
ATACTATATTATTGATTCACTCACCTCCCCAGCAGGAATGTCCGTAGCTCAGACAGGAACCTAAAAAATAAAAACTTTAGTTATTCATGTGATTTAAGATATAACATATCCCCTATGATTGAATATAGGCGAACAATTTCATCCAAATAACTAACACTGTAATAATTGTGTAGTAAAGTTCTGCAGTACCATGGAAACGCCGAGTTTTGACAGTTGTGAAGCCCTGGGGTAAGCTAAACTGTCTTAGGGGATCAAAGGCAATTTATTATACCCCAAAGCTACAGTAGACAAGGAAATTAATCAGAAGAATATATAGAACAATTCAAAGAACTCCAATCTAGAATAATACAATATTCTACTGCATATACCATTGATAAACGTTCGAAGCGATAAGTATGAGTTGATAGAGCTTGAGCTAGATGTATGAGTTCTTTAAAGCCTCTCCTCAACCGCAGAACCGGGCGCCGGAGGATGCGAGATGACCTCCAGCCACCCTGAGGTTTGACCTGGGGATGGTGGGCTGCGCCACCCGATCAGCACCAGGTCCGATAGTGTGTCTGTGTCGTGTCTTGGTTTAGGGAGACGGTGGAGGAAATATTTTTGTGTAGTGGCCTGCCGTTCCACACCGCGGGCCGAAACCACGGCGGGGTCGCGATTGCATGTGAAAGTGATTCGCACGGCCTCTCCGTCTATGGTTATGTCGAGGAACACCGTGGTACGTTTAGTCGGAATTACCGGGCTATCTTTTCCCCAGTGAGCCCAACATAACCTCTCCGTCGCCCCGTGGAGAGGTATGGGTCTAAGAACAGCCCCACGAAAAAAAAAAATGTATGAGTCCTTTAGCGGGGGTCGCGATTGTATGTCGAAATGATTCGCGTGGCCCTGCCCACTTTGGTAACGTTGAGGTTCACCTTGGTAGGTTTAGTCGGTAGGATAGGGATGTTGTTATCCTTCCGCAGGTGAGTCCGCATATCTCTCCGCTGCCTAGCGGAGAGATATGCGTCAATGCATTCCCCCAAGTAAAATAAAAAAAACATGTTTGAATCCTGGAGAGTATACATCTGGTCAGGAACATACGTCATGGTACACCATAATGTATGATTCGGACCAGATGTTTACTCCCCAGCCCCCAGTGGGCTACGAAACCAGGAACAAACATCTGATCTTAGATTCAGAAACAAATGTATGAACATTAATTCCCAGATTCTCATTTACTAAGCCATAAAATTCTTAGTTCCAAAGTATTAAATGTAGTTCTTGTCACTACATTACTTTAAGTACTACTTAAATTAATAATAAAGCTGATAATCTTTCAAGAGCATGCATACATCTATCTAACTAAAACATGCTGCAATAACTAAATCGTTTAGTTATGAACACAATGGATGTGGATGCACTCTTACCATAGAGCCCTTTAATGAGTACAATAAATTCATCTAGGGTTGTCACACTTGCTTTTATACATATTAGTTTTCCTGCCTAAATCTATATCGTCGAAGATATATCTGCGAGAAGTGGTTGTTATACAGAAGAGTTTTACAAACTCTCGCCAATTATGGTTTCGACCGAGCGTATTACTATTGCACAGCAGTGTTGTTGTCGCCACCAAGGCGCTAACAGAATATTGAGCGCTGATTATGTAAGTATTGTTCAGATTCAAAATATTTATTGACGTAATCGTTAGTTTACTCATTTACTTGAATAATTATACCACAAAATCGATTTAATAAGTACAAATATCATATAATTGAATTACTATACCCAAAAGATTGAATATTTTAAATCAATTTACCCTTCCATTTAAAAAATAAGAAATAATGGCCTTGGAATTTGAATTTCCTATGTGCTTTAAAGACACAATTTTTTATATCTAGTTTAAAGAATCAATATGTAGCATTTACTAACATACAAGCCGTATCAATTTCATATACACAATATCACGGTACACGATACCCAGCCTAATTTCGTTACCTAAGCTATCGCTGCGACAGCCCTACTTGCACTTTGATGTACAGTGTCTTTACAAACCTCTTGCGATGCATTAGCACTGAGTGTGCGTCTCTAATGTGATCATACTCAGTTGTCCGATAAAGTGATGGCTGACCTATACAGCGGACGGATTGGCTTGTATTGTCTTTCATTTGCCTTATAGATATTCTGTCACTTATGTAGACAAAGACTGAAGACGTAGTAAAGGCAGTATGGCATTATATTTTCTTTTGTTGTGGTTATAATAGTGAATAAATGTTTTTAAATTTAGTTTTCAAACTCGCGTGCATTTTTAGGTAAAGTAAAACGTATTGATAATTATTTTTGCAACATATGAATATAAATTGAAACCTACATTTCGAAGTTCTTATACACACAGATAATACAAAATTATGTCTATAAACCCGATGAGAGTTTTTGTAATCTATCAGTAAATACAATTTTTGTATTATACGAAATCTCACGATTGATGCAATTTCGTAAAATACAAATTTTGGATTTTGTTGCACTATGTTTTCATTTCATTAAAAGAGAATATTTACGTTATAAATGTCAATATGATTTTGCTAAATACTTGTTAATATTAAGACTGCGCCGAGCGAAATGTGCCAAAACTGGCGGTCATAGTTAAGTGAATAAAATCAACACTTTTTGTTTAATACAAATATAATATATACATTTACCATAACAATGAATGTTTTTACAATAACTCCGTGTAAAACTTAAAATAATTAATATTTTCGCCTACAAAATTACGTAAATTTAAAAACGTAAAAAACGTAAGCTCGTGTTACGTGATTTTTAGATTATAACAGTAGAAATCTATCCTATTGTACAGCTTAAACGAAATATAAATAGTTATATTACAATTTATCTGTCCCAAATATTTAAGTTATTGGTTGACAATAAAGATACATATTTATCAAAAAAGCACTTCAAATCCTCCATGCAATTTTACTATGGCGGCCGCGCGCCGATTTGAATATGCGTCGCACGAGCTCTGTCATTGTCTGTCTTACGCTCGGCGCAATCTTAGTGCGCCTCAATATTCAGAAAAAGTACTAGTCTTTTGCCTTTCGTAATATTTGTGCTTATCTTTTGTTTAATACTGATCACAGTAGCATGTAAAATGTAGTACTAGTACTTGGTGTGCTCATTTTACTTACTAATATAAACGATTTGGCAGATGAGGTTATTTGATATTTGCGTAGATTTTAGTTTAGACTTTAAAAGAAAATATTAGTGTAATATACCTGTAATAAATAAAGAATGCTTAATTAGTGGCCAACCTGTTGTCACGAGTTGTTCAAGCCGCCCTTACGCCTCTGACATGGCTTAACGACTGCTGTCAATTTAACAACAACCGGGACTGACTTTTTACGTGCCCTCCGAAGCACGGAGACGCTCAGATGAAATACCACTAAGCGGTCACCTATCTATAGACTGACCGCACCCATCGTTGCTTAACCACGCTAATCGTTTACCGATCAGTGAGTGCAACTGGCTATGGCCTCTACTGCCTGTACGCCGAGTCTCGTGAGTTCAATCTATACTAATATTATAAAGCTGAAGAGATTGTTTGTTTGGTTGTTTGAACGCGCTAATCCCAGGAATGGTGGTCCGAATTGAAAAATTCTTTTAGTTTTGGATAGCTCATTTATCGAGGAAGGCTATTGGCTATATAAAATCACGCTACAACCCACGGGGGCGGCGTAGTAATCATAAACGCGGGTGAAACCGCGGGCACGATATATACGGCAAATAAGTTGTTATCCCTGGGACAGTTGGTAGCGCAATCGCAATCGGCTTAGGAAGGCGATGGCGACAGTCGCTTCTATATACGCAATACTTCGACCGAGTTCTTTCGAATTCGTCTACCGAAGTCGGCAATCGACCAACTGTAATTGCGCCATTCTATCACTGAACCAACGACATTCAATCCCAAATCAACAAATAAATGTCATTGACAAAAACAAACTAATATATCATACTAATAATACTTTTATAGTACCCATATTGGCCATTTTAGGCTGTATATTAAATTTATTTGTTTTAAAGAGCTTTAAAACGTTCACGTATCAATTGAAAGGGCTCCAATCGGTGCGTTCTACGGAACAGGACATAAATCCGTCCTGTGGCTGTATAAAGATTTCCCTATGGACCTATAATAAGAATTTTCCTTTGAATGTGTTGTCTTTCGATGGAAATATTCAATCGATTTGTTGAATAATCATTTGTTTTGTGGCGAGTTAGGCCGATTCTACGTGTTTTGTTGAAGTATAAAAATAAACATAATACAACAATATGCCTACTAAAGGGTACCTAAGGCATCCAATATTCGTGGACTGCCTTAGTGGGGCAGCAGTGCTGATTGCTGTGAATCCTAGATTTCATTCTTGGGTTCAATTTTTGGAGCAAGTTAACTATTATTTGGTTTTATCTGTTACTAGCTGACCCACGCAACTTCGTCTCTTCACATAAGATAATTTTCCCTAATATTGCAGCAGTTTTCATTGATGCTCCGTTCCAATTGGCTGTAGAGTGATGTTATATAGCCTTCCTCGAAAAATGGGTTACCCAACACAAAAAAAAAAATTTCAATTCGAACCAGTAGTTCTTGTTCAACCAAACAAACAAACTCTTCAGCTTTATAATATTAGTTTATATGAATTTTCATTAATAATACGGAATCTGGACAGCAAGATGCTCACCTCCTATTATATGGAACGTAAAAGCATAGCTGGCAGAATGTGAGGGTAATACAACTTTGTTTACCAACTCTGTGGCGTAGCGGTAGTAATTGCGACTGCTGTGCATGAGGTGTCAGGTTCGAATCCCGGGTCGGGCCAACAAAAAGTTATTGGGTTTTTTGTTAAGAAATCTTAATAACAGCCCGGAGTTAGGAAGTTGGCGGTGTTGGACACCCCCGTGCCTCGGAAAGCACGTAAAGCCGTTGGTCCTGCGCCTGATCTCTCTCCGGTCGTGTCGGCTTACCGTCCCATCGGATCATGAGTGTTAGGGAACAGAGAGTGCACTTGTGTTTGCGCACACACTTGTGCACTATGAATTCTCCTGCGCAGATGGCCAGTCTCCGTTAAAATTAGCCGTCGTGACCGAAATCATTAAAGATACTGGCGTGAGACTATGTAATGTTGAATGATGTAAATATATTTCAGTCGTATATCAAAAGGGATAGCAACCTTTTAAGAACACGTAAACTCAACGTGTATACTAAAATAGTATATTAAGAACTAGTTTTTGTCCGCGGCTTCGCATCCATAAAAGTAGGCTGGGTTAGTAAAAGTACTGTTTTTTTAAAATAAAATATAGCTTATGTTACTCAGTAATAATATAGTTCTGCAATAGTGAAAGAATTTTTAAAATCGGTTGAATAGTTTTTCAGTTAAATCCTTACAAATAAAAAATCTAATCTTCTCTTTTTATAACATTAGTACCTATAAAAAATTGGCACGAAGAGTGAATGCTCTGATATTCTGATGACCGGTCTAGTCTTAGAATAACTATCTTTTTAGGTCGGTTAGATAGGAATCGTTTTGTGTAAAAAATGATAGCTTGTACAGAAAGAGGGTGCAAATAGACAGGTCAGTCATAAAACTTTGATAATTTAGTTAGATATGATGAATTCTATCCGTCTTTTCTAAATGATTATTTGCTAGCATGTGATATGAATAGCATAGCAAAATGGATAACATTAAGTTTTGGTACTACTGCCTTGCCTTTTCTGGTATACAAGTGTGAGTCTACATTTCAAGATAATACGTTATGTTAAATTAACGTTTTTTTGTTTAAAATCATAGAGCGTAGAAGCAAAATACGTCCGCGTTGAAGTAGCGCATAGAGATACGAAGTGCGCAAGTTCGATGTTCGCGCAAGTCTGCAGTTAAAATAATAATACCTATGCCAAGTATGATCCCTGTATTACGGGTAATGTAGGTTCGATTTATGGACACAAAAATACTTTTACTTAAAGCAATGATTTGTGGATAACCAACATTTTTATCCGATGGTCGAACCGGCAGCACTTTGTGAGTTAATAGCACGTAATCTGTTGTACCATTGGCGTGGTCAAATCTTTTGTACGATACAACAAAATCCTAAGGAACGTGTCGTAGGGAACTTTAAAGAGATAGAAAAAAGGCATTCAAAAACAACAAAACTGAAACAATTTCCACTCCTAAAACAGTCAAAAACAATTATTTGTTAGTAGAATTTTTGTTCCTGTATCACGATTGAACACACTCAAGCGCTAACAGTAGTATAGTTATTACTTAATTACTTCATCCGTCCAGACCCTCACAGTATTTTATTCTATATACCTTATAATTAGTAAATACAGTTAACCTATATAGTAACGACATTGTCATCACAATTATCACTTAACAAATTAATGTTTAAATTGCATGTTCTCAAAGTAATTACAAGTAGATCAATATTTCTTCATTGGAGGAAAACCTGACATATGAAGGCTCCTACTGTTAAGTGCAATACCATTGCCTCAATTTGAAAAAGAAAAGCTATTTCTCGTTTTTACTTCTGAAGAGGCACAGCCCAGCTGATGATAAGCGGTTACCGAATCATAGAACCGTTTGCAATACCAGTATTATATATTTACCTATATAGTACGACCTATATAATACGGCACGTGCTTCTTCTTAGAGTGAGAAGGGTGAGGCCGTAGTCCATCACGCTAGCCCAGTGCGGGTTGGCAAATTTCACATATCTTCGAGAACATTATGGAGAACTCTCAGATATGCTGATTTCCCGGAGCGACAATTAACTATTTAATATGCAGATGTCTTCGAAAAGTCAGAGATGCGCGCCTTAGGATCAAACTTAACCTGGCAGTCCAACTGTCGCCCACTACGCTATCGTTGTGCTAATTTTATATACATATATATACTTGTAAAGACGGCTCCCTCCCTAATATTATATACCATACACCAGTATGTTATCCGTATAGTTGGTATTGTAAGTGGCAAGCATATGGTTCGGTTTATGGCAGCAGGTTACCAGTCTGCCATCATTTGCTATAACAGCGGTATCAATGCACGGTGCCGATCCAAAAGGCTTTAAAGTTAGAGTGAAAGGGATAAAATGAGATAAAGAGATATACGAGCCTCAGAATCTCTTACTCATCAGGAGAAACGCAGTAATGTAATTGCTATTGTAACGCCGTTTAACTTTGAGATTGTGGTAATTAATACTGTTTTACGTTTACGTAAACTATTCATTATGGATTTTATCTCGGCTTATTTAGATTATTACAAATTTAAGACCCATTTTTATTGACTCTCTCCCCGGCGTTTCGACTACTTTCCAGCTGGCATGGCACGGAGTTTTCCCGCGACTATGCGAAATTTAATTTTATTGTGGTAATTTTCCAGACAAGGCTTAATAGTGTCTTCACTAACTCATTGGCAAAGGCGCCTATTGTTCCATTGTCACTCATATTCTTTTGCCGTTATACAATACTTCTAGCTGTATACAGTATCACTCACGCTTATGATTACTGCTGAGCTTCTATGGCTCGTTGCGTGCCGTAACATAGGGTACATAATACTCTATGTTACTTCTAAATAAAGTAGCTCTCTAATGGGATTTTATTAAATCGATCCAATCGTTTTAAGTTTATTCAATACAAAAAAAACGTATAAATATTCCTCTTCTTTATAATACTTGTATACAAATAGACTTATAAAGGTACAGTAAGCAATTTGTTTATGGCTGCGTTTATTGCCCAGCAGTAAACAAAATGTTTATGAATACATTAATAAATTGTAATAAAAATGTGGCACCACAATAACACCAAACGCTATTTTTTAAGAATCGATAGGGATTTGATTGGAATTTCGGTAGCTTAGCGAGGAGACCAACAGACTGCAATGCAGAAGGTCTCGGGTTCGAACCCACGTTGCGCACCTCTGACTTTCGGAAGTTATATGACTTTTCGAAATTATGTGCGTATTGATTGACAATTATCGCCTGCTCCGTGCCTCGGAGAGCACGTTAAGCCGTCGATCCCGGCTGCCATGAACATATATGGCAGTCGTTATTCGGAAAGCCAGACCCTCTAATATACTGACACTGGTCTAGCCTTAGAGTATTGTTAGCCTTCGGGTTGCGAAAGTCAGGTGGCAGCCGCTCCGTGTAAAAACTGATATCCAGTCAAATCCGGTTAGACTAGAAAAGCCGACCCCAAGTGACTTGGGAATAATAAAGGTTAAGGAAGAAGGAAGGTAGGAATGCTATCATTGTAATAATTATATTATCAGCCTTGTTTATAAGTTAACCCAATGCTGACACGGGCCTGTCACTAATATGAAAAGGCTTCAGTGCGGGTTGGTAGGCTTCACATATCCTCGATAAAATTATAGAGAATTCTTAGACATGCAGGTTTCATCATGGTGTTCCTATACAGTTAAAGCGACCGATTATTAAATAGTTAATACGCACATATCTTAGTTAAGTCAGAAGTGGATGCCTTGGTATCGAACTTGAGACCTCTCCGTTGCAGTTCAAAGGTCTCGCACTAGACTGTGGCTTCTACCTAATCATGTTTTTAAATCTAACTGGATTAATTTGCGTTCCCCATTAAAGCCATAACTGTGTGTATGATATAAAAATAATGTACCCTAGTTCATTGCTGTATTTAATTATATTTAGTTGCCGCTTATCTTCAAATAAAAGAGGTTCTACACATTTAAAGCCTTCAATTTGACGAGTTACAGGCAGTTAACCCAGATGAAATACAATAATCTTTTCAGATCGACACTATGATAAAATTTACCCTACCTTAAACATTTTATAAAATTTGTGGTGAACAAGCAAGCTAGTCTGATGGTAAGTAACCTAGCTTGCACACGCTTCCAATAAAAGAAGCCTCATTTGTGGGTGGCGGATAAAATTATCCTTCAATCTCTATACTGCCAGCGTTAGGCACAAAGAAAAAAACCAGTAAGGTTTTGCCGATAGTACAAAAGGAGCGTTTAGTAGTATATTCTTCTTCAGAACACTACAGAAGTCTAATTGGTGGCGATTATTTTTAAACGAATGCTTCCGTTTTATAATTTCAGTGTCGCGGGGGACTTACACGGCGTAGTCATTTTCTTTTTTTTTAAATCTTTTTTTATTTAGCGGCTTTTATTACAGAGTAATATGTTAGCCCCATCGTGGCTTATTCAAGATACTAACTTACTGTAGGCGTAGTTTTTATTTTGGTGATATTTTGTTTCGGTTTGATTAACCAAAAAAGGTTTTTGTTTTTTTAAAGGCAATTCTCGCACTGGGTGTAGTTCCTGTGAAGCGGAGGACTTTACAAATATTCAAACAACGGACAAAGAACATCTTGGCTTGGAACAAGTATTTGTGGATTACACAAATTTATGTCCCTTGTGGGTATGAACTCACAACACTTGGCGCGACGGTTGTGGTGAAGTGACCACTTAATCACTACGCCACCAGGTTTCTGATAAGGTAGAGGAGCTTTTCTAGATTGGCTACTCAAGTTTGAGCGCGATCCAAGGTTTCGATTTAAAACAATAGCCGTGAGTTTCTTGTACTTAACCCTCAACTCACTAACCTATATATTTTGACGTTCATAAGTGTTACTTTGTGACCTGAATGAATAAATAATTTTAACATCTCACCATATACAAACAGCGGTGGCAGAATGATACCGGTGGTGTTATTGTTGTATTGTTCGAATTAGTATGAAACATTACACACACGACCCGGAGACAAAGCTAACATATCATAACATATCGCGGGTTCGATTCCCGCACAAGTCAAATATTTGTGTGCATGAACATGGATGTTTGTCTTGGTCTGGGTGTTTCTACGTATAATATGTATGTATTTACAAAAAAAAAAGTATATAGGTATGTTTATCCATTGTCTAGTATCCATAGTACAAGCTCTGCTTACTTTGGGCTAGATGGTGTTGTGTATATGTGGTAGAATATTATTATTATTATTATTATTATTATATAGCTTTTCATATATAGTTTTTAAGGTGAAATCTTACATCAACAAGCTCCTGTATCACGGGGGACTACACAAACATTCAAACAACGGACACAAAAATCATCTAAACTTGGAACAACCATTTGTGCATCATACAAATGTGTGTAATGTTTCAGGGAAGCCCCTTTAAGACTGCGCCGAGCGTAAGACAGATAATGACAGAGCTCGTGCGGCGCATATTCAAATCGGCACGGCCGCCATAGTAAAACTGTATGGAGGATTTCAAGTGCTTTTTTGATAAATGTGTATCTTTATTGTCAACCAATAACTTAAATATTTGGGACGGACAAATTGTAACATAACTATTTATGTTTTGTTTAAGCTGTAAAATAGGATAGATTTCTACTGTTATAATCTCAAAAATCACGTAACCCGAGCTTACGTTTTTGCATTTTTCGTGCAAATTCACGTAATTTTGTAGGCGAAAATATTAATTATTTTAAGTTTTTTACACGGAGTAATTGTAAACACATTCATTGTTATGGTAAATGTATATTTTATATTTGTATTAAACAAAAAGTGTTGATTTTATTCACTTAACTGTGACCGACTGTTTTGGCACATTTCGCTCGGCGCAGTCTTAAGCACATCCCTGAAACTTCATTACGGAAGCACCGGGCTAAACATTCAAGGCTTAGCTCACTTTACGGAACAAGGATAATGCTATACCTAAGTAACGTACAAGTGCTCCTCGTTTGTGGTAACAACCGATAGACGCGTTTAACTTTGTGTACGTGTCTCGCGGTTTTAACCGCTGTGCTAAGGTTCATAGCGTGGTTTTGGAAAGCTTATAATACATAGGCTATAAAATGCAAACAAGATTTTACATAGAGTAGTAGTTTCAGAGATTTATTTATTTAGCTTTATTTATCCCTTACAGACATTTAGATTAATCCTATTTATAAAGTATTCTGCTTTTTTTTTAATAATGTTAATATGTCTTAGAAGATATAATAGTATTGTGCTATGTATAAGGGCCTCCTTTTGAGGTGAAAGCCTCCTTCATACCACTCCAGCAGATTCTATCTTGCGCCAGTCTTGGACACAGAGTTCCCGCTACTTTAGCAATGTCGTCACTCCATCTTTCAGAGATTAGCGAGTTCAAATAAACAAATAGTCTCTTCAGCTTCATAATGTTAGTATCTATAGTTAGAATATATATGTATACATACGTCGTACGTACACCACTGAACTGAACTCCACTTTATCGGCTGAACCAAAAGAATAGCTGAAATAATATGTAATTTTTTTTAAATATTGTTTTGTAGTCTGTCGACTATTGAGATTCACAAATGAATCGCGTTTAGCACTGCGATCGCTTCTTTTTTTCAAGACAACAGCTGTTGGGTCCGCTAGTTCTAAAGACCTTTTTAGTGAGAATTTCTAAGTGTGGTCACCAAATTTACAACATAGGGAGGTTTAGATAAAAGCACAGCTACTAAAATGACACCCACGGTTTTAATCAATACAATAACTATTACACCATACACTACTAAATATACTCAAGCATTCAAATAACGATTCAACATCTAACTACAGTGTTGGAACGACCTGAAATTGGAATTTAAGGGCTATTTAAAAAAGTGGTCTTCTTTCAGGTATCTTTTCATAGGTTTAACCTTTTGACAATACCTAGCAACTGACAGAAATGTAATATTAATAACTACAATAAACTCACTAATCCATTAACTCTGACGTTCGTAAGTGCTTCTCTGTGACCGAAATGAATTTTGACTTTGACTTTGATTTTGTAGAATATAATAGTTACCCGCCAGATTAAACTGGTCGTATTTAAAATACATACACACTGAAGGGGTTATTTCACTTATACTATTTAAAGTATATACTTAATATACTTTAAATAGTATATATATGATAATGGAAAACGCCATATTACCATATGGTAATATGGCGTTTTCCATTATCATATATATTAAAACATAATTATTAATTTAATTCCGAGGTAAAATATAAATATGACAAATAGCCCTTATTAAAAATAATGAAATAATTTTAATTGCTATACCACGAAATTAGCCTTGACAGTGTAAAACAACTCTATATAAGCGTAAATTACTTGATATTCTAAGAAAAATAACTATTTCATGGAAAGCGTAATGGAAATGAACGAATCAGTATGCATACGCCATGCTTAGTAACAGCGACCCATGGCGAGTCATAGCGTGTTTCCCCATAAAACCATATAAAGTATAAAATTGACAATTCGCACGAAAACTCTAAATACCCTTTAATTACACAGAGTAGAGATCCAAAGCAGAGGTAGCAATTTATGACTGTCATTAAAAACATAGTACCTAGTTCTTAATGACATCCAATGACCAAATTGTCCGAAATTAACATTTAAAATCATGTATTCACAACATTTAATTGAATTTCTAGACTTGGAAACATACTTTGTTTCAACTAAATTGTATAGGCGAATGACAAATACAAAAACTCCAAGTCTCTTATTATGGTACACTGCCTCTTAACTGAACTTTAGCCTGAATTGTTTAAAGAGCCTTCTATACTATTAAATGAACAGACAATTTGTATTTAAGTTGTAAACAATTAAATTTACGTCCGCGATTTAACACGTGTAATATAATGTACGATATAACAGATCTAAGATTTTGTAATATTTTTTATGAATCCAACAATAAACTATACAATACGTGCATCAATTACATCTAATCAACTTATTTAAAACCTGCACTGTCAACATTGTCTGTGCAATATAACTGACAGTGCGTAGGTCTTACTACTTCACGTTCGATTTAACGAACGGTTGCAGTATGTACAGCCAAAGCGCATGCTTTCTTCCGACATACCTCCGCGCTGACTTCGCCACCCGTTGACCTTCTCTATAATGTTGGACGTTTTGCTACCTCTACTGTTAATTCTCTGCTCTGTGGATAAAATAGACCTCATTAGTTATTTGAAGATGTTGCGTATATGTAAAATTGTGTTGATGAATATTGGTTGGTTAATCATTTATGGTTTTGAATAGTGAGACGCAGAAGACAATACCATTTTGCTTAAATGATTTGCTATTATTGATTGTGCGTTTAATTATTTAAAACATAATAACATTTTATGTTTTCATGTCACGTTAATATCGTATACAGTGCTAACGATATATTTACCATGAAATTTTAGTACAAATATTTTAAAATCTCAAATCGTTGCTAAATAATATTTGAATGAATATTAATGATTGCTATTCTTCTCTCTTCTCTCTTAGCCTTTATTATTCCCAAATCACTCGGGGTCGGCTTTTTCTGGTCTAACCGGATTTGTCTGGATATCAGTTTTTACACGGAGCGGCTGCCACCTGACCTCCGCAACCCGAAGGCTAACTATACCCTAAAGCTAGACCAGTGTCAGGATATTAGAGGGTACTGACTTTCCCAATAACGACTGCCATAGATGTTCATAGCAGCCGGGACCAACGGCTTAACGTGCTCTCCGAGGCACGGAGCAGGCGATAATTGTCAATTAATACGCACATAATTTCGAAAAGTCATATAAAGTCTAAAGTCTCAAATAAGTCTTCATTGGAACTAATAATGTCGTTAATAAGACAGTATTCGTTCATCTTTTAAAGATGTGATAAGTTTCACCGAGATATGTTTCCTTTTACAGAAAAAAAAAAGAAATTGAAATATTTCTAACACAAAAAGGAGTATCAATATTTACTAATTTTGTTTGCCCACCGTTCTATTTCGTTCAATAGACTAGCATAAAAGCAATAACGCCACACGTCGTTCTAGACTGCCGTCACGGGGGACTGGCCATTTCCGAATGCGACGCGACGACTCGGCGGCGACAATGCGACTTAAATGCCACTTTTAATCTTAGCACACTTGATTAAAAACTGTTTAGGTGCGGTGGATTAAGGTTTTGTTTATGTGCTTTGTGGGATGGCGCTTTACTTTTGTTTACGGCTGTCTTCATTTACTTAAATGGCTTCTAAGCAGGTAATGATTTCACTGTTATATGTGGCTGCAATTTACTCAACTATTATATACTTACTCGTAGTTCAGCTAGTTTCGAAAACATGAATACGTACGTACATCAGCCGTTCCAAAATTAATAGGGAATTTGACTAGCATTTTTTTAATATTTATGTCAATTAGTTACGTTATTCATATACTAAGAATTTTTATATTTACTTGAATATAAACAAGATACAAGCGTTTTAAATCTGTTAATAAATGGTATTAAATCGGGTGATTGCCATATGACAGAAAAGAGTGCACGATGCAAATTATGATGTAACCGCTATTTAAATGCAGTTGTCTGAAGGAGATAGCGAAATATTCGTACTACTACCCACTATTTCGTATTTCTAAATTTAAATTTTTAATTACACACTTATTTTGCAATTGGTTGACACTGTTTACACAAAAAGAGTTCTTTTGATTTCTATTTGCTTTTGATATAAAATAATGTACAAAATCAAATTCTTTAGATAACCATATGAAAAATATTGGCATGTATTCTATATTATGAGTGTAATTGCCAGAACATTGCAGGTACACGTGTCAGTAAATATAATACCCATTCCTTCTCCCTAGACTTCTATTATTCCCAAGTCACTTTGGTCTTCTGGTCTAACCGGATTTGACTAAATATCAGTTTTTACACGGAGCAGCTGCCACCTGACCTCCGCAACCCAAAGGCTAACGATACTGACTTCCCAATAACGACTGCCATAGATGTTCATGGCAGCTGGGACCGACGGCATAACGTGCTCTTGGAGTGCTCTGAGACACGGAGCAGGCGATAATTGTCAATCAATACGCACATAATTTCGAAAAGTCATATAACGTGGGTCCGAACCCAAGACCCTCTGCATTGCAGTCTGTTGGTTTTCCCACTGAGCTATCGCCGCTAAATATAATACACATTTATTAATAATACTTTTTATTGCAAAGTATGCTTCTTAGTTCGCCTTGCCTTGCCTTGCCTTCAACATTGACACGATTTGTTGCATCGACATAATTGGATTTCGACATTTAGATACCGATTTCCAAGCACAAAACTTTTTCATTGTGTCTAGATATGGTTATATTGATTCATTAAGAGCCAACGAGCAAGACACATGATTCTTTTTATATCGGAGAACGGAAGCAAAGACACGCGTTAGTGAAGCATAATGCCGCTTTTGGAAGTCAGTGATTGAGATAGTGGTCTTTATTAGACTACGTTTTAGCACTTGCAATCAGGCGAAGGGAATTAATTTCAAGAGACGAGTATGAAAAAACATATTGCATCGTTTTATTAAAAGTTTTTTGTGGTAAACTTTTATCCTTATTGCAAAATTTTGCTTTGATACTATCATATCCCAAATATGATGTAATTGGATGGCTCAATATTTGCTTTGATTATTATATTCTATATATTCGATATTTTCCCTTTGTAAGATTATCTCTCACATATTGACATTTACCTAATTATAATTGACGGAATTGCCTTTTAATGACAAGTGCTGATTATGGGCATAGTTCCAGATTCTACGCTACTATTTGAGGCGCTCATAGCCAGTTGCACTCACTGATCGGTAAACGATTAGCGAGGTTAAGCAACGCTGGGTGCGGTCAGTCTATAAATGGGTGACCGCTTAGTGGTATTTCATCTGAGCGTCTCCGTGCTTCGGAGGGCACGTAAAAGGTCGGTCCCGGTTGTTGTCAAATTGACAGCAATCGTTAAACCATGTCAGAGGCCTACGGGCGGCTTGAACAACTCTTGACAACAGGTTGGCCACTAACCACACGAAAAAGAAAAAAGAAAGAAAGCTACTATTGAGATTGACTCGGTCACCCAGTGGTATTGAATGTGACTACTTTGCATGACGTCTTGGGTTCGATTCATGGATTGGTCAAAGTATTTTCTGTCAAGAAATTTTGCGCTGCCGTAGACGGCAATATACTTGCTCCCTATTATGTAGTACATGGAACTTTAGTTCGCGAAATGTGGATGGAATACACCTTTGACTTCTCTTTCGGATACAAGACGTGAATCTATAAGCATATGTTGTCAAGGAAATGGTCAAAAACCACACTGGTTTTTTAGTAAAAATGCAGCACATGATTTTCACTCAAAATTTCCATAGGCCTCTATATATATTAATTACTCTGTGTAATCGTGCAGACCTACCCCAACGTTTTTCATGCGCCATAAATGATGCACGCATACTTAATTTAATAGTTATGATTAAACGGTAGTACGAGGAAGTTCACGACCTTTAATTAACTGTAATTATTCTTGTTATTTTGTCATTGAAGTATTATTTAGTAATTAAAAACTGACGTCTAAATTGTATGATGACTTTTTGCAGGGAAAAGTTCTCGTGCAATTTTATAATGATAATCTTATTAATACTTTATAATTATGTTAGTATTAATTAATTATAAACTAAAGTATTAAATTGCATTTTTATAATAACAGTCCATTTATATTATAAACTAAAGTTTGCCGGCGGATACGCTCGCGTAAATGTAGGTTATGTAATTTTTTTATCCCACGGGAACAATACTCTTTATGAAAGAAAGGTACCCTATGTCCTTTTTTATTGCCCTGACGACGTGTACTTACGACTTATTTTGATCTCTTTAAATATAATGCGGTTTTAAGTTTGGTGATCATTTACTATTTTTGACTGTTATATTTTACTATATCTGGTGATAAGTTAAACACAAGCCATAGATGTTTGCCTAATTTAGAAGAAAATAAGAATAATGAAATAAAAAGAAATAATAAAGTAAATGAACTAGTCAACTCATCCCGCGGGTCCAGCTTAGAGCAGGGTCGGTTAACTACAGAGCCAGCATTTAATAACTGGCCTCATGTAAGGCCATTAATAAATTATATTCAAAAGCAATAAAATAACAGACATTAGGGCAAACCAGATTTGGAACACACTTCCATGTATAGATGGACGAAGACTTGCGCCTGCGTATCCTCGAAGGGGTAAATAAAGAGGCCCCTTTTCCTACATTTCACCACGTATGTTTTAGGTCTTACCACAGAGTCCGACATAATATGACCTGTTGCCATTTGCCGGGCACATTACATAGACATGCGTCTCATACTCTGTGCTGTGTCTGAGAATTATGGTATTAATAAACGAAAACGACATCACAATGGACCGAAAACAAGGCAGTCTATATTCGAATACCAACGGAATAAGTCTCAAATTTTTGTCGCAAGTATTTGATAATACGACTATATGTCTACTATGGGCTCGACTCTGGAGTCGAATCTGGTAATCAGGGCAGTCTATAATTCAAGCCATTCTTATACCAAAGAAATGCTTTGGAATTGCGGATATGTATTTGAGTAATTAGACCGTTGTATACACTTTTATTTTTACGTAGGGGAATGTATTCGCGCATACCCTCCGTAGGGCGGGCGGAGGGGTATGTCGGGCTCAACCGGGGAAAGATTGAAAGCCCCGGGCCCTACCGACTAAACTTCTCACGGTGTTTCTTCTCGCGATCTAAGCCTCGCCTTTCGCTTTCGATTCATCCTGCAGAAAAATTGTTTTGCCTAATAATGTCCTTCACAACGAATTTTGGCCACGGTGGCCAATGTTAACGGAGATTGGCCATCTACACAGGAAATATTATAGTGCACAAGTATGTGCGCAAACACATAACACACAAGCGTACTCTCCCTTAATTCTCATGATCCGATGGAATGGCAATCTGACAGGACCGGAGAAAGATCAGACGCAGGACCGGCTTTACGTGCTTGCAAACGCACGGGGGTGTCTAACAACACCAATTTCCTAACTCCAGGCTAGTATTGAGATTCCTTAATAGAAAAATTCAATAACTTTTTGTTGGCGCGACTTGGAATTTGAATCCGAGACTTTATGTACAGCAGTCGCATTCACTACCGCTGCGCCGCGGAGGCCTAATGTCCCAAAGCTACAAAGGCGCAATATTATGTAAATAAGATAAACTTTATGACCTTTATCAATAAATAATACAGCTATCTAACACTGATCCATCCATATTGGCTTTGCTGAAGTCGTTAATATATTGATGTACAAACAATCCAATACAAAACATGTTTGTTATATTTACGACCGCGTTAAAATATATGTTTAATATCTTCGTCAAACATTGGATTAACGACCAAATCGGTTATGTATTAAATGATAATAAATGGTTTAGCTATAACTATGATATAAAGACTGGTAATCTGGATGTTTGTTAATATGGTTAGTTTTTTAGTTACTCAATGATTCGTAAACCGTTAAACGGATTTTGAGATCTATTCTTACTAATAGACCTCGGCCTGGATTGACTCATAGGCTGCCTTTTATATCGATATATATTTTAGTAAGATTCATACGATCAAAACCGCGGGCAATAATTAGTATTATAAATGTAAAAATATGTAAGATGTTTGCTTATTTGTTAGTAAATCACGTGTAAATCGTTGAACGAATTTGGATGAAACTTAGCTCACAGACAGACAATAAACACTTAGGACTTATCTTACCATCTTCAGATAGCATTTATCTATAAGATAAAAGTTTCGCCATCTCTCTTCTTTAACCTAACAAGAGTGAGACAACATGCGATTTATCTTTCGGATAACTTTTATTTGTAAGTTGTAGGACTGGTCGTTAGGATTCCTTTTATCCCGATATTGGTTTGGATCGGCAGTTATTAGTATTATAAATGTGAATGTTTGTAAGCCTGTTTCCTTATTGTTACTCAATTAAGCGTAAACTGTCCACGATAAAGGTTTTTTTGACAGAGACTTTTGCTCTGACACAAATTTCGTGGCGTAGGCGACTTTGCAAATATTTGAGTAACTGATCATCAGACTCGGAACAATTATTTGTGGATCACTTTCTTGTCCCGTGTGAGGACCAAATCCACAACACACAAAACAGTGGCGAGACGACGACTTTAACCACTAATCCATCCGTGCAATCGCGAAACATAGTCGCGCCTACAGCCTCAATTAACGTTTAATTATCGATACATTCAACTGGTTGGTTTTGGACAAATTTATACTCTTCGTGAGTCAAAGGCCGCGAATTGACTGTCGCATGTTTTCAGCTGCTATAATAGCAACCAATCACAACAGTTACTATATCTGCAGTGCTCATCAGTAGCAAATTAGCTGCGTTAACATGACGCATTCGCATGCTTAAGCATCCGTTCTTATGCGTTCGATTGATTAAGCATCCCTTCCGCAATCGGTTGTAAAGAACTGACTCGATGTGGCAATGGCAATAAAATATCAGCCCTGTATTAAATTGTCCCACTGGTGAGGACAGGCCTCTTCTCAAGGTAAGAAGGGTTAAGCCATAGTCCATCATACTGGCCCGGTGCGGGTTGATAGACTTCACACACCTGCGGTATCTTTTTTTATGGAGAACTCTCAGTCAAGCAGATTTCCTCACGATGTTTTACTTCCCCGTTTAAGCGAGCGATAATTAAGACTGCGTCGAGCGTAAGACCGATAATGACAGAGCTCGTGCGGCGTGTATTCAAATCGGCAAATGGAGGATTTGAAGTGCTTTTTTAATAAATATGTATTTTTATTGTCAACCGATAACTGAAATATTTGGGACTGACAAATTGTAATATAACTATTTATGTTTCGTTTAAGCTGTAAAATAGGATAGATTTCTACTGTTATAATCTTAAAATCACGTAACACGAGCTTACGTTTTTGCTTTATTCGTGCAAAGTTACGTAATTTTGTAGGCGAAAATATTAATTATTTAAACTTTTTTACACGGAATAATTGTAAACACATTAATTGTTATGTAAATTTTATATTTGTATTAAACAAAAAGTGTTGATCTTATTCACTTAACTGTGACCGCCTGTTTTGGCACATTTCGCTCGGCGCAGTCTTAACTATTTAATAAGTATATAACTTTGAAAAGTCAGAGATGCACGTTAGGTTTGAACTCGAGACTTCTGCGTGGCATTGTAACGGTCTTCCGCTAGGCTATCGCTTGACAATTGGCAATAGGCTTAGATTCGTATGTATCTTCATAGGACATAGCTGTTTTCAATAGGTATAATACGAATCGGTGCTGATAGATGTAATTCAGATAATAAATATTCATTCATTCATCATTTGATTAAAGTAGAGCAGATTGGCAATCTTCAGTGTGCTGTATACTGTAGTATTGCTGGTGATTAAATCCGCTCAGTCGCAGCATGTCCACTTTGCAAACTGTCTACAGGTCACAAAATGTCCCTTACTTGAAATGTCTCATATAGTTCTATAGTACCATATTATGGTTATAGATATCACTAAAACTACATTAAATGATAATTTTAGTAATAGGTATCTACATATCTGAATAATATACCTACGTATGACTATTGAAATCTTTGTTCGCGATTCGTACTTCATGATCTTTTTACTGATACCAAGGAATTGGAAACAAGGGATATATGCGAAAGGGACGTTTTGCGAAAGGGATATTCTGAGGAAGAGACATTTTGCGACCTGTGGACATTTAGCAAAGTGGACATTCTGCAACTGAGCCATTAAATCGGCAACCTATCGGCAAGGTCTATTAAGTGTGTATATTTGTACACCAAAATTTCATCTATACTAATATTATAAAGAGGAAAGATTTAATTTTTTGTTTATAAAGATTAAACTTAGAAAATAATCAACAGATTTAAAAAAATCTTGCACTATTAGAAAGCTATATTATCAGTGACAAGAATAGAAAAGAGTATTTTAAGCTGGTTTGGGCATGTAGAAAGAATGGACGAGGAAAGACTGACTAAGAAAGTTTAAAACGCTAGTGTGAATGGAACAATCGGACGAGGAAGACCTAGGCGAAAGTTTCTTGATCACATCGGAGGCGTTCTGGACAAAGGCCAGGTTAAGAGCACCTTGAACCGACGGGCGTGTATGAGAAATACGATGAAAGTGAATGAAGCCAGAGAAGTGTGTCAGGATCGTAGCAAATGGAAATCCGAAGTCTCTGACTACCCCTGTGGGAAACAGGCGTGAATCTATGTATGTATGTATGTATTATCACTGAGTAACATAAGCCATATTTTATTTAAAAAAATAGTACTGTTACTAACATATCCTAAGTACTTAGTTATATTTTAACCTTTTGAACGCCACGCCATAACGGCACCTCCATATCCTGTACGCCAAGCCCGAAAATCGATATATTATATATTGTTTTTTATGATCAAATATTTCAATAACTAATAACAATTTTGTTTGCTGTATACAATTAAGTAATAATTGGGGATTCAATTTTTAAGTTGTATCACTAAAACACAGAAAACTAATGATTTAATATGTTTATTTTGTATTTTTCTATGAACCGAAAAAAAAACAGTTTTGTCGAGTATAGACAACGTTGGCGCACAGGGCACGCTTGCGCATGTCGAGTATAGACGACGTTGGCGTTCAAAAGATTAAGACCCCGTGTTGCAGAGCGTTAGCCTATTGCTGTCGACCAGAGACCTCTTGATCATACGCACAATCGATTTCATCGACTTAAGTAAGCGTACAACAAGTACGAACAGTTCGATGTTTAGCCCGACTACTTGAACAACATCAATACGTAAAGTGTTCATTGTTAGCATTCTTCCTAATTGGTTTATTTGCTTAAGATATTTTAATAAACTTTCAATAATAAGAAAGTGATATCAAATGGTAGGAAGTTAGTTAATCCTAAAAAAGTTTATTATTTAATATTAAAGGGATAAGCAGGGATAGCTCAGTGGGGAGACCAACAGCCCCGGGCCAGTGGACGGTGGAGGCCATTCGGCCGGTCCTCCGGGGATGGATAGGGCGGCGATTCGGGTCGCTGACCTTCCGACTGGTGCAGGTGCTTTCCGGGCACGGATGCTTCGGAAAGTATTTGCACCAGATTGCGAGACGGGAGGCGACCCCGGCCTGCCACGAGTGTGGGGCGCCGAAAGACACGGCGCTCCACACGCTGGAGGCGTGTGACGCGTGGGGGCCGCAGCAGCACACGCTTTCGGCCATAATAGGCGGAGATCTCTCCCTGCCGAGCGTGATCAACGCCATGCTCGGCGGCGAGAGGTCGTGGCAGGCAGTGGTCTCCTTCTGCGAAGCTGTCATGGCGCAGAAGGAGACCGCGGAGAGGGTCAGGGAGAACAACCTCCTCGCTGACCCTCTCCGGCGCAGACGGACGGGAGCGAGAAGGAGGCGATTTGCCCGCCTTTTCGCTCCTGTATAGTGGGGTCACTGGTACAGAGTCGGGGGACTCTCTACCGGCTTGCACGGCCCCACACGTCTGGGGGATGGCCTTGGTGAGCAAGGCCTTCCCTCCATAGGTGCTGAGGCCCGGTCACCATCAGCCGGGCCAACCGCCGGGGCGGGATGGTGATTGCTAACGCGACCCCATCCCGCCCCACTCCGTCGGCGGAGGGACTGCTCACCCCAGGTTTTTAGTGTGTATACCGACCCCCTTCAGGGGGGAAGAGTCTCACATAACCACCCTTCCCCCCCCGGGGCAGGAGGTATGCATAAAGGATTTTCCTGGGTCAAAAAAAAAAAAAAAAAAAGTGGGGAGACCAACAGACTGCAATGCAGAGGGTCTCGGGTTCGAACCCACGTCGCGCACCTCTGACTTTCGGAAGTTATATGACTTTTCGAAATTATGTGCGTATTGATTGACAATTATCGTCTGCTCCGTGCCTCTTAATTTCAATGCCTAACATCACTAAGTCAATAACGATAATATGACCATGATATAACTTTTAAAATTTCACGTTGCATGATAGTCAGCTTGTGACCACGGCCGGTGTAACCTGTAAAACGTCAAGCATAAAAAAGGTAAACGTTATAAATGATCGCGTTAATACCCGTTACCTATTATTATATATGATTATATTATATTATTAGATATTAGATTAAAGCAGCGATAGCTCAATGGGGAGACCAACAGACTGCAATGCTCCCAATGTCTGTCTCTGACTTTCGGAAGTTATATGACTTTTCGAAATTATGTGCGTATTGATTGACAATTATCGCCTGCTCCGTGCCTCGGAGAGCACGTTAAGCCGTCGGTCCCGGCTGCCATGAACATCTATGGCAGTCGTTATTGGGAAAGTCAGTACCCTCTAATATCCTGACACTGGTCTAGCCTTAGGGTATCGTTAGCCTGCGGAGGTCAGGTGGCAGCCGCTCCGTGTAAAAACTGATATCCAGTCAAATCCGGTTAGACCAGAAAAGCCGACCCCAAGTGACTTGGGAATAATAAAGGCTAAGAGAGAAGAAGAACTAGATATTGCCCGCGGTTCCACTCGCTTCAATGTAGGTTACGTTAATAAATTTATTTTCCTCGGGAAACAGTACTTCTTTCTAGATTATAGTTACCCTATGTCCTTTTCTGTTCTTCTAAAAAGGTGTATGCGAATATGTGAAGTCTGCCAACCCGCACTGGTGGGCCAGCGTGGTGGACTATAATCTTACCTCTCTCACACTGAGAAAGACCCTATAAGAAGCCAACTACCCAGCAGTGGAACAGTTTAATACAGGGCTGATATATTATATGGAGTTCTTATTGTTGTTGGTAAATATTTTCCTACACCATAAAAGTCACGATTGCTTAAATACTTTGAAATAAACTTTACTTTCCTAAATCAAATCGAGTAATAAATGAATCGAATCATCCGAAAAGTGTCAAAGTTTGTCGAAATTGTCGCAAATCAATTGGTCCACGTCCTTATAATTTTGTTCCTAAGCGGTATTATACGTGATAAGACTAAAATATTGTATTTTGTTCCGCTGAGGTTTAACGTTCCTGTTTTTATTTGGCGATTTTTAGACTGCTAACTTGGTTTTAATAAAGGTGATTATTTATAAATAGTTTTTTTATTGCCATAGGTATTTATTAATAATGCGTTGTTATGAAGTGAAGCACAAATAAGAATTCTGAATCTCGTTCGGAACTTTAGTACGAAATAAAGCCTTTACCACTGAACCGATTAGGATTTATTCCTAATTAAAGTAACTACGTTAGTTTTGATTGGATTGACATTTATTTCGTTTTGATATACTAATTTATTAAAGTTTATTTTGCACTTTGATTGCGTCCCATGAACATAAAGAGACACATCTTAAGTATTGATTAGTTAATATTGTCTTCTATTTACGCGAATATTATTCATTGAAATTAAACTGCTATATACGGATTTTATCGCGTTGTTTATTTGACACTTTATTACAAAATTTTGAAAATTGTTACACTACTACTACTATTAAACTTTACTAATTTTTAAGCTAATTAAATTATTATTAAACTATTTAGATTTCATTTATTTTTACACTTTCCCCGACGTTTCGGTTGCTTTTCAGCAGCCATGGTCACGGGGAGACTCTCCCCGTAATAAAGTGTCAAATAAACAACGCGATAAAATCCGTATATAGCAGTTTAATTTTATAGATTAGTTACTTTTCGTAATTTTTTTTAATTCACACCTTGACAACGTCTACGTTTTGTTGTTATAATATATCATAACGTAGACGTTTTACTATAACGGTATTATATACAAATTCTAGTTGGTACTTTAAAAGAAAGCTTCAATAAAAATACGATGTCAATTTGGATATCAAAATTATCTGTTTTATTTAAACTTCTCTAAGTACTAATTGCATACGCCTCCTATAAAAGAGTACCTTGGCAATTGTTTGAAGTTGAACGACCTATCCTTTGCAAATCTTAACTATAATTGATAGCTGATCATTTATTTGTCAACCTCAATGATTGAGAATGTCGTTCATTTATTATATATATTCACATGCCGGTTACGATCAGACACAGAGCTGATTTTTTATCGAGCAGGAACACCTTATTTTGATTCCTACATATCCTTGAATATTTTTTGACAAAGTCTTACTTACATTGGCGAAACATTACAAAATAATCCGTCGCCATCTTTGAAACAAATAAAATAAAATGAAGGTAATACGCGTAAGTATATTTGTCACATGTAATGGTACAAGCCTTAACTTTATTTTTCAGCTGTAAGCTTCTTTCATACAGAATGTACGCATATGAGATTTCGCGAAGCCTTGGATAAGCCCTTAGTAAACAAACAAATTGTGATTACTACATTTCTTTGTGTTGCTTTGAAAATGTGCGGGTTAGTTGCTGTTTTATAAGATGAATAATGTCTATCAAAGAGAATTTTGTTTACGACGGCCCTTCGTAACTTAGGCATTTGCACAGGAGATAATTTTTGTTATGCACAAGAGTGGCAGCAAGCACAAGTGCACTTTATTCCTTTACCTATTCTAATAGTTCAATGGGATGGTAAACTGATACGAGCAGAGGTCGATCAGGCGTAGGACCAACGACTGTACATGCTTTTATATACTTCCAAATGCTTGAAATAACGTTAACTTTTTAATTTTAGACCATAGGTACTAAACATTTTGTGAGAGAAAACTAATAACTCGTTTTGATGGCTGGCAGACTTGGCAGTCTGCAAGTTTGATGCCCACCTTATGTTATTCGATTCCCGTAACCTATAGGTACTTGCAACACCAGTATGGTATAGATCAGTGGGTCGCCAACGCTTCTATGGAGTTGCTATGTTGCCAGGTAAGATGGAATAAACAGACTGGTTCTTTGCTGACAGTATAGTAACTTCTTAAGGAGTCTGACAAGCTTACTGCCAACGAGAGCATTGCCAGCCTTAGTGGCAGCGACGAGGTGATCACTTAAACCATTTCGGCATCTGTTCAGTCATATGATCGAAGCCATACTCACAATTAAAACGGCAACCATGTATTATAATGTTGCATTGGTATATCTCTCGCATTAGAAGTGACAGCTGCAATTATTTAATTGTGTTTGCATATTATTTAATTCTAACCACAAACACGGTGGTGATGTTATGTATGAATGTCAAATTTTGTCTAAGAACAGTCAACCATCAAGTGTATGATCATTATTTATGTATAATATCGTCTTTGATTAGCTGGTGTCATATTTTTTGGTTACTTAACTTCCACAAGTATATATTTCAACGTGCAATAAATATCAAAACATTATCATGTCAAGAATACATTTGAACGTTATTTAGTGTGTAACATTTCAGTATAGTCATGTTAAAGGTTCTGTAATGGCTCACATGAATTAAGTAAATTCCGGTAAACAAGTTTAAGATTCGTCTTATCTAACATTTTGTTAATACTCTGATTATATATTTGAAGATAACTTACATTAATAAATAATCTATATATATAATAATCAATTGCTGTTCGTTTGTCTCGCTAAAACTCGAGAACGGCTGGGCTGATTTAGCTGATTTTGGTTTTGAAATGTTTGTCGTAGTCCAGGGAAGTTTTAAACGGTGAGAAATTATTGAAAACTTCGTTAGGATAGGTGATACGAAATACACGGGGTCATCTAGTTATATTTGACGACTCGATGGCGTAGTGGTTAGTGTAACCGACTGCCACGCCTGAGGTCGCGGGTTCGATTCCCGCACAAGTCAAACATTTGTGTGCATGAACATGGATGTTTGTCTTGGTCTGGGTGTTTCTATGTATAATATGTATGTATTTACAAAAAAAAATGTATATATGTATGTTTATCCATTGTCTAGTACCCATAGTACAAGCTTTGCTTAGTTTGGGCTAGATGGTGTTGTGTGTATGTGGTAGAATATTATATAATAAAAACATAGGATGTTGCTGAAATGTCGATATTTGTTAGAAATTGCCATGATATTATATAGTCAGCATTATATTAAAATAGTCATTGCGAATTATGGTACTTTGTTGAAATAAGTCACTGTATTCAAATATCATTCGAACGCGTACTTTTATTTTCTAAGTGGCTTGGTATACGTCACATCTACTAGGGCCCAGTGGTTAACCAGCGCTGGGTACATACCTGTGCCCGGTATCAAACTAAACTAACAGTATGTATGTATCTTATGTGGAGGCCAGTCAGTGCAGACCGGCGACACTTCGACCCAGTGGGATCTTTTGTGTCGACACTCTCCCAATAACGACTGCCATAGATGTTCATGGCAGCTGGGACCGACGGCTTAACGTGCTCTCCGAGGCACGGAGCAGGCGATAATTATTGTCAATCAATACGCACATAATTTTGAAAAGACATATAACTTCCGAAAGTCAGAGGTGCGCGACGTGGGTTCGAACCCGAGACCCTCTGCATTGCAGTCTGTTGGTCTCCCCACTGAGCTATCGCTGCTCAAACACACAGTAACATAATACCTATTTTGGCGCGGCCTCGAAAGCTGTCCAAGCTTTTTTTGGCTAATTATTTATGTATGTATTTGTATATATTATGTTAAGGTAAGGTAAGGTACTTATTATGTTTTTATATCCAAAATACTCCTTGGTGTTAATGTTTTTATGTAATGTTATCTAGTGTGTTGTATCCAAATAAATATATTTTCTTTTTTCTACTTAATATAACATCTCTTGGGTTTTTGATTACATCACATTTAAGTGGGCAAGGTTTATTTATTTTATTTATCATTGCGTTATCTAAATTTATTGCGTGCGCCAAAAATATAACAATATCGCAGTACAAACACACTTAAAGTGGCCATAAAGCCTCTTGTTCTTGGTCATACATAAGAAATGTACATAAAAGTATAAGATATATGTTTATTGTCGATGTATTAACTGCCGAACGTGATCACTATTGTCAATTCCCAGGAACATTACTAGTTTTTAATATGATGGTAGTTCCATTTACTAATTTGAAGCAGTGGTGGCCCAATGAATATGGCATTTGAACTTACGATCAAAAGGCCGTGGGTGCTAATCCTATCTATTGCACTATAGACGTAAACTACTCCTAACACAAGCTTAGCTGAAAGGAATAACAATAATACTAATAATTTTAATTCCAAATAAAAAAATTATAGACAACTGTCGGACTAGGGATATTTTCTGTATTGCGGAAGGTCATTGTAAACATTCAAACAATGGATTCAAAGAACACACGAAGCCCATACTTGGAATATCTATTTGTAGATCGCACATATATTTGGCCAGTGTGAGATTCGAACCCAGAACACTCGGCGTTGTGGCAGTGACGAAGCGACCACTTTAACCGGACTGGACATCTGCGCAGGCGATATTATATAAACAAGTGACAAGGCCAGAAACGTGCGTACGTGATTTCTGAACGGGGGTGTGTAATACCGCCAACATCCTAACTGTTGCTTCCTGGTTGCTATTGATAAATTTTAGATTTCTTGGTCTGACTTTGATTCGAACCCGAGACCACATACAGCAATAGCAGCTGCTTTTGAGACATTTTAGATATTTTGTTCAACTCGGGATTCAAACCCAAGATGCACAGCAGTTGCATGCACTATCTACGCCTCTGAGGCAATTTTACAATACGTCACTTAAGACGTGGTATTACCATATCTTTGTGATACAAATTAGTGTATTGCTAATGATGCTATGCATTGCAAAACTAGGTCATTCTAGAAAGTAAAACTTGCGTTTTTAAGTGTACCGCGCGCGTCTTTCCTTTGACAAAGCGTAGTAGTACCAGCGGAAAGTACAGTCATTCATAAAAGTGAGTCGTCCTTTATGTTTGCACTTTACGCTTCTATTATTTTGCAAGAACAGAATATAGCTTGCGTATTTTATTTGTAGTTATGGCCTCAGAATGTGGTCTGATTAGATCTCATATTTATTTCAGCGGATTATTCAGGCCCACGTAGTACTCACTGCTTCGATAGCGTAGTGGTTTAAGTAGTCAACTCACCAAATGCTGTGGGTTCGATCCCCGGATGAGGTAAATATTTGTGTTATGCATAATTGCTATTCCGGGTCTGAGTATTATTTCTGTCTGTAGTTTGAATGTTTGTAAAGTCCCCCGCTACACAGGATTTATTCCTAGTGTTGAAAAAAGATAAAAAATTGAAGCGCCGACGGCCTTTTGTAAATGTATCATACTTTCGATTGCGTCGTGCGTTTGATTCTTTCCAGTTACACTATCATGAATAGAAATAATTTGTTTAACGGCTGGTCGTGGTTGAATAACGGTTAACGGTTAACCGTTAACGAATAACGGTCGCGCCCAAGCGTCAGCCCTGGTGCGAAAGAAGTATTTAAAAAAACTTCTGCATAAAATTAATATGTAATAAAACTTTTCTCAACTCGGCAATCGAACACGGGATCTGACGTTTAAACCTATGCTTAGCATATAGCTATAACGCTGGATGAAAATATTGTGATCTTATGAATATGGAAAACTTTTTCTTCATCTTATTATCGATGATGTGTGAGTCCCATTAAACCACATTTAGCCAGTTATTTTTAGTAAAACATAGCCCGCCTTACGGATGGTGCCTGTATGGCGGAGGACTTCGCAAACGTCAACAACGGACACAAATAATACCCAAACTCAGAGCCACCATTTGTGGATCACTCATTTTTTTTGTTTCGTGTGGAATTCAAACGCGTAGTGCGTTTGGTGCTGCTCGGCGCACTGGCAGTGGCGAGACGACCGCTTAAACCATTACGCCATACGTGCATTCAAAATATGTGTAATATTGACAGGCATTGTATCACGATTCATGAACATACACGACATAGACTGAGCAAACAAAATAGTAGATTTAATCTACTACTATATTCTGTTAATCAATTAATGATAATTTTTACAATTATCGCCTGCTCCGTGCCTCGGAGAGCACGTTAAGCCGTCGGTCCCAGATGCCATGAACATCTACGGCAGTCGTTATTGGGGGAATGATGACACAAAAGATCCCACTGGGTCGAAGTGTCGCCGGTCTGCACTGACTGGCCCCCACATAAGAGACATACATACATACATATTCTGTTAATATATAGCAATAGACAACTATGTCGGCCATATTATTATTCCCAAGTCACTTGGGGTCGGCTTTTCTAGTTTAACCGGATTTCACTGGATATCAGTTTTAACACGGAGCGGCTGCCACTGACCTCCGCAACCCGAAGGCTAACGATACCCTAAGGCTAGACTACTGTCAGGATATGAGAGGGTACTGACTTCCTAATAACGACTGCCATAGATGTTCATGGCAGCCGGGACCGACGGCTTAATGTGCTCTCCGAGGCACGGAGCAGGCAATAATTGTTAATCAATACGCACATAATTTCGAAAAGTCAAATAATTTTTTTTTTTTTTTTTCGCGATCTCACCTGATCTTAAGTGTAGATGCAGTCGACGATGGAGCACGCTTGCCTAGAAGATACCTATTCACTCGCGACTTGAAGACACCCAGATTGTACTCATCGGGAAACACAGACTTAGGTAGAGAATTCCACTCCTTAGCGGTACGCATTATAAAATTGGAAGCAAATCGCTTCGTGCGTAAATGTGGTATATCCATCATGTACCTGTGTCGCTGGCCTGATTGTCTGGTCGTCCGATGGTAGAATGGGGAAGGAAGAATCAAATTATGCAGTTCCTCTGCACACTCTCCGAAATGTATCCGTATAAATTCCGAAAGTCAGAGGTGCGCGACGTGGGTTCGAGCTCGAGACCCTCTGCATTGCAGTCTGTTGGTCTCCCCACTGAGCTATCGCTGCTTAATGCTTATAACACACAGTTACATAACTTCTCTAACCGTCTAAATAATTTAATGATGACTCATTTACTTGATAAATTTATTATAGTGGGTGACTTTAATTTTGGTAATCAAGTGGATTGGGCTGAAAATATTGATAGTATTGGCCTGTCTCCTATAAATTATACTAGTAGCTATCTTACGGATTTTTTTGATTCGGTTGAAACCTGCAGTTTATCGCAATTCAATAATGAGCGTAATGTCAATGGTAGGCTTTTGGATCTGGTTTTTTCTAACAGCCCTGTAACAGTACATGAATGTGATATGCCACTAGCGCTGCCTGTTGACTTACACCACAAACCTTTACTAATCCAGGCTGACTTAATGGAGCTGCATAAGCTTGAGGAAAGGAAAAGTGCCAAGTACCTCTTTCATCGCGGCAATTATGATGCTATTACATCTGCCCTTGATCAGGTTAACTGGCCTGAACTGTTGAGCTCGCAGTCATTAAACCACGCTGTTACAGCTTTTTATAATAAGTTATATGAGATTCAAGAACTATATATCCCTAAGAAATCAATACGACACTCATCGCATCCTCACTGGTACACTTCTGCTCTGATAAAAGTACTAAAAGAAAAGCATAAGTTTCACCGCAAGTTCAAACAATATAAAAATATGTCCGATTATTATTCATTTTCTTTATTGCGTGCTAGGGCTGTCCGGTTGGAACATGAGTGTTTTAATACCTACATGGAAAAAGTGGAGGCTTCAATAATTACTAACCCCAAGTGCTTTTGGTCATTTATAAAGAGTAGGAAGAATACTTCTAGGTACCCTAATGTACTGCGATATCAAGATATATCTGCTGAAACTGGACCAGAAATAAGTAATTTGTTCGCTAAATATTTTCATTCCACCTTCCAAAGTAAAAGTACAGTATCAAATGACTCACGCTCCACAAATTATTTATGTGATGCTTATTCTAACATCAATTGCATCAGTTCTGTGCAGGTATCGCATGAATATGTTCTAAAAATGCTAAAATCGCTAGATCTTAGTAAATCTGGTGGTCCAGATTTAATTCCGCCAGTATTGATAGTAAATTGTGCTAAAAGCTTAGTTGTGCCAATTTGTATTATTTTCAAACGTTCCTTAACGGAAGGACTAGTACCGCATATATGGAAATCAGCCTTTATAACACCCATCTTAAAGAAGGGGGATAAATCTGACGTTGAAAACTATCGCCCTATTTCGAAATTATGTTTATTTGCCAAAGTTCTCGAACGCATTGTGTATAACCAGGTTTACTCAGCTGTACAGAGTACTCTAGGTGACGCACAGCATGGATTCCTACGCAAGCGATCAACCATATCAAATCTTATTTTGGCTACTGACTATATTACAGGCGGGATGG
This sequence comes from Catocala fraxini, assembly GCA_930367265.1. NCBI lineage: Eukaryota > Metazoa > Arthropoda > Insecta > Lepidoptera > Erebidae > Catocala > Catocala fraxini. The sequence continues at coordinate 22,900,366 of OV884034.1, read as the reverse complement.
AGCAACGAGCACAGGTAGACGTAATCTACACAGATTCTAGCAAATGCTTTGACCGAATTGATCATACTGTGCTCCTACGTAAGCTTTGGGCGGCTGGTATACATGGTGACCTATATCGCTGGTTCTGCTCGTACATAAATAACAGGACGCAAGCTGTAGTTTTACAGGGATACACTTCTGGCTGGTATACTGTCCCATCTGGCGTGCCCCAAGGGTCGTTACTGGGTCCTCTTTTATTCACTATCTTCATTGCGGATATAAAATATTGTTTTAAAAACTCATATATACTCCTATATGCCGACGATATGAAAATATTTAAAATCATACGTAGTTTCGTCGATGTCATGCAACTTCAACAGGACCTAGACTGCTTCGTCAAATACTGTAAACGTAATATGTTAGAGTTGAATGTATCCAAATGTTCCCATATTACTTTCTCGAGACAAACATCAAGTATTGGTCATGGTTACAAACTTGACAATAAATCTGTCACCCGAGTCCACCACATTAAAGACCTTGGAGTAATATTTGACGATAAACTATTATTCGACAAGCATGTAGACAGCATAGTAAAAGAGGCCTCAAAAGTACTAGGATTCGTACTCAGATCAACTGCATGCTTTCGTTCCTTAAAGCCAGTGAAAATATTGTACTGTTCCTATGTACGTAGCCACCTTGAGTATGCCTCCCAAGTGTGGAATCCACAATATCAAATTTATATATCACGAATCGAGGGTATACAGAGAAAATTCTTGCGATGTCTAGATTATAGGGCTCAACAATTCTCAACGGACTACGTTGACCGGTGTAAGCGATACCATTTTTTACCGCTTGAATGTAGACGTAATATCAACGATATCTGTTATTTGGCAAACATCGCAAATGGCTCTATTGACTGTCCCGATCTCCTTTCTAATATCTCATTGCGTACTAATCAATTAGGTTTTAGAGAGCGGCCCTTGTTAGTGGTCCCATTTGCTGCAACAAATTATAGACGCAATTCTTTCTTTTTGCGCAGTGCTAGAAATGTCAACAATATACTAACAAAATTAGATATTGATATATTCTGCAACAGTTCAAAATCAATAAGAGACAAACTTAATAAAGATTTCTTTTTAAATGAAGGAAATGTGTAAGATTTCTGATTTCTTTTCTCTTTAATGTTCTTTTATATATATTTTTATTTTTTTTTATTTTTTTTGTAGATATACTTTTTTTGTGACTTTGTAATGTACTTATATACTTATAATCTTTTTTGTTTATTTTACTTGTATACATGGTTGAATAGTATTATATAAGTATTTGGCAACATGCAAATAAACAAGTGCTGTAAAACCAATATGTGAAAGCTTGTAATTAGCAATATGTTTACCTACTTAAGTCTATATATATCTTTTGTCATTAGTCTGTAAGCTTTCCTAACAATAAATAAATAAATAAATAAAAATTAATAAAACCAAGCGGTGTATATTATTATATACACCGCTTGGTTTTATTAAGCCCCGCCTATTTTGTGGAGATGCCGTGATGCCATTTTTTTGCGTTGTAATACTACTTCTTCTTTTTTTCTTATTTGGGAACACCAAAAATTTTACGATTAGTGTTCTATAAGTTAAAATAACAAGATACATTCAATTATTGTACAATCCACGACGTTTCCACAAATATAAATATATAAAACTCTTCCGTTACTGAGTGACTGACAGACAATGCACAGCCGAAACTGCTGAACGCAAGAAGCTGAAATTTGGCATGTATGTTCCTTGGAGAGTGTAGGGGAGCACTAAGAGAGGATTTTCGGAAATTCCACCCTGAAGGGGAGAAAGGGGTGAAACCCGATATTCACACGGGAAGGGGACATACGCGGGTGAAACCGCGGGAAAACTACTAGTTACTCTATAAAATTATAAAGATAGAGTGAAGTTTATGTCCTCCTTCCATGCTTATCCTGTTCAGTGGCGTTGTCTTATTTTTTAATATAGACATGTGACATAATTATGTCTCACATCTCAGTCTGGAACAGTAATGTTCTCAGTAATTAAGTAATGACTCACTATTAAATATATAATAACAATGAACCCAAGTTAGGATCACTCGCCAGTTTTTCTCATTAGTTCTACGCCCTTGCTGAACATAGCAACAGGCAAATAGAAATATAAATTCACTTAAACAATTGTAATTTTGACTTTCATAAGTGTTACTTTGTGACTTATATGAATAAACATATTTCTAAATTTGACAATGAACCCAAGTAAACATCACTCGCCAACTCTTCTCATTGGTTCTAGTCCTTGCTTTGCTGAACATGGCAACAGGTAAATGTAAATCGGATTAATAAGTGTAAATTTGACGTTCATAAGTGTTACTTTGTGACCTACGTAAATAAACTATTTTTTTATTTTCATTTTGTATTTTAATTCTGCATTTTGGTTTTGATTATGTTTTTGATTTTGAACTGTGTACCTGTAGCGCATTCCACGAGACAAATCACCAGCAGTAACGCGAAGATCTTCATCACGGCGCTACCCGACCGGCTCGTCCTGTTGCCCTTGCGATCCATTGCGTGGTTTCTTGTAGTGGATACTGCAACAAAATTGATTTATCTATAAGAAAAGTAATTAATCAATGTTAATACAGTGGTGAACTTTGGGTGGTTTTGTTGTTTGCAAAATAAAATACTTTGTGCTAATGTGACATCCATTCATTCAGTTTCTCTACCAAGAACTCTGTTTGATTTATTTATTAATGTTCACCAACAATTGTTAACATTAGATCTTAATAGTAATACATTTGTTATAATCTGGTGACTATGTAACAATTAGTTAGAGGTACATATACATTCATACAAGGTACAAGATGATAAAGTTAATACATAGGTAGGAAACATATTTATAGCTAGCAATATATTTTCTCAAAAATATTTATATTAGGAGTTAATCCAGTTGCAGTAAACTGCTTAAAGTAGATTTATGTTTTTGAATTGAGTCAGAATGTAAGTCAATAATATTGCTGCAGCTGTTTAAAACCTTGATAGTAAGAGATCCCTTACGGTATGACCCCGGAAGTGAAAACATAAGGTATATTCTAGATATACAGGTCGAAACTAGATGCGAAAATACATAAACTTATTTAAATTTCAGAAGCTTCTAAAAACAATCATACATGACTATGTGTGATTGTTTTTAGAAGCGACTGAAATTGAGTCCTATTCAATACTAGTTTCTACCTATGGCTATGTTTACGTGAATCTCACGAGAATGCATACCGAGATTAAAAGTATTCTAAGTGTCAATCCAGGACATGGTCTATCTGTTTTGGATATGGATGTTACTTGACATCCAAGTCCGTTCAACAGTTTACACGTAGTTGAGTAAAACTCAAGTTTGAGCAGCGATAGCGGGGATTCGAACCCTCGGATTCGAACCCACGTTGGACACCTCTGACTTTAGGAAATTATATGATTTTTTGAAATTATGTCAAATGTAATCAATACATGATTGACAATTATCGCCTGCTCCGTGCCTCGGAGAGCACGTTAAGCGGTCAGTCACGGCTGCCATAAACATCTATAGCAGTCGTTATTGGGAGAGTGTCGACACAAAAGATCCCACTGGGTCGAAGTGTCGCCGTTCTGCACTGACTGGCCCCCACATAAAATACAAGATACAATACTCAAGTTCAAAGTTCTTCGCAATCTTTCGCATTCATAATATGACCTTTATTCATAATATGGTCATGACAATATTTGGAAAGAGAATCAGGCAAACATCTTTGTTGCCTGATTCTCTTCCCAAATATTGTCATTCCGTTGGCAGAAATTGTATTTAGGTGGCAAATAAGCGTACGTAGTCAAATAATATGAGTATAAAGTACTTGTTCCCTGGTTTTATAAATAAAGCATGCCTGCAGGCTGTTTAATGAGGAGGAACAGAAGACAAAATGTTCAAATAAGCCTTCCAAATGAAATGTCTGGCAAGAGTTTATGTGGTTTTATGGTAGTAAAATATTTCTAGTTGTATGCTGTTAATCTGCTTAGACCCTTTTTTTTCTTAACCTATATTTTCCCATTATTGGGCAAAGGGATCCCCAAAATATTTCTAACAGCCCCTATTTAAGACCCAATAGAACAATAATATAAATATAATTCATAATTAAATATGTCTTGTATTAAATTTTTCGTTATTGGGAAAGTCAGTACCCTCTAATATCTTGACACTGGTCTAGCCTTAGGGTATCGTTAGCCTTCGGGTTGCGGAGGTCAGGTGATAGCCGCTCCGTGTAAAAACTGATATCCATTCAAATTCGGATAGACTAGAAAAGCCGACCCCGAGTGACTTGGGAATAATAAAGACTAGGGAGAAGAAGGAGTTCTTTTTTAAATAGAAAAAGAGATGCCGAATTATTAAATTTAGTTATGTTTGTATGTCCTACTTCTTAGAATAATAATAATAATATTCTACCACATACACACAACATCATCTAGCCCAAACTAAGCAGAGCTTGTACTATGGGTACTAGACAATGGATAAACATACATATATACTTTTTTTTTTAAGTACATGTATATTATACATAGAATAGGCAACACCTTTGAATTTTTGTGTCAAGGTGTTCACAAATTGTGACCTCTGATTTATTTCAATATGCAAATATCTTTTTAAATTATAATCGTTACAAGAAATACCGGAATTAATTTTAACCAGAATCTGAACATAAAATAAACAGCTGTATTGTAAGGGTTAAGTAAAGATATGCTATTTTCGTCGATTCTCTTGGAAACGTAAGCAAAGCTTTAACCCTTCGCTTCTCATTAAGTAATCACACTCTATTAAGTTATCACGCAATCTATCTAATAACTTGGCGTGCAGTAGTGCTACAGCCAAGTTGAGTAAGTCTAAAATATGTATGAGTTTAACTGGACTGAACGGCTAGGCGACCACTTAAGACACGGCCACTGCGCCAAGTGTTATGGGTTCCAATCCCACACGGGACAAAAATTTGTGTGATCCACAAATGTTTGTTCCGAGTCTGGGTGTTCTTTGCGTCCGTTGTTTGAGTTTTTGTATTAACAACGTGTACTTTGGCCACGTTCTTTCGGACATTCTTATAGGCTTCATTTTTATGAAAGTGGATGACCTTTGCGTGGTTTATTTTTAAAGGCTTCGCGTCCGTGATAATAAAATTCCATAAAAATAATTTGTGTAGAAAGCAAAAAAATATATGGCATATTTGGTTAAGTTTATTGATTTTATTTAGACAGTATTACGTGATTCTTGCATTAATTATAGATTATTAGTAGTATGTTTGTGTCGCGTATATATGTAGTGATATTTTGTTTTTATTTTGTGTTTATGCCTACATCTCAACTGAAGGTAGCGCACGCAAAGTAGTGTAGTTTTAAGTAGAATAACAGCTAAGCTAATAATATTGTTTTACATTTACGTGTATATTTACATTAAAAAGTCTTCTTCTCCCTTAGCCTTTATTATTCCCAAGTCACTTGGGGTGGGCTTTTCTAGTCTAACCGGATTTGACTGGATATCAGTTTTTACACGGAGCGGCTGCCACCTGACCTCCGCAACCCAAAGGCTAACAATACCCTAAGGCTAGACCAGTGTCAGGATATTAGAGGGTACTGACTTTTCCAATAACGACTGCCATAGATGTTCATGGCAGCCGGGACCGACTCTCTGCTGACTGCTCTCCGAGGCATGGAGCAGGCGATAATTGTCAATCAATACGCACATAATTTCGAAAAGTCATATAACTTCCGAAAGTCAGAGTCTCTGCATTGCAGTCTGTTGGTCACCCCACTGAGCTATCGCTGCTTTTTACATTAAAAAGTATTTATAGTAATTTCTGCTGAAAAGTAATTAAATGTCATAGACGTGTAAAAAATATACTCTCGAGAATACTCCACGAAGAGCCCGTTTAAAGTAATTTAATTAAAATAACTAAGCTAAAATCTTGTGAAGAACATTCATCACTAAAAAGCTTTATTAAGCTGTCAATTGATATAACATAAAACCATAGACAATGTGAAGTCTATAAATAACTTTAAATGTATATTAAAATACACAAAATCAGAGGACTTGGCCCTATTTTCACAAGTCGTGTTTCAATTACAACAACTCGCAAACAATTACGCTATTATTTACCAAAAAAACAAAAGCGAAATAATGGAAGACAATCATTTGTTAATACAATTACTGAAACAACAATGGGTTGTGAAATAAACCAATAATTGTTGTTTTCTATGGTTCCTTGTACTTCAAAAGTTATTATTATCATTAAAATTTATAGATACCACCCGTGGCTCTCCTTACGTAGTATATTTTTTAAACATAGCTTATGTTTCTCAGTGATCCTTTCGATTAGTGAAAGGGTTTTGGAATCGCCTGAGTAATTGACTGTTTAGGTGATCGTTGTCTGTGCATGAAGTGTGACGTTCGAATCCCGGGTTGGGCATAGTAGTCTGCGTGTGCTATATGACAGTTAATGTGTTAAGTCAGAATTGTGAAGCAATACATACATTCTCATTCCTTACACTGCTTCTGTCATTCCTGTCTCCTAAGATCGACAACACGTAAGTGATATTGCAATCGCTTAAAATCAGATGGGCCACATGCCTGTTAGCCATATTTGTTACATAAAAACATGTAATAGAAAATATAATTATCTTCTTTTGAAAAAGCGAATATCGTCAATGTCCAAATTCATGATAATAAGATTAAAGTAATTTATTGATTGGTAGTATGAATTCGCAACTTTGGTAGGTAATAATGCTAATCTTACTTAAGAATGAATAGCAAAAGCTGATATTAATTAATCATAAGTTGTAAAGCCGTGAGGATGTTGACGGAACGATGGATTTTAAAGGAAAATAAAGAAAGTAAATTATCAAATATGTCTTGAATACATGACAGTATGCTAGGCTTTGTGCCGAGATCTCTTTAAGACGCTGAGCACCTTGTAATGACATTTTTAATACCCTACTACGAAAAATAATAGTTTGTGGAATATGGAAAAAAAGGTAAACGCTGTCTAGTCAAACATCGTCAACAGATCAATCAACCGAGACCTATTAATCAATCTTGTGACCAGAAAATAAAATCAAATGTCAAATATACTATTATGATTCGAATTACTACTATCGATGACAACAAATTAATCAAAATTCAGATAAAGTATCATACTAGTTTCAATTATTCGAAGTTGTCTTTTCATATTTGAAAGAAATATAACAATATAAATTGGTTATTTATATTGCATAAACCATTACGCTATATTTAGTTACCTATCTTAAACAGTTTAGCAAAACTTAATAAAGTGCAATTTAACAATAATAGTGAAAGTGCTTTTAGAGTTTAATCTGAACTAATTACAAGGCAGACCACAAACTGGCTAAGTTTCCAAGTATCATTGAAGATGCAGCCTGCAGTTATAATGTTACTGGAGTCTGGGATAATTAATTTTAAGTACCCGTATACTTTGAGCCGGTCTTTAATTTTATAACTTACGCATTACTCGAGAAACTACTTAGATATAGTGACACCTTGCCAACAATACTATCTTTTTAAATGGCCAATTTGCTTTCAGGAAAGTGGTGTAGAAGGAATAATAATGCGTTTTGTTTATGCCTCTAATGCCTGATGCCTGAACGCACGATTGGTAACTATTTATTATAAGGTCACCAGGCCATCATCTTTAGATCATTGTTGTAAAAAAAGAAATAATAACGATAATAAGCGCGATAAGAGATTATTTTAAGTACGCATTTTAGTGAAAAGTTTGTAGGTAAACCTGTTGCGAAGAGATTCTGTGCCAGAAAAAGCTTTGCGAGCAAACGAGTTGCTTTATGAACAAATACTAGACTAGATAGAGATAGAAATCTAGAATTACGGCACGTCATAAAATGTAGTATTACAAAACAGCTACATGTACATTGCAAATATATTTTAAAATCAGTTTGGATCTAATATTTGAAGAAGAGAAGTTCATAAAATGGTTTTCCATTTTTTTTCTGTTTGCCTATTGATATTGAACACACCACACATGAATTAGAATTGGATCAGATTTGGATGTAGTTGCACCGTTAGCTTAGCAGATTTTATCTTAAAATTCAGCTATTTGTCTTCGAATTCGGCTTAGTAGATCCAAAAATATGGTGGATTAATGACGTGTGAGGTAAATTATAGCTTATTTAATTATAGTTTGTATATATAATATATATATATATATATATATTATATATACAAACATAACAGATAGCATAAATATAAAAGCTTGTCATAAATTAAAAGCATGGCAAACTTTATTGTAATTAACTTGGAGAAATTATTATTATTATTAATCCTGTAGAAAAGTAACTTTAAAAGATAAATCTTTGTAATATAAAAGTTGAATCTGAATGCATCTCGACAGAAAAAGGCTAGATCGTAATCGGATGAACGGTACAAGAAGTTAGCTGATTTACAAATGGAAGATATTAAAATAATTATGGAAATTGTTGCTAAGAGTTTGCACTCTTTATTTTTTTTTATTTATTATTATGTTTGCCTCTCTAGATCTATAGCGTCAGTGGACAATTATTTATTTGGAATAGCTAACAGTAACAAGTTGTATATTACAGAATTATATGATCATAATACATGTATGTAAATGCGCACTCACAAGTCTATCCACGAAATATATATGACTAGATTTTGCCCGCATTATGTCAATCTTCAATCCCTTGGAAATAGATATTTTTGCTGGGCAAAATGTACCCTTGGTCCTTTTCTGTACTCCGGACAACGTGTATGCGAAAATTCATGACGATTCGACGAGTAGTTAAGGTTTGAAAGCGTTACAAATAAACAAACAAACTCATATTCACATTTCTAATATTAGTTAGGATATAATAATGAATATGATTTCATGTGTTTTCACAGTTACTGATGTTCGGTTCCTGATTTCGATGATGAGATTTTATTGAACTAACAGCGATTTTGTGCCATGGTTAGCATGAAAAGGTGCCAGGCATGACTATGAATAATGGTGACAAGCATCATTAGTATAAGAATGAAAAATAATGTAATGACTAGTCACGTTTATAAAGTTCTTTAAGTTAACCTATTCATTTGCATCGGCATACCAGCGGCCAGATACAACAGGTTTTCAATTATGTCTGGTATTCCGACAATTAGCAGGTTGGTTAGCCATCTAAATGCTAAGTATAAGAGTAATTAGAAAAAGAAATGCTGCGATAGCCTCGTTAGATTCGATTCCTGGGTGCGAACCTCTGAATATTGTATTTTTAATTATCAGTCGTTTGAACGGAGAAGTAAAATATTAGTCCATCAGACTTTAAAATAGGTTTCAACATGGTATCTGAAAGTTATCCGTTATGAGATTAATCATCCATCCATCGGGCACCGAGCTGGTGGACTATGAGCCTAAACGTTTACATGCTGAGAAAGCGCCTGTGAATTTTGCACAAAATTTTGAAATAATAAATTAAATCTTTGTGTGAGAACAGTATCAAAATCGGGGCAAAATTTAGCAAAATAGCAAAATAAGGAGTAATTAATATAGTAAATTTAAACATAAAAAGTGGGATCGTAGTGGGGATGTCTCGCTATCTCGCTCGCACAGCTGCGGTTTGATAGCGGTTACGTCATGATTAGTATCGTGCATCCTCTTTCTGTCATTTGGCAATTTGCTCTACTAACAGATTTGAAAAGCTTACAAGAAAAAAGAAAGAAAGAAGAAAAAAAACATTTATTTTGGCACACAAAAGGGCACACGCAAAACACGAAGAAATAAAAAAAAATATAATATAAAAATGAATAAAAAACAGAACAATAATAAAACTAGAATAAATAAAAGTTATATTATCTTATACTATTTTATTTTTAATTAGATATTTCCGGCACTAGGAATAACCCATTTTTCGACTTTACAAACATTCAAACAACCGACACAAAGAACACCCAGACTCGGCACAACCATCTTATACCATTTTATTTTTAATAAGACATTTCCGGCACTAGGAATAACCCATGTTTCGACTTTACAAACATTCAAACAACCGACAAAAAGAACACCTAGACACGGCACAACCATTTGTTACATAAATACACAAAAAAATGTGTGTCGACTACCCTATTAATAGACAGGGCTGATATTATAATATCTTTGCTATAAAAGGATTTGCAAACCACATCAATGATTGATGAAGACGTCTAGCTTAAAAACAGCAATGTGTGAATGATTATATATCCCATACTTTTAAAAGCTAAATGTCGATACAACTCCCAAAAAGAAAATCTGGCGTTGAATTCCTGTAGATGATTGATGTATGTAGTTTTTGAGTTGTTGATAAAGCATTGGTAATGAAGTCACTGAGATATCTGTACTGTTGAACAATGACTACAATGCATTGTCATTTTAATTCAAATGTATTTTATATGTCTTCATGACCCTGGCATGTTTTGAATTGTGTCTATGTAAATCCTTTGCAGTATAAATATTATTCAGTTGAGCGAGAGTAGTTCTTTTACATAAATATCACACCAAATCTCTTTATTATTGCTACAGTTATTCCAGGAATTATTATTATATTATTGTGAACTGTGGCCAAAATCTACTAAGGCGAATTTTTGGCAAAGACAGGATAGAGCTTGGAAATGTTCAGGCAAGACGTATGCTTCTACATATAGGTAGACTTACGTCTGGTTACCGAAGGGGCAGATAGAGGTTACGGATTGCCAGCTGCAACGATCTTGGAAAATATACTTTGTTTCTTTACCTCTCATCAATTTCTTAATTCATTTAATTAAGTCAATTTAGGTCACTCTTAACATGGGTTTTCTTCAGAACGTCTTTTGTTTGAGAAAGTTCCCTACAAGTACGTGGAAATCTTTTGAAGGGTAGTCATACCTTCTGTCTGCATCATTCACACTGGCCTTGTACACTTTTCTTGTCAATTTATTCACAAAACATAAGAACCAGATATAATGAGTTCTTGACTCCGTGCACCGTGCTCTTACAAAAAAATCGAACAGAAAAACTAATAATCGATCCTGTCTTTCTTTGAGCTTATGCCATGGGTCCTATAAGGCAGTTTATTGCTACATAATATAAAGCGCGTGGAAGAATTATGTGGTCATATTTAGGCGTCACATTATATAGTCCTTGTACAATAGGAAACCGGAATAGTTAGAAATAAATCCGAATACATAATGTTCACTAGAATATAGCATTTTAGCTTTTATCGTCTTATTTAAATCAGCACATTCTATTCTATACTTAAACAACACTAACATCTATCTCGGTGACCGGTGAACCCGAAAATTACAATGCGTAATTATGTAATACGTTTGTTTTGATGTTTAAATAATTAATTTAATAAAATGCTTGTAAGTATCATACAATTTAAGCAGCGGTAGCTCAGTGGATAAGGCATTGGACTTGCGATCGAGATGTTGCGGGTTCGAATCCCACTTATCGCACTACCGACGTGAACCCATTCCTAACACAAGCATTAGGTTAGGTGGAGGAGTTAACAATAATACTAGTAGGTAATTATTAACCCAAATTGATAGAAAAAGAAAATAATTAAAATATTTTTTTTGATCCGCGGCATGGATGCGTGAGTTATTTTTCAGATATCCATTACGGTCCTAAGGTATGACCACAACTTTCTGTTACACACTGTATATTTTAAATAACCGTTACTCGCTTATACCTTGACTCACTGTTAAACAGAAGTAGGATATATCTCAACAATGCATTCGCTTGTCTACAGCCGGTGAGACAGCCGCATCTTGCCGCACACATATTATTTTAATACGCACATCCTCCTTACTTTGTTTAACACATCTGCAAGTGGCATGTATTTCTAAGCTTTATCCATACACGTACCATATAATGTACCGCGACTTAAAATATTCCCATCTTAAGTGTAAATTCGCGATAACGCGTTTTAAAGTTATTATATGGAGAAGGTAAATAACATTATATATATTTGCTAGTTTGAAAATGATGGCACGTTTTTATTTATATATTTAGTTGGAGCTGATAGACTTTTGAGTGGGTTTAGACTCTTAAAAATAGACATAAAATAGTCACCTAAATAATATTTTATTTTTATAGCCTGCTTGAATTGTTATGTAATGATTCGGAAGTTATATTACTTTTCGAAATTATGTGCGTATTGATTGACAATTATCGCCTGCTCCGTGCCTCGAAGAGCACGTTAAGCCGTCGGCCCCGACTGCCATGAACATCTATGGCAGTCGTTATTGGGAAGTCAGTGCCCTATAATATCCTGGCACTGGTCTAGCCTTAGGGTATCGTTAGCCTTCGGGTTGCGGAGATTAGGTGGCAGCCGCTTCGTGTAAAAACTGATATCCTATCAAATCCGGTTAGACAGAAAAGCCGACCCAAGTGACTTGGGAATAATAAAGACTAAGGGAGAAGAAGAATAGAGTAAATAATCTCTACAAACCAATAGATCCGTACAAAGTCCAAATAACTATAATCTCTTGAAATCCCTATTTGCGAATAGCGATTCCATAAGATTATACTAGAACTTCTACCTAAGATTTTAATTTTTACCTGACCTTGAATTTGTAATTCTGATATGAATTAGGCTTCAGCTTAGTTTCCTTTAACAGGCAAAGTATTATTTTGTATTTCTGTCCGGAAATGCTTAGCAGCAGCATCTAGAGGACCAAATACTCGTTAGTACCTTAAACACCGGGGACCTTAAATATAGTAGTAGTTATAGTTTCAGTCCACTGCTCACTTTTTGGAAAAATACAGGTGTAATTCTGAGAACGTATGAACATTCCTTCGTAATGAGACCGATTTAAGAGAAGGCCGTACTAATGACTTTTATCCAAATGCTACATCTGTGACCACACGTTTAAAACGAAATAAGGATACGCCGAAAATATCCGAGCTTATAGCCAAATTATTTAATAGGGAATCGCCGAAATGTTTAGGATGATAGAAGGTGGTAGCCTTATGGGTGTACGGTTGTCCTCTAAATATGATTAAGCATTGAGCTTTTGAGATTGTGTGTTATGATTTTTGTATGTAATGTAGGTGTTAAATAAACATACTACACTTGAATGGCGTAGTTCTTTAACTGGTTGCCTCTTAATTTTTTTCATATAGTCTAGTTTTCAGCTAATTAATGACCTAAATTTAGCACTATGGGTTAAGACTGCGCCGGGAGAAATGTACCAAAACAGGCAGTCACAGTTAAGTGAATAAAATCAACACTTTTTGTTTAATACAAATATAAAATATACATTTACCATAACAATGAATGTGTTTACAATTACTCTGTGTAAAAAACTTAAAATAATTAATATTTTCGCCTACAAAATTACGTAAATTTGCGAAAAATGCAAAAACGTAAGCACGTGTTACGTGATTTTTAGATTATAACAGTAGAAATTTATCCTATTTTACAGCTTAAACGAAATATAAATAGTTATATTACAATTTGTCCGTTCCAAATATTTAAGTTATTGGTTGACAATAAAGATACATGTTTATCAAAAAATCACTTCAAATCCTCCATACAATTTTACTATGACGGCCGCGCACCGATTTGAACATGCGCCGCACAAGCTCTCTCATTATCTGTCTTACGCTCGACGCAGTCTTAACAAGAACAACAACAAATTACTTGTATAAGTAATTTGTTAACAAATGGCTAGTAACAATTCTTAAAAACAAACGAATTTTGTTACTTTTTTAAATTAAAAAAACTAGGAGTTAAAATTATAGCAAGTAGTATTAAACGTACTCGTTATGGGTCCGTAACGAGTGCGGCTAACATTGCGCAAATTAAAAATTATTCACGGCAAAAGGTGCTTGTAGTATGTCAAAATGTCATCTACAAAGTAATGCGAATGTACCAAATCATTTTCATCCTGACTAATATTATAATAATAATAATAATATTGCTTTATTTCGGACCAATGAATCCATAGACTGTTAGTAATACAATTTAACATATTTCCTAGTGTTAGTATAAATTAACCTAGAGACAAACTTTTTTAAAGTGGAGAATGAAAATTCTCAGCAACAGTTCTCAGGATGCTGTTAGGACTGTCTCTGACTCTCCTCAGTAGTGAGGCTGTTTTTTTTGCGCACAATTGCGTAAAAGCCATCTGTTCGTGCTTGCGCGAACATTTCCGACGCACTGCAGTAACGAGACAATCCCAGCAACATCCTGAAAGCATTATTATATTGGATGCGTAGGGCGTCCAGCGATCTCTTAGTACAATTGACCCATAGATTACCCGTGTACAGACTCTTATGAATATGAGTTTGTTAGTTACGCTTTCACGCCTGAACTACTCGACTGATAATCATGAAATTTCGGATACACCTTTACAGGGGTACAGAAAAGGATGGAGGAAGTTTCATCCAAGAAAAAATTTCTGTTCTTGAGGGCTACACAGTTGACATAACTTATATTTACGCGAGCGATGCCGCGGGCAAAATCTAGTACATATTACTTTACACCCAACGTCAGTTCGGTAACCCATCTAATTGTTAAAGATTACTTTCCCTTCCTTGAATGTTTGTTGCGCTATCTAGGGAGTTCAAAACTTAGTTGTGGGTCATCCTTCTAATACACAGTATCTTGTTGAATATTGTTATTTTACCTTGAAGTAAAACTACACGCATGTTTTATGAAGGCGTTGGCAGAGACGACGGATTTAAACTTGCTACGAACCTGATGTATTTATACATATATAGTCCACGGCTATGTCCCTAAAGGAGTGGGCAGAGGTGTCTGACAGTCAAGTTTTGATGGTTATAGTTTTTAGGGCGTAAGTAATAGGAGATGAGTCTTGCCGTACCTATATGGTGCAGGGATCCCAACTCCTATTGCGAAATATTACGCAGAAAAACTTGATAACACTGCCTAACTAACTTGGGTATCGAATCCGAGACTACAGCAGATGCTTACTATCGTTGCAATACCGAGGCTGTATGATATATTTATTACTAAATTACTTTTACCCTGTCCTCTTTATGCTCGTGTCAAAATTGATAGCTTGTGTACTGGAAAGTACGTCCGTCCCGCCAAGTATTCTGGATTCCATTCTCTAACGAAAAAAAGGTTGCATGATCCAGATCTAGTACCGGGTATAGGATGCGAGGGTTTGATTTTAAAAGGTCCAATAAGAAATATATAATAGTGTCTTGTAAATATGGTATTAATTGATTTAAATTATATTGTTTAAAAGTCTTGTATACTTTAAAAGACATTTTTTAGTATGCGGATACCTGTGATATTAGGTAAGTTACCAAATCAAATTATTAAATGCATAAAACAGAGTGTTTTAGTGGTGAAACTAAAAAAACTATAGGTATTGGTTTTGATTGAAGGACTTTTGAGTTAACTAGTTACAAACACCACCATAGCGAATGGTTTGTTCAACTGCAAATAATTATAGAGAAGTAAACCGATTTCATACTATTAAACCCTAGGAAACTAAATCAAACAAATAAAGTTGAACCATATATTGCATGTCAATAATTGTTAACAATAAAACTAAATGCCAACGAACGTCAGCTTATTGTCGACGTCGGCCATTACGCAGAGTGACGTATCACTGACATGAGAAAAGGTTTTGTTTACAAGACCTTTTACCTGTTTCGGAAATGTTATTAGTTATATCGATAGGTCGTGTATATTTTTTTTTATTGTATAGTAGGCAAACGATCAGACTATATATATTTATTAGATAGCAAATGTTATAGTTACTTATATTGTTACTAGTCTCAACCAGTAACTGAATGGTATTTAATTGTTTGTTTACCAAATATGGAATGTATGTATAAAGGTCTATACAGAGAGAGAGAAAGAGTTCATAGGCGATAGAAACCACTTACTCTCAGATGAGTCGTACGGTTGTTAGCCATCTTCGATGTGTCAAGTGTTAGTAATAAGTATGATAAAATGAATATATACGTCATAATCTCATGTCTATATCCTCTAAAGTAAAGGCTTTTGGTGTTTTAAGCTCACATTTTGCTCAGTATTGTTTAAGGTTCTAATACGAGATGAGCCAATTGGCTTCTACCAGGTACAGCTCCAGACCCCGTGCTACTACTGAACATTTCTTAATATAGAAACTCAAAACCACCACCAAACTGAATATTGAAATCGAGGCTTCTTTCCCTATTTACTACCGCTGTTCGAGGTAGTCATGGATCATGAAATAAACACCGAATAATAAGGATCAAGTCATTAATACATGTTACAGGTCAGGAAATTATTGTAAATGATGAGACCCGGTGGTATTTAAATGAACAAGCAATGAAGTGTCATTAATTAAATATCATTGAGCTCGTAAGTGCTAATGATTAATTAATAAGCGATGAAAAGTGTACCAAATTGGAGGTGTAAAGCTTCTCATTAATATCAATGTGTCTGATAAAAATAAATATTTTAATATTATATAATACATTCTACCTGATAAAAAAATTTCTTCCCAGGAGGCAGTATACTACATATACACAGAAAGATAAGACCACCTTTCTAGGCAAACATGTAGAGACAAAAAATTCAATGGTATTAATATACCTACAGATTTTTGTCATACACACATTACACATATCAATCCTGTATTTAACTAGGCCACTGCTGGGAACGGGCCTCTTCTGATTGTGAGAAGATTTAAACCACAATCCACCACGCTTGCCCAGTCTGGATTAGCACACTTCACATATCTTTAAGAACATTATGGAGAACTCTGACATGTAGGTTGTCTTTACTTTTAAACCGAACAATAATTAATTATTTAATACGCACATCATCACAACTGCAAATAGAGAGAAATGTACGCCTTGGGTTCGAACTTGAAACCTCGTGGAAATCCAATGGACGCCTGCTTAGCGATCGCAGCTTCATACATCTCGCATAGTTAAAGTTTATATAAATAGGGAATGAAAAATCAATTTCTATAAAAAGTTTCAACCACTAGCGGCCATTGGTTCTACTTAATTCATAGACACACACACACACACACACACACACACGCATACACACACACACACACACACACACACACACACACACACACACACACACACACACACACACACACACACACACACACACACACACACACACACACACACAAACCTAATACATATATACTGTTTTAATTATATGAATGTGTATATAAGTTAATAATAGGATACGTACGTCGGGTTTAATTTACTGCTCTGTAAGCTCTTTGATCTGAACTCATTCATGTTTGGAAC
Organism: Catocala fraxini; assembly: GCA_930367265.1. NCBI lineage: Eukaryota > Metazoa > Arthropoda > Insecta > Lepidoptera > Erebidae > Catocala > Catocala fraxini. The sequence continues at coordinate 22,883,077 of OV884034.1, read as the reverse complement.
TGACAAGCACAATTTACAAGGAAGACAACTTTTAATGAAATAGTTATCAGACAAGAAAACATTTTGCTTAATTTAAAACAATGGCATTTTGAGGCGAAGTTGTAAATCTGTATTTTATCTGACGTGATACGACTAGACTATGGGAAACTGCCAAGTAATATGTAATATCGACTGTTATGAGGGGCCTTCAACCACAGCTGAGGTGTCTCTTCTGAAGAGTAGCCGTGAAACTATGTGTTATATTTAGATCCGTTTAAATCCTAACTAATATTATAAGAGATATTGAGATGCAATGGTAGCCTAGTGGGCAACCGTTGGACTGCCACACAGAGATCTCGAGTTCAATCCCAAGGCACGGATCTGACTTTCGAAGTTATGTGCGTATTAAATAGTTTATTGTCACTTGTTTTATTGGTGAAGGAGTATTAAAGCAAGCGATAATTAATGCAACAACACAACAGGAACAAGGTAATCGTGAGGAAACCTGCATGTTTAAGAGTTCTCAATAATTTTCTCGAAGATATGTGAAGTCTGCCAACCCGCACACTTCGAAGAGGCCCGTGCCCAGCAGTGGGACAGTTTAATACGGCCTGATATTATTATTATTATATAGCGACAGCTCAGTGGGGAGACCAACAGACTGCAATGCAGAGGGTCTCGGGTTCGAACCCACGTCGCGCACCTCTGACTTTCGGAAGTTATATGACTTTTCGAAATTATGTGCGTATTGATTGACAATTATCGCCTGCTCCGTGCCTCGGAAAGCACGTTAAGCCGTCGATCCCGGCTGCCATGAACATCTATGGCAGTCGTTATTGGGAAAGTCAGTACCCTCTAATATCCTGACACTGGTCTAGCCTTAGGGTATCGTTAGCCTTCGGGTTGCGGAGGTCAGGTGGCAGCCGCTCCGTGTAAAAACTGATATCCAGTCAAATCCGGTTAGACTAGAAAAGCCGACCCCAAGTGACTTGGGAATAATAAAGGCTAGGGAGAAGATATATTTATAATATTAGAAATAAAATGTGAATTTCTTTGCTTGTTTGTTTGGTATGTTTTCACCCGTTAACTACTTAACCGATCATCATGAAAGGACAATGAACAATTTGGCCTATGAATCAACACACATGCCACCTAAACAAATTTGTATTTTATTTTATGATTTAATAATCCATCATTACAATCTCACGGACACTTATGAATCTTATTTTCGTGATAAAAAGTATTTTTGCGATTTCAAATACATCGGCATCCATTGTTTACATCTGAGAAACGCAGTGTTGCTATGCCTACAGTTTTTACAATATGTGTACGGTTTTATCAGATAAATTATTTCCTATTTAACTTGTCTGTAATTTTTCTTACGTAGTTAATACGAAAGCTTTTCTATAAATACCATTAGTGAAGTTCATTTATATGACTAATTTATTAAAAAGTCATAAGTTTTAATGTAAAAGGCCATAATAAATAGCACTTTCTCGGTATTATACGTTTTTCTATCGTGCAAGCATGGCAACACGCTTATATATGTCGGACTCACGGGGTAAAAGAGAAAAATGGAATAAGGATGATAATAATGGACCTCCCGGAATATTCAGAAGCAATATTCAGAAGTGTCCGTGACTTATATTCACTTTCAATTGAATGTGGTCATCCTTAACCACATATTTATCATTTTTTTGTGGCTGTTGGCACTTAGGCTAATAATGTATGGCAGCTGCACAATGTCCTTTGGCATACACGTTAGCTTAGTACAGGAAAGGACATTGGGGACATTACAGTAAAAAAAAATTACTGTTCCCAAGCGACCAAACCTGCAAGTTCAAGCTAATATATTGCAACTATACTGTTATAGCAGATGGTTGCCAATTAATAATTGGCGCCCAACATGGGACCAAGCTTGGCGCCACAGGCAGCCGTGTAGGTTGTCGTACGCGCTTTAATGATTAACTAGACATGGCTAAAGTAGTAATACCTGTCATTTGTGGTTTAAAAATGATACGGCATTGGTTAACAAATTTATGTCATAAACATAATACGGCGATAGCTGTGTGAAAATCCATTATACTAAAACGGAAGCTTGTATCGTCAACACGGTACGAAATTCCTTCATACATTTTCGTAAAAGATTTAGATGTAACTTTGATGAACTAAATCAATGCGCAGGTAGACATACCGATGACCTGCGTAGTGAGGTGTGTCCAGACATATGAAGAATCGCGATTAGTCCTTAGTACTATATCTTTTAACTTTAAAAAAGGAACTATGTTGCGTAGGACTTTATAAAAATTCAATCAACGGTCACAAAGAATACACAATCGCGGTACAACTATTAATTGTGGATCACAAAAATTTTTGTCACATGAGGGCATGCATCAAACCCACGACACTTAATACGACGGCAGTGGTGAGACGAAAGCTTTAACCATTACGCCATCTGCGCAGGTAAATATATTTCTTTACATATTGTTAAAAGATAACGGCATATAGCCGTGCAATTCCCTGTGACGCAAGAATTAGATATTATGTGGGTAGTCTTTAAAAATTGTTTTAATGTTAACATTTAATATATATAATAATTTATTTTAAACAGAGTGGAATATTTTGGTCATAAAGGAATATAACGTATGTACAATGCTTGTTATTTCGTTTTATAACTTTGTCATAAATATAGTTCGGTTCATCCCTAGAGGTTGTGGCTAATTTCAACACTCCTGCCCAAACTGTCAGCTTCGTATAATTTAGTTTGTATTCCGACAAAATATCACGGTTCTATCTCAATAGTACAATTTTTAACTTTTAAACATATAATTGTATGGTAGGTGCTGAAAAGTTTGTTTATGTTTTTAGATACTCATATATGCCTATTCCCACAGAAGTTGGCTGTGTTGTAAGCCTCACGGAATAGAAGACAAACCAGACTAAGTCCTGTTATTGAACATTTCCGGACAAGAAAACTCGATAGGACTAATAAAGACTTTGCCCAATCGTAAGTGCATAGGTTCAATTTTTAAAATTTACGATCATCATTAAGGCAACGACGTAGATAATATATTAATTATTGTGCGCGCCAATATCCGCAATTGCGGGCAGAAATTAAAGTTTTTAGGATTAAGATTAGTTTGATGTTTTAGTTTGTATCAATTCAATTTTATTATTTTATTCATCGTTGACTTCTTCTCTCTTAGCCTTAATTATTCCTAAGTCACTTGGGGTCGGCTTTTCTGGTCTAACCGAATTTGACTGGATATCAGTTTTTACACGGACCGGCTGCCACCTGACCTCCGCAACCCGAAGGCTAACGATACCCTTAGGCTAGACCAGTGTCAGGATATTAGAGGGTACTGACTTTCCCAATAACGACTGCCATAAATGTTTATGGCAGCCGGGACCAACGGCTTAACGTGCTCTCCGAGGCACGGAGCAGGCGATAATTGTCAATCAATACGCACATAATTTCGAAAAGTCATATAACTTCCGAAAGTCAGAGCTGCGCGACGTGGGTTCGAACCCGAGACCCTCTGCATTGCAGTCTATTGGTCTCCCCACTGAGCTATCGCTGCTCAGCTGCTCGCTGATCGCTGCTTCCGTTGACAAGGAAGAATAATATGACAATGTCATTGTACATTACCTATCTATTTGTAAATATCAGAGTAGAAGGGTTTTGTAATTTATTGGTAACGATACGAATGAGGCGGCAAACCAGGGAACGTAGCATATTGTCATCTAATTGGCAACCGACGTACCAGTAGTAATTTTGTTGTTGCGTTGCGCTCGGTAAGTAAGAGCCCTGCAGGGTAATCTTACTCTATTCATGTCATCTTTAGTTTCTTTTGCTTCGGTTGCGCATCACATAATTATTAGCTCTGATATTGCTAGCAATGGTGCTTATGATAGCCGCTTGCTATCAGGCGGGCTATGTAATTGCTTACCACATTGGTAGCATAAAGCACTATAATATGAGTAATTCTATTTATTTAGGTTTTTTAATTTATTCTTTTAGAAGTAAAAATACATATGTTGACAACACAATCACATGTCAAACTGCATTGCAGTTTGTCGGCAGTATTCTCGTGGTTACATAAAACATTGATGTGATGTGATTCTATTTCCTAGCCGATACGTAATACGTAATTAGGTACTACACTTTACAATATAAGCGCATTCGACAACTAGAGCTTAAGACTCTTTCCAATTAAGGTAAGATTTCACTGTGATTTATAGATAGATAAATACTTTAATTAAAATTTATTTTCAAAGCGACAGAGGCCTGTTTGTTAATCTAATCTAATAAGAACATTAGATAATCTAAATGTTCTACTTGCGTTCGCGTCGTGTGTGTGATTCCTACCTGTTACACTACCTAGAATAGTAGTAACTACGTTATAAATGACTGGTATAAAGAAAATATAGATTGCCTCGGATAAAATAAAATAGTTAGAAATCAATAAAAAGTATTTTTATGAATAGCGATAACCTAGTGACCGTTGGACTGCCAGACAGAGGTTTTAAATTTGAACCATTGCTTTTTAGAAGTCAAGTCCAAATTAAATAGTTAATTATTGCTTGCTTTGACTGTAAATGAATACATTGTGAAGAAACCTATATGTCTGAGAGTTCTCCATAATATTTACGAAGAAGGGTGAAGTCTGTCAACCCGCGCTGGGCCAGTGTGGTGGATAATGGTCTAACTCTTCTCAAACTAAGAAGAGGCCGATGGCCGGCAGTGATGATAATAATAATAAAATAATATTCTATCACATACACATAACACCATCTAGCCCAAACTAAGCAGAGCTTGTACTATAGCTAATAGACAATGGATAAACATAAATATATACTTTTTTTTGTAAATACATACATATTATACATAGAAACAACCAGACCAAGACGAATCCATGTTCATGCACACAAATGTTTGACTTGTGCGGGAATCGAACCCGCGACCTCAGACGTGGCAGTCGTTAGTCGATTACACTAACCACTACGCCATCGAGGCCGAGTGATTTAGTATATTCAGGGCTGATATTATTATGGATGAGATTCCTTTCATCTATAAATGAACAATAAATAGGGATTTCCATTATGATCTTTAAATATAAAACTCCATTTAGCCCGGATTAGTGGTAAGGATATCGAGTTTATAGCTCCTTAAAACGCGGAACGAGTTTTCTTAAAAAGGTAATATATGATTTAGTAATGACTTATAGAACAAAGACAGAGATTTCCAAATCAGCTTATAGGATTTACCATTATAACCTATATATATAAAATTGTAACTGGTCGATGTCTGTACGTAGGAGTAAAAGTACATGAGTCGTTTTTATAAGAGCTATAAGAAGTTAAACAATTATTTTAGAATGTTTGTCTGTCTGTTGATCTATCTGTCTGTATGTTTATGCGCGCATCACGCATAAAGTACTGCACGAAATTAAATGTGATGCATGTTACATCTTGATATTATATATAATATAATGTGTAAATGAGCTTCTTCTTACATGTTATGAAATATAAATATAGATAAGATAGGATACATGCTTCGAAAGTTCACGCGTATAAAAACTTAAACTAGCTTTTGCAACAGTTAGTTTAAATTAAAACCTTCTTTTTCATATTAAAATATAATATTACTAATAGCTCTGCAAAGAGAAATATAATATATATATATATATATATATATATATATATATATATATATATATATATGAATATAATTTATAATTTATTTTAATTGTCGGCCTCGATGGCGTAGTGGTTAGTGTAACCGACTGCCAAGCCTGAGGTCGCGGGTTCGATTCCCGCACAAGTCAAACATTTGTGTGCATGAACATGGATGTTTGTCTTGGTCTGGGTGTTTCTATGTATAATATGTATGTATTTACAAAAAAAAAGTATATAAGTATGTTTATCCATTGTCTAGTACCCATAGTACAAGCTCTGCTTAGTTTGGGCTAGACAGTGTTGTGTGTATGTGGTAGAATATTATTATTATTATTATAATTGACTTCAAAAAACACAACATGTGCCAATTACATTAAATGAAAACCAAACAACACAAAAGTGAATAACATAAAATAACTTAACCGACCGGAACGCACTTTGACCGCAAATATTTTTGTGAAAGAGTCTTCTAATTAACCGATTTCAATAAAAGGAGCCTCCTCCTTTTATTGAAATCGGTTATTTTATTATAATTTCTCAATTCGACTGTTTATTCTTTTGTTTTTTTCCTGTCTTTCATAACTTTTTTCTAAGCGAACCGGTTTTGATGATTCTTGTTTCATCTGAAAGCTGGTGCTCTCCATTTGGACTCATTTATGTTGGAACAATTATTGTGCATTTCCTATTTTTGACGATTGCATTGGTTGAGAGTTACAGATGAACATTCAGATACACATCTCACAGTATTGCAGATGTACTGACAAAATTATCTTCCATTCATCCACAAACAAGTCGCGTGCAGGCTTAGCGGCCACGAGAGTGATGAGTGCGGCGAGAGTACGACGCTCAGGTGAATGAGTTAGTACCTATGGTAGTGCGGTACGTGTTTAAAATTGGGATGCTGAATATGCTTCTTTAAAAAAGACCATATTCGACTAAATTATATTACTGCGCTTTGGACTCGGGTAGGTAGTATTATACCCATATTTTACAAGCTATGTATTAGGTTTTCTGGTCTACATATATCGTTTATCGCTAGTACGGAAAATGCCTTATCAGTTTTTTTTTTTAGTTAATATGTCATAATTATATGGATTATCTGCAATCTTTGTCCTATATATTGACAGCATACTATGGAAAAAATGTATTTACATTAATTTGCACTGGTTGCTTTAGCTCGTAGTGATTAAGCCGAAGCATCGCTGCTGCCGCCGCACATGGGAAAATTATTTATGTGATCCAGAAATCAATATTTTGAGTTGGGGTAAACCCTACTAATGTAGGATTTAAACCGTAATGCGAGATTAGTCTTGTTAATACGGAACTGAAATGAAATTTTTTCCCTGATGCTGCAAGAATACATAGCTTAGAAATTATTAAATTTCGACTCTACTAAGATTGATTTTTGTATGGCGTAATTAGTATTTTATTTTGATGGCGTTTCAATTGTGACTTATAATTAACTCAATTATAGGTATTTCTTCGTTTCGCATATTCTTGTTGTTACATAAATTGAATAATTATAATCTAATATTTAAACGTGGCGTCATTTTTCAGTTTTTAGTATACCACTCAAAACTGTGGGTATGTATGTTGGTGACTAGGATATAGATAGGTATGGGTAGTAGCCACCCTTGACAACTCCTTGGATTTACTTATGTTTAAAATATATTTTAAAAAATCTTGTAATTAGTGTTTCAAATTACTAGTATTTTTGCTAACCTCCTCCTAGAATGATTGTTTTAGGAGTGGGTTCTCGTCACTAGTGGAATGGGTGAGATTCGAATCCGCAAATTCAATTGGGTATAGCAGCATCCTAAAATAATATTAACGAGATAGGTGTAAAAACCCAGAATTCAACCTCTTCGTCTTCATGTGACCTTGTTTCAATTATATGTAATCATTTACTTAGGATAATTTTGTATATACATATATTCATATACTATGCACATGTTTTAATAATAAATAATTAACGTACTTTTCAATAATTGCCGCCGTTTAACATCATGCCCACTGCTACCTACTGCTGGGCATGATGCCCACAGTTGGGCCTCATGTCCACTTTTGGACATCTTGCCCACTGTTAGGCATCATACCAACAGTTAGGCATTATGCCATGAGGACACCCTGTATATCTTCAGTTTTAAATATAGATGTGCATATATCCTTAACAATATTCGTTTTTCCTAAAACCATAGGCGCTTATGAAGCCAACTTTATCTTTCCTATAAGGTGCTGATTTTGGAGGATCTAGCTGACTTCGTCGGAAAATTATTTAGGGCAGGGTATCAACCTAGGGGCCTGATTGGTCAATTAAGTTCGGGGCAGCCGTACTTCAAAGTATCGAATATCTGTCAATCTGTATATATCGAAAAAAGTGCGGTTTAATTTATATGAATAGCTTTTGTTGAAAAATAAACATGTTACCTAGTTTTATATTGATATCCCTGAATGGGTAAGCTGTGATTTATTACAGGACATCGTACTGCTTCTGAGAATTTCTTTATAGAAAACCCTACTTTGCCTAACCCGAGATCGAGCCCGAGACCTCTAGCGCAGCAGTCGCATTCACAACTACCGCGAGCCTGAGGCAGTCAATGCATAGTTAAATATGTTTGCATTTTAATATCAGTAACTCAACTATTTTTTTTAACTTGTTTATTCTCTGATACAACATGTAACATAATAAGCTAATCAGACTCCTAGGTTAGGGATTGAAACCTGCCTCTATGGTCTTGATATTTTTTTTATACATCTATGGTGTCCAACAAGCATACGGCCCACCTGATGGTAAGAGGCCACCGTAGCCTATGGACGCCTGCAACACCAGACGCATCACTTGCACGTTGCCGACCCTTTAGGAAAAGAAGAAGATAAAAAGCAAGTGGAAGGAGAAGGCGCGGGAAGGGGGAAAGAGAGTGATAGGGCCTCCGGCACTCTCACTCACCGGACGAAACACAACAGTAGGAATACTGCTATTTCACGTCGATATTCTGTGAGAGGGTAGTCCTTCCCCGGTCGAGGTATTATGCTGTGTAAAGCTTTGAGCCCATCTATTATCATCGCTAATAAGTTTTGCTTCTCACAATAAGACCAATTACTTTAATTAAACAAGTTACTTGACCAAACGAACCTTGGCTGAAACACTTCTCGTCTTATTATCTTAGCAAACAATCCTTTTCAACCCACATCATCTTTGATAACAAAATAAAAACAAGAATTCCAATCTGTTTTCCTCGTCAATAAAGTAACAATTATTATTAACAAAAGCTGCTCTTTCATTTGTTGATATTATTCTGTAAATGTACTTTAAATTTGTAAGTGATCATTGAACGGGTTTACTTTGAACGAAACATTCTTAATTACTTGGTAGGGTACGTAAATAGGTGGGCATGCTTCAGGGGCACAGCGTTAGTAGATGCGGCTGTTGGTTCGAATTCGATTTCCGGGTCCAGTAACGATTTATATATGTATATCACAGTGTGGTCTTATTTAAGGGTCGTATAATAATAATGTCCTCTAGACCGAATTTTGGTCATGGCGGCCAGTCTTAACGGAGACTGGCCATCTGCGCAGGAGATATTATAGTGCACAAGTGTGTGCGCAAACACAAGTGCATTCTCTGTTCCCTAACTCTCATGATCCGATAGGACGGTAATCTGACACGACCGGAAAGAGATCAGGCGCAGGACCAACGGCTTTACGCGCTCTCGTCGAGGTCGTATACAAGACTGCCCACAATGCGTAAATAAAATTTGGAGATTTTGTTGAAGAAAACTCTTTACAAATTTTCTCCGTTTTTTTGTTAATTATAAGGCCTGTGTGAACAAAATAAACATAAAATCAATGGACACAAAGAATTCCCATATTTGGAACAACTTTTGTAGATCATTCAAATTTTTACACCATAATTAAACCCACAACACTAACCATTTAAACTCTCTCTCACTCTGTCATCATAGCAAGTCAAGTCAAAATTAACAATAATAGATTTAGCCAAGTCTTTTCTTTGTATACACGTTACCTTATAATATGACCACACATATCTGTCACACGCCGTATACGAAGAAAAAACAATATAAGCTTCTGCAATGTTGGGCGTTAGGTTTGACAAATAAAGATAAGTTGTTTATTCTAATGATTGGTGTATAAGGAAAAATCTTATTTGCTACGGTACAATTATATATGAGAGGTGATGCATTACACATCACGCATTCTTTTAGGCTTGAATACCACTCAATCGACCGATGAGTAAAGTGGCCTTACACACATTTGTGTAAGGAATTACTGGAAATTAAGACAGTTAAAACAATTTTCTATAGGTAGGATCATAGGTAGAATCTTCTATTCTGAATGAGTTAAACAAACTCTTTAACAAGTAGTCTATTTGTGTACATGAAATTAATGCTAGTTCGTGTGCTATTTATTAAATTTGAATACGAATCGGTTGATCTTTCTTTTATGGGTTACGTCAAACATATTCCATAAATGAATGGATAGCGTAGCAGGCAAGTGATCGCCTCACCGCCAGTGTCATCGCGTAAGTGTTTTGGGTTTGAACCCTACACGAGCAAATTGTTCGTGTAAGCCATAAACGACTGTTTTGAATATGTATATACTTTGTATACGTAAATTCCTTTATGAGATAGAACTTAATTCCGAAAAAGATGCGAGCGCATTCTTTTGAAACGAAACTACTAAAGTACTTACTGCATATAACTGCGCGGATGACGTTGTGGTTTAAGTTGTTGCCTTACAGCTGCCTCGAACACCGCGGGTTCGAATCCCACACGAAACAAACAAGTGTAATTCACAAATGCTTGTTAAGAGTCTAGGGTTTTCTTTGTGTCCGTGGTTTAAATATGTGTAAAGTTCCCCGCGACACAGGAATTATTCGTAGTGCAGGAGGTGTCTTTCTTTTAAAATAAATAGGTAAACCTTTGCTTAATGTATTAAAGTAGTTTGGACCATTATAAACATTTACTTCTAGATGGGTGCGAATGAATCCATGAAATATATTCTAACATATATCCAAAAATTCATGAGTTTGTAGTAACGTATGCAGTAATACCAATCACTCGACAGCCAATGTATATGTATAACTGTGGCGTATTGTCGGAAGGAAACCGACAAACACCAAAAAATGTAATGAGGCATGGGAACACATGCTGGTCTTTGACCTTTAAATAAAACACAAAAATGTGTATACTGTAGTCGTTAAGCGACACTAATATTATAAAAAAAGAAAATATGTATAAGTCAAAACCTCAAAAAAAAATTCTGAATGCTATTTCTGTGATTAGAATTAAATAAAGCGCCATCCATTGCTTTATTGAAACGTTAGATATTAGCTTGAGTGAGGTCGCCACAGAGCCATTGTTTCAACTGGAGTGACAGTTATGGCTGTAAGTGTCATATTAATGCTATATACATAGGTGCTAGAAACACGTGCGCAGTCGCATTTGGTGTGACGAACTCGCTACGTTCCCGATCGAGTCAGTGTTAAACGAAGTCAATTTCTATTATTTCATTTCTTTTGTGTTTGCTTATCACTAATACACGTACGACACATAATACCACGCCTATATTTTGGTGCTTCATCATATCAAAAGCAAGATGGCCGCCTAACCCTTCATTATATATGTATACTTTTTGAATTGGTAGGATTTCAATCATTATTTTACCATAAGAAAGTTACTCTACCCTAAAGTTACATAAGCTATATAACATCACGCTACACGCCACTGGTTCGGCACAGTAATCTTAAATGTGGGTAGAACCACGGAGCCAACTAGTTTTGTATAAACAAAAGCGGAGGGTAGTTCGAGCATAGAACCCGCCTGATAATAATCGGTTAGTATTGCCTTTGGATGCTTGTAACACAAGAGTTATCGCTCCCGCTATGTCGATCTCGTAAAAACCTTCGTATTGAAGTTGCATCAAAGAAGAAATGCGGTGAGATAAGTTTTTGGAATAAAAGGTTTTCTTTATCTCATTTATAGGTTATTTCCCTTTCCTACAGTTCCTGTTGGTAACGTTGTCTAATCATATGTATTTTTAATCCATTGGTAATTAGACGTATTGTATTATAAATGTCGTTGTAGCGTGAACAAAGATAACCCTCCGATTTCTGAATTGAAAAAGCACTAAATATCAACTGATGTACATATTTCATCAAACCTCAACTGACATAAACATTTACTTAAGTATATGATGTTAAAATACCTACTCAAATATTATTACAGTTTTTAAGGAAACTTGATACTGGAAAAAAAGAATGTTGAAGGAATACTTTAGTAGAATTTGAGTCGCCAACGTCGTCTCAATTTAGAAAAGGGGGATAGTAACCAGAAACGTAACATAACGTGTAAAATACGTTAATAAATGAATAAATTTATTCAGCTGAAAAAGAAGTTCAGTAGTGGATTAAAATAAACTTTAAATTAAATCTTAATATCTAAAATTACCTCATAAATTAATAAACTATTTTTAATCAAAATAATATTTATATTTATGGCAAGAAAACATACTTTAACATCGATAAAAATAATATTAGCTACCTGCCTGAACAAGATTAAACCTGTGTTTCAGGCGATCACAGTTATTTCATTAAATGGTATATACTCAATTTATATTGATCAAAGTTACGTTCCTCAAAATCCATTTAGTAAAAAATGTGGCAATGGTCGTTTTAAAACAGGCAGTAATAGTATTTGTCAAATGACAGAAAAAGGATGCACAATATATGTACATTGCGGTGTGACCGCCATTTAAGCGCTGACGTGCGAGGTAGATAGCGGGGTAATCTTACTACATACAACATACACGTTTCACGCCTGTTTCCCAGAGGGGCAGGCAGAGACTACGGAGTTCCATTTTTACGATCTTGATATACTTCTCTAGCTTCATTCACTTTCATCAGATTCCTCATACACGCTCGTCGGTTTAAGGTGTTCTTAACCTATCCTTTGTCGAGAATGCCTCCGATCTAATCGAGAAACGTTCACCTAGGTCTTCCTCTTGCGACTGCTCCATTCACACTAGCCTTATAAACATTCTGAGTCAGTCTTTTTTCGTCCATTCTTTCTACATGCCCAAACCGCCCACATTTTTGTTTACACATTGAAAATACTAATTAGAAACTACATTACATGGTTTAGTTTAGTACCTAATTAATTATGTTATGTATCAGCTAGAAAATAGAATCACTTCACATCAATGTTTATGTATCCAAGAGAATACTGCTGACAAACAGCAATGCAGCTTAGTAGGAGATTGTGCCAAGATAACATATGTATATTTACTTATAGAAGAACAAATCTATAAAAATACATTTTGAGCCATTTGGGTTCGAAACGTTAGGCTTATGGGGTCTAAGCACTCGTATTTTGTATAGAGAGCAAAACGCCTGATTGACGCTTCTCAGGATCAGAAAGCTCGTATTTGCTTGGCCCAAAGAATCATCATTGCTATTCAATGTGGCTATTCTGCCAGTCTTTTGGATATGTTACCAGTTAACAGCGAGATGCTGACGAATTCTATGACGCCGAAATCAGTTTTGTAATTATATTATAATTATATTAGTACGTTTATAATGTTTTTTGTATTTTTTAATACAATGCATAAATGGATAAGATTATATTTTAGTGTATTAATATTGAACAATGTATATATTGCAACTAACAACAAAAATAAAGTGTCCTATAAATTGTATCACAGTAGTCTCCATTGAACGGACATTTATTCCGTATGGCTCAGCTATTTATTCAGATAATTATGTTTGAAATGACTGACGCATTTATACATCGATGTGACGGCCAACTTACAGTTCAAAATATTGCAGTAAAATATTATAGCACTTTCATAAAACGTATTTAAAATTCTCATCACAAAATATTAGTTACTAATAGACAGCCATGGTTTAAACATTGGATTTCTGCTTGTCAAAGACTTAAAAGCTAAAATGCACTTTGCCGATGACAAAGAGAAGGGTACATTACAACGCAGAAAGATGGCGTCTATACAGATAATTTTATGTAACAGAATCGCTATATTTAGATTTTAGTTTTAAAGAAGATTATTTTTACTCCACTGCTTTAGGAATTAAGCTGTGTGTCACCGCGGACTCTCAAAACACACAATTATAGTAATATAATTATATCAGGTCTGTATTAAACTGTCCCACTGCTGGGCACGGGCCTCTTTTCATTGAGAAGATTTAGGCCATAGTCCACCACGCTGAACTAGAGCAGGTTGGCAGATTTCATATATCTTCGAGAACTCTCAGATTTGGTTCTGACTCTCAGGTTGCCTCACGATGTTTCCATCGTTAGAGCGAGCGATAATTAAATTTTTAATATTTTATAACTTCAAAACGTGAGAGATGCGCGTCTTGAGATCGAACTTGAGAACTCTGCGTGGCTGTCTGTAACTGTCTGCGACTGTCTCCCATTAGCTTTTCGCTGCTACTCACACAATTACCGGACATAAAGTATATAAAAATATTTGTCTCAAGTTCGTTTCAAACTGCACTCAGTGTGGCTGCAAGGCAACCGCTTGCTCGCTATGCCATTTAAGCAGCATTAAATGTACTCACTAGATATTCATATACCATCAGCACCACATGGTTATTTGTACCTGCTTATTAGAGAGAGGGTAATTACATACAACAAGTTTAAGTAAATACACACTCCCAACTACCCAAGTTAATAATTTCAGTGACAATTTGCTTGAGTGATTTTTCTGGGATGACATTGCATTTAATTTTAATACAATTATTCACCCTCATTGCGTGTTTGCGTAACCTTTTGGGATACAGAAGCCTAATTGATATTCTTCTGCCATGTTATTATCATATTATGTTATTAAATCCTTACTTATATTTTAAATGCCAATGTGAAGTTTTGAGTTTGTTTGTTTGTTACGCCCTGGCATAGAAAAGGACATAAGGTACCTTTCATCCAGAAAAACGTACTTTTACCGATGGATAGAAATTTATTGACAAAATCTAGATTAGCGAGGGCAAAGCCGTGGCTAGAATCTAGTATTAAATAAATTAGGAATAAATTTATTTGTTTATTTGCATGAATCATAGTACATTAATAATATACCAAAAAATTACTAAATTGCATTTAGCACAGTTCACTCGTTTCAGTAAATTGCTTATCAATAAAATCTATTCTCGTCTTTTTTACATTTCCAAACGCACTGATACTAAACTGAAAATTTGCTTAAAATAACTTTTGGATATAGAATTTGAACCAGAAATGATTTGATTATGCCTTATGAAAAAGAAACTCAAAATGAAATGTAGCATTTGTAAAATATTATTTTAGAAATTACGATTTTTTGGGAGCTACATTAGGATCGGATGTTTGGGAAGTATAACAACCATATGTAGAATTGTCTCTTGCTTACTTGAATGACAACATTTGTTACTTTCCCTGATTATAACTAACTTTGCTGATTTTATGAATAACTTAAGAACTTGTAAGGGAAATCCAATTCAGATTTAAGATCCTTCACAAGTCCTTAAGTTAAGATTGTCGATCTTTTTTGAGAATAAACACAAAGAAGATAATTATAGTATATATGCAAATTCTCATCATTGTCTATGTAACTGTATTAGAAAGAAATATTTTCAAAACTAATAGTGTAGCAGTTCTTGTCATGGCTTAGAGAGCTTCTTGGTTTAGAGGGTTCAATTCCCACGTGGGAGAATAGCTTGTGATGTGATAACCTAACAGTTGTGACAAGTTTTGGTGCTCTATGTTTACAAATATCAAATTGAGTGTTTTTTTTTTAATATGGTGATATAACCGAGGCAATTAGAAAGCCATGATAGCGTTGTGGAAGACCGTTGTGCTACCACGCAGAGGTCTCAAGTTCAATCCCAAGGCACGCACTTCTCACTTATCGAAGTTACGTGCGTATTAAATAGTCAATTACCGCTTGCTTACCATAATAAAATATCGTGTCTAAGAGTACTTAACAATTCTTGTAGATATGTGCAGTCTGCCAGCGTGGTGGACTATGTCTTAACCCTCCTCATGCTGAGAAGAGACCCGTGCCCAGCAGTGGGATAGTTGAATATAGGGCTGATATGATAATTATTATTATAACCGAGGCAAATCTATTGATAACCTGATCTCGAAAGCGTTATAAAGATTGATATCTATTTTTAGCAATAGATTTCCTTGGTTAAAATTTGTGCGTTCTCCTAATACTCACTGGGATTTGGAAGAAGCCGGTGATGATATACGAAATCGGACGCACCTGCTACCAAATCTAATAATGTTTTATTCTTCTAAAGAGTTTATTAGCAAAAGATTATTCGACCCAGAATAAGAGAAAGCGTTTTAAATTTGGTAACCGTCAAAGATTAATCTGGTAATACGGGTAATAATCAAAGTAAAGAAACAGGATGCACCATAAATGTTGTTTTATAACCACTATTCAAATATAGCTGTTTGAGGGAGATAGCAAGATACTCTCCCACTTATTATTACATCCAAATTTTAAATATTAATTACTCTCTTATTTTGCAACCAATTTTGGTACTGTTTTCCCAACAAGATTACTTTTGATTGTGGTTTACTGTACTTACATACGTATTTATTATATTTATTAACTTGAAATAATCTAATAACCTATATTTACAAATGTACTAAAAAAGATAACATAATTAACATAATTTAAAAAAACACAAATAATTATAATATTAAATATCTACAAGAATGGTTTAGGCGTCGTAGAATTCTTCAGCATCGCTGTCTACTGGTAACGTGCCCAGAAGACTGGCAGCATTGCCACGTTACTGTACTAGGGTTTCAAATTACTAGTGGTCATGTTAACCTCTTCAGCTAAGCTAGAATGCTTATGTTAGGAATATGTACACGTCAGTAGTGCATCAAGAAGGATTTGAACCTAGAACCATGGCAAGTCCAATGCTTTATCCATTGCGCTACTATTATTGCCGATTAATTAAATAGAGAAGGTTCTGGTGAGCACACTTCCTGTATTCAGTTTAATTGGAAGTAATTCCAAGAATTGTGACTTGTGATCAATTCAGTAAATCAAAAGTTCTAATTTTAAGTAAATCAAAATTAGATTTTTTTGAGGTCAGACATCAAAACAAGCAATACGCCCTAATTTATTAATAGGCCTGCACGGATCGCGTAGTACCACCCAAATCTTCTCCCTAGCCTTTATTATTCCCAAGTCACTTGGGGTCGGCTTTTCTAGTCTAACCGGATTTGCCTAGATATCAGTTTTTACACGGAGCGGCTGCCACCTGACCTTTGCAACCCAAAGGCTAACGATACCCTAAGGCTAGATCAGTGTCAGGATATTAGAGGGTACTGACTTTTCCAATAACGACTGCCATAGATGTTCATGACAGCCGGGACCGACGGCTTAACGTGCTCTCCGAGGCACGGAGCAGACGATAATTGTCAATCAATACGCACATAATTTCGAAAAGTCATATAACTTCCGAAAGTCAAGGGTGCGCGACGTGGGTTCGAACCCAAGACCCTCTGCATTGCAGTCTGTTGGTCTACCCACTGAGCTATCACTGCCCAAATATTATATATAATTTGATAGTTTGTATATGTATGACAAGACTTTATAAAAAACATAAACTTAAGAACTGTGAATGCCAGAACTAGTTGGCAGCAGAAAACTTCCATTGATTGCAGCCTAAAAAGGCTAATATTCATGATTATAGTCAAATACAGGGCCAACAATAGTTAAAAAAGGTGTATTTAAAGAGAATAATCACTTCATGCTGTTCCAGTGTTATCATTTTATAGCCATATCGATAATTAACAAATAATTACTGCCTGAATCACACAAATATTTGCTTCCTGCGAGAATTAAGCACGGAAGTAACGTATTAAAAGAGAGAAATCGAAAATAAGGCATTTTGTTATCCGTGAATATATTTAATGCGCTTAGTATAACGACAGTTTTACATACACGCTATGTGTACCCGAAAGAGAAGGTAAAAACATACATTTCGTCATGTCCATGTCATATCCACGTAATTAGGGAGAGCTTATTGGCTGTTACTGTTAACATTTCCAAATTACGTATTGCTAATGAGAATTTTCCAACAGAACACTTGTACGTGGATCCAGCGTGATGGGTTCTACGTGCAAACAAATAACTGATTTGAATCTAGCATCCCAGGCCCAAAACATCTATCTATTAATAGCAAAACTATTTTCGGCCTCGATGGCGTAGTGGTTAGTGTAACCGACTGCCACGCCTGAAGTCGCGGGTTCGATTCCCGCACAAGTCAAACATTTGTGTGCATGAACATGCATGTTTGTCTTGGTCTGGGTGTTTCTATGTATAATACTATGTATTTACAAAAAAAGTATATATGTATGTTTATCCATTGTCTAGAACCCATAGTACAAGCTCTGCTTAGTTTGGGCTAGATGGTGTTGTGTGTTTTAAGCCAATATTAAATAACTATCTTTCGATTGGTTGAGCTGTGAGAAGCGTTTTGTAATAGTAATGTTAGATAGTTTATGAATTTTTGCTTGTAACAAACATAGATAGAGCGAGCATATCGTATTGGAATTCAAAAGTCAATTCGATTAGTTAAACTGAAGAGCAGCGATAGCTCAGTGGGGAGACCAACAGACTGCAATGCAGAGGGTCTCGGGTTCGAACCCACCTCGCGCACCTATGAATTTCGGAAGTTATATGACTTTTCGAAATTATGTGCTTATTGATTGACAATTATCGCCTGCTCCGTGCCTCGGAGAGCACGTTAAGCCGTCGGTCCCGGCAGCCATGAACATCTATGAAATGTCGCCGGTCTGCACTGACTGGCCCCCACATAAGATACATACATGTATAATAAAAATTTAAAACAGTTTCGAATGAACGAATAATTTCAATAAAATAATTTATGCACTTAGGTCAGAAACTAACTAAGCTGGTAAACATCAAATTAAATTTAAAAAAAACGTTTGAGTTTATATCCATGAAAACAAATGTATTAATAAATTACTTGCACTATTAAATTATTTGTAAAAAGCTTTCTATGTTGCACACGTAGGTACTAGTAAAAATCTATTATTATTTACCAATATTATTTATGTCACAAAGTAACACTGAAAAGTTTCAGAATTACAGCCACTTCACTATTTGAGGAAATACGTTTACTGATGAGAAATTCACTAGTCACGCTTTTTAAATCGGCAAAAGACATCAACGCTATACTGCCTAAATATTAAAGTGAGTGTGATTTGTTTAGAGTAATGTATTTACGATAATATTAGGTATATTTTATAATTTACCATTAGTATTTATGCTATTTGATTTTAATAAATATTAAAATATTAAATGTCTAAGTTAATATTTTTCTTTTATATTTTACTAAATAAATGTAACATGGAATTATACATGAAAGTGAATTTAAGTCTTTTGAAAAATCATGTTAATTAAGTTTTTTATTATCAAATAAACCGTTTGCAAAGCATTGAATTTCGTGTTAATTTTATTGGTTTCCCGGATATAAAGTCTTGTTTAATTGCTCATATATTTAAAAACATAAGCACATGATATAGGTACCATTATTTTAAATTGTATCGTGTATATTTTACGGCAAAGCCCTAAAAGAGTTATAAAAAGTTCTTGGCAATAAAAATGACAGCTCGATATTATAAAAAACTTTACACTGATTTTTAAGAAAATTTATACTTTTACTTTTATTTTACACAAAATATTTTTATTCAATAAATATGTCTATGATAATTTTTAAAATCGATAAATTTCTCGAAATTCAAAAACCAATCACCAAAAAAACGTATCAGTCTATTTTTTCAATAACACTTCAAACACACATAAACCATATAATACTAAAAAAAAATATATATTGTTACTCACGTACTGCCCGTATGCCTCCAGCCGCGTCAAACAGGTGTCTACTAACCGACCGACGGCGTCCTCCTTTATATACTGCCACGGCAAACGACCGCGCGAAGATTAAAAAGTATTATGTGTTTTATAACGACCCATGACGTCATATATCACAATAATATTAGTACTTCTTATTGGTTTAGATGAGAAACACATATAGGCTTGCAACTTAATGGCATAAATGTTAGTCTATAATAAAACGATTAAGGTAATCAATTGGCAATAGAAGGGATGCTTCAAAATTGAAGTGTGATGGAGGACAATTCATTATTGGACAAACTACGTTTATAAAAATGTCTATAATAAAAATATATTGTTGTATTTCAAAGATGAAACGGTAAATTTGGAAAATATGTTCAGCAAGACGTAATAAGTATTTGCATTGATTGCAGTAATGAAAAGGAATAGAGGCCTATTGCGAGGAACATTTTATTGGTACGTACGGGTTTTGAGATTGATTCTAGATGCTTTCACTATTGAGATTTAAAAGTTATGAACGTATTAAATAGTTATTTACTTAAAAATAACTCGGTTTAATAGTGAAGGAAAACAACGTTAAGAAATGTTCATGGCTGAGAGTTTCGTGTTATCAAAAATATGTGAAATCCTCCCAGGAATGTGTTGATATCAGTATTGCAGTAAATGGGCGTTAAACCCATGAGCTGTTCACAAGTTTAATGTTTTAACTGGTTATATTTATATATATAAACTTGCGCCTGTTTCATGAAATGTAAATAGAGACTACGGATCCTTATTAACTACTTTTACGTAAATCAATATTATATTTTGCAACTATATACATGCATATATAAACATAGGTTTAGGTTTAGGTTTAAATCATTTATTCTCAAAAAAAGACGAAACCGCTTACATAAGAATATAGCATAACACATTCAGTGAATTCATTACAAGTAACCGTCACCGAAACACACACACACACATATAATACATTATTAATCCTTTTTAGGATGGTATGTGTGAGAGGCATTTCACAGTTTCTATCTCAAATGTTGTTAGAATAATTATCTATTATATATTCGAATAGGCCAGATCGAAAACTGCTAAATGAGTTAATCTTTTTTATATGGGAGGGTAAGTTATTAAATATTTATGCTCCTTCATAGGTAATACTCTTTTTAGCATAGTTGGTTCGTATTTTTGGCAAAACAAGTAAACTAGGTCGACGAAGGCTACGTTTAGATATTTGGGACGTTTTAATAAATGATATATTGGCATGGATGGTTTTGTCTAAAATTTTCCTAATTAAAACAAGTATTATATATATAGAGTTGATGAAAGTTCATTAATTTAGTTTTTTTTAAGAAAATATGCCTTGGTGTCAGGTATGGATAGAGAAATAGTGTTTTTATGATTCTGTTTTGAACTCTTTGCAATTCTTGTAATTTCGTTTTACCGGTGCTTCCCCAGATTTCTATAAGGTATAATAGATGTGACTTAACAAGATAATTATAAATACTATAACGTACATTATACATTGCTTCATGTTGTGAAGTGATCCTATAAGTGCAGTCAATTTGTTCTTAATATACTCGATTTGATTGTGCCACGTTAAGTGATTCTCAGACCAAGATACTTTTCGTAAGTTTTTTGTTCTAGTGGGATATTATCAATAGTTAATGTGCTATGCAGCGGGTTTTTTTTATTCCTGGCGTTAAAAATTACTTAACAGGTTTTAGAAATGTTATAAACATACATTATATATCCTTGAAGGGGTAGGCAGAGTCTTATTGCTTACAACCAGAATTATTTCTAGATTACGTGCCGCTATTATAATGTAACAGGAAATCCCAACAACGCATTGCTTGACGCAGCAATAGAACCAAGGACCTCAAAATCGCAAACAAACTATAGTTATATAGCTTCGGTAGTTTAGTTTGGTTGAATATATATTTATTGAATACTCTTTTATATGTATATCCCCGGCTTCCACTGATAAGATAATTTTAAATATGACTATTGTGCATGAGGTGTCTGGCTCTTTATCCTGAATTTTCTATCAAGAATATCTTAGTAGAAGTATGAAGTTTGGCACTGTGCCCGAGAGAAGGTAACATGTAGTAGAGCTTCGTTGATTTCAGCAGGAATGGGCCGACTCGACCGGGGAAGGACTACCCTCTCACAGAATATCGACGTGAAATAGCAGTATTCCTACTATTGTACTTCATTAAGTGAGTGAGAGTGCCGGAGGCCCAATCACCCTTTTTCCCCCTTCCCGATCCTTCTCCTTCCCATTTCCTAAATGGTCGGCAACGCGCAAGTGATGCCTCTGGTGTTGCAGGCGTCCATAGGCTATGGTGACCACTTACCATCAGGTGGCATACTTATCATCGTATGGTCGATTGCCACCTTAGTAGGATAAAAAGAAAAGAAGGCTCGCTTCTATGGTGGACATAAACCAAAGCTGCTTTCTATGCCTTTTGCTATCCATTCCGTGATAAGGCATAATACTATATTATGTATGTATAATATTCATCCCCCGCCATTAGACTGAACTGATTTAAACAAACTATTTTATTCTTCTGTTTATTTTGTATGGATGTTTTCGACCAGACTTTCAACCTCCTCAGGGTTTATTACTTATAATTAATTCATGTCAGCTGTTCTTACTAAAGAGATGATAGTAACCGAAGTTAGTTGCTATTATAAACTATCTTTTTCCTCTAACTTCGTACGCCTGGAGTTTGGAAGTAGGTACATATTTATATTTTTCTTTCTTTACTTGTAGGAAGATGATCTACACATATATGCAGTTCTCAACTTCTAGGTGGCGGACAATCTCTAGCAATACTACTGTAAACATTGCAAGTAATTTTGTATAGTGCTTTTTGCGTGATGCAAGCAAGCAGCGATAGCTCAGTGGGGAGACCAGCAGACTGCAATGCAGAGGGTCTCGGGTTCGAACCCACGTCGCGCACCTCTGACTTTCGGAAGTTATATGACTTTTCGAAATTATGTGCGTATTGATTGACAATTATCGCCTGCTCCGTGCCTCGGAGAGCACGTTAAGCCGTTGGTCCTGTCTGCCATGAACATCTATGGCAGTCGTTATTGGGAAAGTCAGTACCCTCTAATATCCTGACACTGGTCTAGCCTTAGGGTATCGTTAGCCTTCGGGTTGCGGAGGTCAGGTGGCAGCCGCTCCGTGTAAAAACTGATATCCAGTCAAATCCTGTTAGACCAGAAAAAGCCGACCCCAAGTGACTTGGGAATATAAATAGGAAAGAGTTTAATAGTAGTAGTAGTGTAACAATTTTCAAAATTTTGTAATAACGTGTCAAATAAACAACGCGATAAAATCCGTATATAGCAGTTTAATTTCAATAAACTTTTATTGATTAAAATATAAATATGCAACCAAAATAATGTTCCTATCTCCACAAACCCTTCTATCAATATGTGTAGGTATTTGTCAAACTATCCTTAAAACTATAAACATAAAATATCTTGGAATCATTATCGATGATACGTTCTCTTTTACACAACATATTGAACGATTGATAAACAAAGTTTGTAAATTAATATCTATTTAAACAACAGTTCGCAGTTGTTTAAATACAACTTTGATCTATAATTAATCACTCAAGTTTATTTGGTTCAATATCAAACAGTAATCCAATAATATATTACATCATGAGATGTCGCATTGATAACTACTTTTGATTAGAACATTTGCTCTTTTTTCCTATTTCTAATTTTAATATTATAAATGAGAACGTGAATTTGTTTGTTTGTTTGTTACGCGTCACACCCTAATTACTCATAATCGCATACAATTTGTAAGTCTTTACTCTTTCCGAATATGATTGGAAATCACGCAAAGCATAAGGTTATTTGTGCTATGTGTAAATGTTATCCTAAGAGCCTGGATTCTGTATTTAGATTAGACAATGTGTTATTGAGTTTTTATGCTACGAAGTTCTCAGCAGCAGCTCATTAATGGTGATAAAAGATAAAGAAAGAGAGTTGAACTTCTTTTGAAAAGCGCAGACACAAAAAGCAATAGAAAAGTAAAAAGACTGTGTAAATTAAATCGCTAATAAGCTTAAATTTGCATTTTCAGCCTATTTTTGCAGATGTTACGTAGCATCTAAAGTTACGATACTATGTTTTATATTACTCAGATAGTATTTCAGCACATTTTCATGTGAGAGAAAGTTTCAATTTAGTTTATTAGACTGCACGGATGGTGCATTGGTTTTAATCGTCGTCTCGCCGCCGCCATTGCACTGACTGTTGTGGTTTCGATTCCCTCACAGGACAAAAATTGTGTGATTTACAAATAAAGACCTTAGATAACTATATGAGTGTATGTGAAAATGTATAGTACCTGCATTGTTTTGTTTGCTTTGTTTTTTTAGTGCCTGCTTTTTTTGCTACAGCCCACGAAAGACGCCGCAGGCAGCTTAGTATAATAATGTTAAGCATGATATTTTTGTTGGTTTAACTAAAGAAACTATTCAGAATTTAATATAAAATATGAATATCGTCATAATATCAACGTATTTAAAATTAAAATGTGTTTTGATACCTGAAGTGTGTCAGGATCGTAGCAAATGGAAATCCGTAGTCTCTGCCTATCCCTCTGGGAAACAGGCGTGAATCTATGTATGTATGTAATACCTCGTACTCCTATTTTAAGACTCTTAGCGGCTACTGAAATCTAAACAAGTAGTCGATGGATAGACTAGAAGTTATTACACAACTCATAAGTATTTTATATTGATCTCCTTTGCTTATTGACGTGGAAAAGGACTGAAATAACAAGAATATTTATTTTATTCTAAGTTTGTCATGTACCGCTTGTAAAACAAAAATAACTAAAAGGGAAAAATATTAAAACAGGATAGGTGCTTTGTCTGTGCAAAAATAAACAATTTTGTATAATTATAATATTTGTCAAGGCAAGGCACCGTAATGGATTTAGGTCATATGTAATAGAGACGAGCCTATAGCCTTCTACCGGGTACATTTTTAAACTCGGTGCTTCTACTACAGTTTGACCGAAACCGCTGTACCGCGCCTTAGGTATGTGCGCGGCGAGACGGGGAGGGAATGCAGGCTAACAGGTCGCTGTTATCCGTCAATTCGCGCACATACTTAAGGCGCAGAACAGCGGTTTTGGTCAAACTTTAATGACATACATTGCACGACCCGGGTATTGAACTTTGCGCCAATGCCATGAAACCAACAATGCATTCATTAAAATAGTACTTTATGATAAGACATCATTTTCAGAGAAGATCTTGTACTGTGTATTTGCTCTATTGTCGCGGAATTTTGCGATCAAGCCCTTGGTCGAACAAAGTGTTTTGGATGTTTCTGTTAGAAAATACTGTGTACAGATTCTGGATATACTTGGTATGTACACAACAGACTTCGTGTACGTGCTTGGTGAAATTTTGAAGTGATACATCTGTGCTTACTCCGTCGGAAATATATACATATATTATAATTATACAGGCTTGTATATATGTTGTTCTTATTCAAGGAGTTAAACTTGTAAGAGGTGGAGCTCGGCCTTGACAATTATCAAGTGACGGTAAGAATAAACTGGCTCACCCGGAATAGTCCTATCATACATTATCCATAACAAATCAATTAAATACTTGATCCAAAATCATATACTCTATTTCTTAGTCCACCCGTGTTTGCACTTATTGCATTCAACTAGTATTCTCTACTTATTTGTTTAGTAACTACTATTGATTGCTCTCATAACTCTGAAAGCTATGAGATTAAGATTGAACAGTCATCTTCTTCTTTCTTAGCCTTTATTATTCCCAAGTCACTTGGAGTCGGCTTTTCTGGTCTAACCGGATTTGACTGGATATCAGTTTTTACACGGAGCGGCTGCCACCTGACCTCCGCAACCCGAAGGCTAACAATACCCTTAGGCTAGACCAGTGTCAGGATATTAGAGGGTACTGACTTTCCCAATAACGACTGCCATAGATGTTTATGGCAGCCGGGATCAACGGCTTAACGTGCTCTCCGAAGCACGGAGCAGGCGATAATTGTCAATCAATACGCACATAATTTCGAAAAGTCATATAACTTCCGAAAGTCAGAGGTGCGCGACGTGAGCTCGAACCCGAGACCTTCTACATTGCAGTCTGTTGGTCTCCCCACTGAGCTATCGCTGCTACTAAGATTGAACAGTCATATTAAATTTAAAAACGAATTTTATTACAATGGGACCTTGTTAACTAACATTGGGCCTTAGAGATTTGGAATGCTAAAAGTATTTATTTTTTGACCTTATCAGGCGTGAACATGTACTATATTGATTTTATATCACAGTGTTACGGTGATAAATATACCTTCACGAAACTATGTATTTAGATGTATGTACCTACGATAAATTTGTCTGTATCTCCGAAAGGGTGGACCAGGGGAGAATTACATCCATATTTGTCCAGATATGTTATTAGATCTTGCGTAAGAAGCCAGCATATTCAGACTGTGTCTTGCGACTGAGATATTCTAAAATGAAAACACGGCCCGAGAATCAGAATCCAGCGATCTCACGCAATCATAAATGCAACCGTTTACCGTGGTACCAAATAGTCAGTTTTTAAATCTACCACCTTATAGGAGAAACTGGGACTTATTTGCCATTGTTGGGCCCAATTAACATTATATCTATACTAATAAATATTATAAAGCTGAAGATTTTGATTGTTTGTTTGGTTGAACGCGCTAATCTCAGGACCCACAGGTTCGAATTGAAAAATTATATTAGTGTTGGATAGCCTATTTATCGAGGAAGGCTATAGGCTATATAACATTACGCTATGACCCACGGGGGCGGCGTAGTAAATATAAGCGCGGACGAAACCGCGGGCACATCTAGTATCTAAATACATACATACATACATAGATTCACGCCTGTTTCCCAGAGGGGTAGGCAGAGACTACGGATTTCCATTTGCTACGATCCTGACACACTTCTCTGGCTTCATTCACTTTCATCACATTCCTCATACACGCCCGTCGGTTCAAGGTGCTCTTAAGCTGGCCTTTGTCCAGAACGCCTCCGATCTGATCAAGAAACGTTCGCCTAGGTCTTCCTCTTGCGACTGTTCCATTCACACTAGCCTTATAAACTTTCTTAGTCAGTCTTTCCTCGTCCATTCTTTCTACATGCCCAAACCAGCTTAACATACCCTTTTCTATTCTTGTCACTAAATTTAAATAAATCTAATTTAAAATTATTTTATAAGTATATCCTATGCTAAGGTAAAATGTAAATTATAACAGTGTAAAGAGAACCAATGAAGCAGGGCTGGAACCTGCGACCTTGACAAAGCGTGTCGTCGCTCTGCCAACTGAGGTACGAAGACATAGACTTCTTCCTCTGTTGTAATTTACAGGGCTTATCTATATATTAACACGTGAAGCAAAAACTTTGTACCCCTTTTTACGAAAATTGCGCGGCCGGAGAAGTATGAAATGTGGCACAGTTAAAGTTTATATGGAGAAGGAGTGGCGAATCCTAATATTTATATAAAATATGCATTAGAAATACATTAAATTAATGAAAAAGCACTACACGCACACCCATACATTTGACACAAGCAGTCGAATCTTGTTTGTAGTATTTCGGCTTTGTTCGGCTGTCTAGAATTCTTCGTAACTATAGTTATATATGTATGTAGAGTAGGTGACTAAATGAAATGTGTTTATAAGAGTATAGTTCTGTTATAAAGACAATAAAACCTTAATAACGATCAAATTTAAAATGTAAATCAATTATGGTCGAATTTCGACCACTTGGCGACCGCTAGTTAATATAATTATGTTTACAACATACACTTGTTTTTGAAAGGCACATCAACATAAAAATGAGGTAACATACGAAAAAAGGCAAGCCAATAATTCTTGTGATTAGCTAACTGAAATAGCAACATTGAATTAAAATACCTAAAGTCTACTAAACTACACATGGGTTTGATTTAGATACTTCGTTGATAAGCTTTTCAGAAACTATATGCTCTAAACATTTTGGAGAACTCTCAGACATGCAGGTTGCCTCACGACCGTTTAAGCAAGCGACAATTAACTATTTAATACGCACATTACTTCAAAAAGTCAGAGTTGCGCGCCTTGGGATCGAACTTGAGACCTCTGTGTGGCTGTCCAACGGTCCCTCACTAGGCTATTGTTTTTGAAATGGTCTGGCTAAAGTGGAAAACATTGCGGCCACATATTGTAGTAAAATATTATTCGTTTAAAAGTCTCGTTAGTTGTTTAAAAGTAAACATTATAATCCGGTCTGATTTATTTTATTAGTAACGCGTGTGTTGATAATAAGGGATTGTTATCCTTATCAATATAATATACTTGAAGTTTTTCATATAATGTTTCATTAAATTAAGTTTATATTATGCCGTATTAAGGCAGGCTATTTATAGTATAGTGTTAATGAAACATGGGTAACAGTATGATTATAGGAATGGTATATTTGGTAAGTGTTTTAGCTGGTTTGGGCATGTAGAAAGAATGGACGAGAAAAGACTGACGAAAAAAGTTTATAAGGCTAGTGTGAATAGAACAGTCGCAAGAGGCAGACCTAGGCGAACGTTTCTTGATCAGATCGGAGACGTTCTGTACAAAGGCCAGGTTAAGAGCACCTTAAACCGGCGAGCGTGTACGAGGAATGTGATGAAAGTGAATGAAGCCAGAGAAATGTGTCAGGATCGTAGCAAACGGAAATCCGTAGTCTCTGCCTAACCCCCTGGAAAACAGGCGCGAATCTTTGTATGTATGTATGTTCACCTCTTTACCATCATGATGGTAAGTTCAACTATATCTGATATCTGTAGATAACACGAGTATTTTAACATGATCCACTAATGGCGTAGTGATTTAAGTATTTGCTTCGCCATTGTCACTGCGTCGAGTGCTGTGGGTTCGAATTCTACACGGGACAAAAATTTGTGTGAATCGCAAATTATTGTTCCTAGTCTGGGCGTACTTTATGACCGCTTATTAAATGTTTTCCCGCGACACAGTAATTATTCCTAGTACAGCACAAAAAAAGGAATTATATAAGAATATTCGTTCTGGGTCTGGGTGTTTTAGCCTTTTAATAATAATAATAATAATATCAGCCCTGTATTTAACTGTCCCACTGCTGGGCACATGCCTTTTCTCACTGTGAGAAGGGTCAGGCCATAGTCCACCACGCTGGCCTAGTATGGGTTGGCAGATTTCACATACCTTCGAGAATATTATGGAGAACTCTCAGACATGCAGGTTTCCTCACAATGTCTTCCTTCACCGTTAAAGCAAGCGATAATTAACTATTTAATACGCACATAACTTTTTAAGCCTTTTATATCTATAAAATAGAAGTAACAAAATATGGTTATTTTTATAGTAAAATAGAAACTAAGTCCATTTTAGAAATAGCCAACTCAACCAACTCCAATTTACTGGTCAATATATGTTTTTATATCGAAGCAAGCATATAGCCTGCTTAATGATAGGAGGTTGAAGATTAGCTCAGTAGCAACATGGGCTCGGTAGACGGCGATCGGCAATCTCATAATCAGTCAAGATAAAGCAATTTTATACCGGGACCAACGAGGCTTGCAGTGGCGGAAATCAATTATCAATATATTTTATACACCGTTGCTTTATTATTTTTACGAATTACCATATTTTTTACATAGTTAATTATTGCTTGTTTCTGAATTTCCATTTTCTGAACAGTAGATAATTTAATTCATATTTTCAGATATTCATAAATTTTCTTTTTTGTAAATTAGTTAATTTGAATCAATTTGATTGAATAATAATATGTGTATATGTATGTATAAAAGTCAAAAAATCGGTGTCTTTCAGTGTCAGTTATTAACTTCAATATCAATCGATTGCACATATAACGATTGCAACAGTTTTTACTCCGGACATAACTGGAAATATCTATAAGTTGTTTAAACCATTCATTACATATATATAATAATTATATAAATGGCACATAAGGTCTGTAATTAAATATCCCAATTTAATTATTATTAGTTACTAAGGTTTGCCCACAGCATCGTCCGTGGGAATCTCATAGAAACGCAATACCGAGATAAAAAGTAGGTATGTGTAAATCCATGACACGATCTATGTTTGCACCGAATTTAATTTAATTCTAAAATCTTGCAGAGGTTTACGCATCACTGGGTAACAAACGTCCTAACACCTTCACGAACTTTCACAATTTATTATACATGTATATATTAAGTAGGATGTGAACATAAGCACCAGATCATCATATTTTGTAAATAAAGATAGTTTGTATGTACATATGTATCTTATGTGGGGGCCAGTCAGTGCAGACCGACGACACTTTGACCCAGTGGGATCTTTTGTGTCGACACTCTCCCAATAACGACTGCCATAGATGTTCATGCCAGCCGGGACCGACGGCTTAACGTGCTCTCCGAGGTACGGAGCAGGCGATAATTGTCAATCAATACGCACATAATTTCGAAAAGTCATATAACTTCCAAAAGTCAGAGGTGCGTGACGTGGGTTCGAACCCGAGACCCTCTGCATTGCAGTCTGTTGGTCTCCCCACTGAGCTATCGCTACTCAGTTAAGATAGTTTGTAAGTTAGCGAGTGATATAAACTTCTATCCTAATAGAATATACAGAGCACAACCTTCAAAAAGGAAAAAGTAAGTAAGCTTTTTATGAAAGATCGTATTTTTACTTTATACAGCCTTGGCCAAAAGTATTAGGCACCCCCAATATAGTTATCACACACCTGTGCTATTTGAACAATTAAACAATATTCTATAGAACTGCGATACCGGAGTCATAAAACACTATTTAAGACAATAGGCGGCATTTTTTAAGCAGTCGTAAAACATCTGGTACGTCAATAATAAAATTTTATTTTTTCCAAAATTTATTTTTAACTATATAAATATTGCAAAGATTTAAAAAAAATTATATGATTTAACATATAATTAAAATTATGAGAGTCAATACATTTTTATTTTAAAAGCAATGTCTTGTTCGAGCCAAATTTTGTGTAGTCTCATACACACAGCTGAATTGTTTTTGTGTACTTATGAGTACACAAAAATAATTCAGCTGTGTAAATATTATTTTGTGTTTATTAATGTTTATTGATATATACATAGACTTACGTCTATAGGCGTGAGTCTGTGATATATATAGACTCACACCTATCATGACTCATCTCATCTATCCTCTTCCCCAAAGAAGTAGACAGAGGTCTATAACCTATACATTTTAATAGCTAAGGTTTTAAGTCCCACGTTAGGGAGAACGAGCCTGTTGCCGACGAATTCTCTATCATAAAATTCCGACTTGGCAATCGAACCTGGGACCTCATACTTAAGCGGCAAATTGAGCCTCAAGACCAACGAGCAAAGGTATGAAAAATGATGTTCTACGTATTACGCAGTTACAGCATAACAATGATTGCAGCGATTATTCATACTTAGAGTGAAATAATTATACAAGTCTTCAAAAAACCAATGTAATAAACAATATAGCAAAATGTCATATAAAAAGCTGCGCTACATTTCTCCTAATAACACAAACTTTATCGCACTTTGGTAGTAGGCGGAGTGACGTAGAATTTGCGTAGGCGCGTGCCGGCCTACGGAGATTCGTAGCCAATCCCGTAGCAGCTTGTAGCGCGTAGGCCGTTGAATAGGCTGTGTGCACGTACTTGCTTGGAATAATAATCGTTGAGGCTTTATGTGATTGTGTTATAAAGTTATTGTCTTTGACTTGTTGGAGTATTTTATAGATTTATATTGTTTTGTGGATGCTTTGTAGGTATAAATTGGTGCTTATGTTTGCATACAAACACGAAGATGATGGCTAGTGGTAAAGGGGGTCCACTCATCGCTACACACTACGCCGAGTGTTATGGGTTTGATCCCAATATGGGACACGGGTCTGGGTATCTATAGGGTGTTTTCGTTCCATTGTTCGTAAAGTCGTCCGCGAAACAGAGCTTGAACGTAGAGTCATTAAACATTTTTTTAGCCTCTGCATAATTATTATTGGATTTTCTACTAGAAAGTTCTCAGTAGAGTCCATGCAATCAGGAAACTTGTTCATACGCCGTGCTATTTCTAGACCGCTCTTTAAACCTAAAGTCGTAGCTGGTAAAATATGTATGTAATAGATTGCTACTTATACTTTACTTTGATATTATTACAATCCAATAAGCATAACATACACTCGCTTGTTTACTTCATATAACCGACAGGCTATATTATACATAAGATTGTAGCTACATCAAAGTACCATCAGATAAACTTATTCTATCATAGAACATGGAATTTGTGTGACGCCCATCGCGTCGGAGTCGAGCAGTATTAGGTGCCTGACGTTTGTTTTCGATATATGTACATACAAAAAAAGTATCACATCTAAAACCCTGAAAGAGTAAGTAGATGTGAATAGCTCCCATATTTTATCAAGATTAGTTTTAAGTTTGGTTTTGTTTATCAATTGCTGTCTACCGGGCACATATCTAGAATCCGTGCTTATACTCAAAATATTTTGAGAACAGAATAATCCACTAAAGCTCTATCCAGTCCGGGAATCGAACTTGATACCTCATGCATAGCATTCGCGTTCACTACTGCTGATCTAGTAGTTTTACTCTAGAGTATACATATGTATGTAGCGTGCGTTACGTCTTTAAATATGACCACATCTTGCTGTTACACGCGAGGCAATACTCCTAACATGTAATACAGTGTATCAAATACGATTTTAAAAGGAAAATATTAAGGGAAATAATGTTTCTTTTCGTGTAAAGTAGTAATAACTACTCACGCTCGACTAATATTTCGCAAATGATACGAGCTATGTATAAATGGACTCCTTTTACTTTCAAAGCGCTGAAAGTTGGTCGTTCGATATAGCGACACAAAATATTGTCTGCTCCATACAGCTTCATTATAAGTGAATGGTTATTTTAATATTTATTTAGCCACGTTGCTTGCGTACCTTACAATGTTATCGACAAGTTTTGAGTAAATATTTTCAACTACAAAGGTTTGATATGAGAAAATGTACCGTAGGGTCTACGATTTTTATATCTATGACCACTTTATGACCATTCTAAATGTACTGAAATAAATGTACATTGCGAAAGCTAAGGCGTCACATAGTTATTTAAAAGGAGCGCTATCTTTAAGATGTTTAATACATTTCATTGGTCATATCTATCAAGATGGGAAAAAAATCGGAGAAGCTGACTAGGAAAAATGTTTTTTCTTATTTTACTAGTTTTTGCCAGCGGTTTTGCTCGCGTAAAAGTAGGTTAGGTTAGGTTATGCTAGTAAACGTACTTATTTTTAATAAAGTGTAGCCCATGTTACTCGGTGATAATACAGCTTTCTATTGGTGAAAGATTTTTTTAATCGGTTGATTTGTTTTTGTGTAAAATCCTTACAAACAAAAAATAAAATATTTTCTTTATAATATTAGTAAAGATAAGTCTAAGGTGGCAAATATACATACAGCCCGCCTCATCGGCAGCTGTGTCTTGGTATACGGACCTTTCCATTACCAGGGTAGGGTATAAGTATAACTGACCCTTAAAAAGGAATACCTGTGTTGTGTTTAAAGCACCCTTCTTAAAGATTGCAACCTTATTCACAGTGATAATATAACACACGGTGGTTTTATATTATTATAAAACCACCGTGTATTCCCCAGATTAGCTGCTCTACTTTGAACAAAACTCAACTCGGGTTTTAGTGTCTTGCTTCTAAAAGGAGAGTCCTTAGAAGAGAACACTACATGCACTTGAAGAGTCACAATATAAATCGGGAACTCCTACATTAACCAGTCGCCGAGCCAAAGCTATAAATGGAGTAAAAAGTACAGCTCTCTGACGTCACCACAATCACTTGAATCAAAACCTCTTAGTTTGTAGTCCTTTAGAATGGACCTAAATATTAGAAGAACAATAATCACTTAACATGTCTAGCCACTTTGTTATCTATAGATATTAATCAATTTGATAAGAAACAATTGTATCAATGATAGATTTTAAAATAAACGTACATTGTTAACAACTCCCACATTGTAAGAATATTTTCAGTTCACAACTTCACCTGTGTGAATCCCACGGGTACGCAAACCGTGAAAACAAAATTACATTAATGCTGTCCCAAGTTTTATTTTGGACATGCTCTATGTGACAAGTTTTATAGTAATCCGTTGAGTGCCAACCATCTAAAATATGGTAATATCTGCACAAAGCTTTACCTTTATAATATTAGCAGAAAGTATTTTGTAACATCAAATCAACAATATATTTATTGGAAACCTCTTATGTAGTCAAAAATAATAATTGAATCAACTAGCTTTTTTATTCATTGTATCACTGACGCCAATAGGCTCGCCACAATTACGTGGCACTTGAAACACAAGTGGCAAATCGTGAAGAAATAATTTTGTGCTCTACTTATGAAGAATATGTACTTTATACACACTAAATACATCAGACAGTGGCAAATTAAAAGCAAATTCCGATCTGCAACGGAGTTTTTCTCAAAAGTTATTAATTAAAATTTTATTAAGCGAAAATAGAGCCGAATTCTTTCATAGAACCATACTCATTAGCAGCATAATTAAAACACACATA
This sequence comes from Catocala fraxini, assembly GCA_930367265.1. Taxonomy (NCBI): domain Eukaryota; kingdom Metazoa; phylum Arthropoda; class Insecta; order Lepidoptera; family Erebidae; genus Catocala; species Catocala fraxini. The sequence goes on along the minus strand of OV884034.1, from coordinate 22,848,810 downwards.
AAAGTCCACACATCTGTTAGTCCATTAGACAGAAATAGACTTCAAAGTGAATAAAATATGTGCATCAAGCCAGAGCCATGTTTAGTAAATATTGAAATATCGATGAAAAAGGAAATGCAGCGTCAAAGGCAATATCTCTGTACTCTACATCGTTTTTACTTCGGAACTGATTAGTTCGTCTTGAGGCAAAGGCTCGCTGCAAAGCGTTTTAGGGCTCCGCATAAAATAAATAATTATATATTTTGTCACTATTTCTGTAAACCTGTCAAGTCTTGGAATACCAGACATAGTTAAATACCTATTGTGTCTGGCCGCCGGTGTGTGCTGCGACACTTGCTACTAGCAGAGATAGTTTAGTAGGATACCCTTGGACTGCCATACAGAGGTCTCGATTTGGATTCCTAAGCGCGCATTTCTTACTTTTCGAAGTCATTTAGGTATTTAATAGTTAATTGTCTTTCGATTTAAAGTTGAAGGAAAATATCGTGATGTAACCTGCATGTCTGAGAGTCAGCCATAATGATCTCTAGATCATTATGGCTAACTATATAGAGGATATGAGATCCTCTAGGATATGAGAACAACTTGCACTGAGCCAACGCGGTGGTCTATGGCCTTCTTACACCAAGAAGTCCGTGCCCAGAAGAGGGACAGTTTAATATAGGGCTGATATTATTATGCAAATATATAGCATATAGATTGACTGATTAATGATAAAAGTAACAGGTTAGTGTAGTCTTACATATATTTCAAACTAGATGTGCCCGCGGTTTCACTCGCGCTTATTGTTACTGCACCGCTCCCGTGGGTCGTAGCGTGATGTTATATAGCTTATAGCCTTCATCGATAAATAGGCTATCCAACACTAAAATAATTTTTCAATTCGAACCAGTAGTTTAACTTTACTTAACTTCCTGCTGACAGCCTAACAGAATAAGCGTACTTACTGAGCTTCAGCAAATGCGGCCGCCATATCTCAGGACATGTCCAAACAGCTGCATGAATGCATCTGGAACATATACAATATATTATCATATTAAAAGTGGGAAAACGATGGCAATTATTCTAGCTCCCGGAAGTCATGAAACTGTTAAGCGATAGTTTGGGTTGCATGAATATGGGTGTAGGTAACTGCATAGAAAAACAGAGGGTATGGCTACTAAACCCGAAATAATTGTCGCGCATTTAATATTATTACTCGCTATCACTCGAAACAGCAGCTTTTTCTGTACAAAAGTATGAGGGTCCTTTCCTGTACCCCTGATAACATGTATTTAATGAAATTTCATGATAATCGAGTAGTTCGTGACAAATAAACTCATATTCACATTTATAATATTAGTTAGAATGTCAAGTACCCGAACTAAAATGGAAAAGAAACCCGCATATTTTCGTCACCCATACTATTGAACGAATTGTTGATAGAATAGACACGGCCTACGATTAATAAAATTGCTCACACTGATTGCTTACCTATCATTATCTCATCTAACTATATTTTTATTGCAGCTATAATTATATTCTATTATAAAACGCCGCAGTCAAGAAAATCGGCGAATTTTATGTTATTGAATACGAAAATCGTATTACGTCAACACTTTTCGAGACTTTTTTCACCCCTATTTTCACCACTTTAACACCAGTGGTGACCATAGAAAACACCGATTTCTGCCATTAGTGAAGTTTGGACAAAGATAAACTGCTTTGGCACCCGAAACGTATTTAATCACAAGTATGTTTGAGGAGTGAGTGTAAGGGTAAGTAAGTAAGAGTAAGGTTGGATTCTGGTGACCCAAGACCAGTCTGTGTGGAAAACCTTGGGGAAGGCGTTTTTTCAGCAGTGGTCTTTCGGCTGAAATGATAATCTTTGAGGAGTTAGAAAAAGCATCTTACTACATACATACATATATACGTAGTTTAACTCTTTTACTCTCTTAGGATAGGCAGAGATTTATTACACGCCCACAATTCGCTTTCTATGGTTTAATAGGGCAAGCTTATTTCCGGCTATCAGTCACAGAGCCAGACTCCGTGCCGCGACAAAAATTTTCTTAAAAAAAATACTCTATAACACTTCTTCTGTCCTGGTAATCGAGCCTGCGGCCATCAGGTCATATACAGTAGTCTCATGTAATACCGTTGCGCCGCGAATTACTTAAAGGTATTTACTTAATGGAATACATCACCATCCCGGTGTCCATGCTCTGCTTCATAAGAAGCGAGAATATTCCCATATACAAGACATCGTACATGCCCCGATATTTGTAAAATTTTCTTACAGTTGAAGTAAAAATCCAAAAATGCTTTATTCAACCAAGTATACAAACCTAGGATCTTACAAATGATAGTTGTACATTAACTGACATTTCTACCTCTAAGTAAGCATTAATAAAATTAATACTATGCGACCAGTTTTTATGTTTCACACCATGTAGTTTTACGTGCGATACAAAACTCATAAGGAATAAATATACGGCATCCATTCACGTGAGAAACTTAACGGTCCTAACTATTTTTTACCATGTGGGCTCACTTTGCGTCTTTGTAAACTGTCTTTAGGATTCTTTTAGAAATATTATCTTTTCATTTAGTTATTTATGTTATGAAATCTATTAGTACATTGTATTAGAACAATTTTCTTTTATAAATACCGCTTATTTGCACTTTATCGATCGATTCCTGGGTTCAAGAAATAAACATTTGAGAAAAGCCCAGGTTCAAAGTACGTAAAGCCAATGGTCCTGCGTACAAATTGTCCTTTTTTCCGCACACAATTGTGCATTATAATATCACCTGCGGCTAATCTTAGTTAAGATTAGCCGCCGGGTCCAAAATTCGGTCTGGAAGACATTCAATGTCTCTTAAGTAGTAAAAAAGATAATAGGTTTTTTAAAATACATCCTAACTAATATTATAATTGCGAAAGTGAGTTCGTTTGTTTGTTACGTTTGCACTTAACTCGAGCGATCATCATAAAATTTCGCATATACATTTTTAGTGTTACATCGGGTAACTTTCAGCCAGAAAAAAAGAACTGTTACAAACCTAATCTATGTACATTCACGCGAGCAAAGCCGCGGGCAAAATCTAGTACTATATTAACCGGTCGTATACCGCCGGCTCGCATACCAGCCGGCAGATTTGTACCCGTCGTAGGCCGGTGGCTCGCATGCGAGCCACCAAATTGGTTTTACGTTAGCTTAAGCTAAAGCGAAGGCGGCGCGCGGCGTTTTGGCGCCAATTTGGTGGCTCGCATGCGAGCCACCGGCCTACGACGGGTACAAATCTGCCGGCTGGTATGCGAGCCGGCGGTATACGACCGGTTAATGGAAACGCAAAATATTCGCTATAGGAAATGCGAAAAGATCATAAATAATACTGCAATGACAAAGTATTTTTTTTATGTAGAGCCTTTGACTCTATAAGGAACGATCCATGACATAGAAACTGCGTATTTTTCCTTGACGATGGTTTTAATAATATTTTTATATTCTGTGCTTATGGTTAGAAGGCTTTCCAGGATACATTAAGGAGGCTCTATATTGTCAGTAAAAAAACTTATATAAAGAAATAAGTTAGCCCTATATCACCTTAGATTTGAATAACTTTCGAAGTATTGATCTGCCATCTTTTTTATTAATCAAAAAGGCAAGTCTCGATTTAAGGTAGTCTCTAAGTAGCGGGTGACTATGCAAACATCAAAACAACGGACTCGAAGTAAGCCTGGCCTTAGAATATTATTTTGTTAAACTCTAGTGAGAATACTACAAAAGGTGTATTTACAGCTTCTGTAAGCTGGATAAATTTCACAGGTTGTTGGAAGCAGTATAGTATACAAATGACAATCAAAGTCAAAAATAAATATTTTTACTTTGATTTGATTAAAAGAAATATTCAAACAAGAGTTTTAGAATTTTTATATTGTATACTGTGCATATTTAGTCCATGACAGTGATAATTTATACGTACGGTGTAATGGCGTAACCAACTTAACTTACTTACTCCTGTATCGTGGAGGACTTCACAAATATTCAAACAAAGGACGCAAAGAACATCCAGGCTCGGGACAACCAGTAATGGATCACACAAATTGTCCCGTGTGGGATTCGAACCCACAATACTCGGCGCAGTAGCAGTGGTGAGGCGATGACTTGAACCACTACGCCATCCGTGCAGTCATCTGTGCAGTTATATTGATATCTCTACCTAACATTTTCTTAAAGGTGTCTTTTCTTTTTCTCTTCTTTTCTTTTCTCTACTTCCTTTTCATATCTTCACGCTCGTATATTCTTATAAACGAGCGTGAATATATGAAATGTAAGCCACGCTTACAGGTCGCGATGATTAAACTCGGATATAATAACAGATGTCAACCCTCCAATGTGAGTGTGTATATGCATATAATATGTATATGTTCAGGTCATTCAGACCCGTGGCGGTAATTTCGCGCGCTGTTGCACTGTGCAAATGAAACACTAACATTATGGCTACTCAATATGTCATTTATTAACCTCTGAGTCTTCTTCGAAGAGTTTAATAATAATAATAATAATATTCTACTACATACACACAACACCATCTAGCCCAAACTAAGCAGAGCTTGTACTATGGGTACTAGACAATGGATAAACATACTTATATACTTTTTTTTTTAAATACATACATATTATACATAGAAACACCAACAAACACTAACAAACTTAATGAAAACACTTTGTAACGGTCTGTGTGTGAGTGACAGATTGATGTTAGTGACAGGCGTAACTCCGAAACCACTGGACCGATTGACTTGTAACTTGGTGGGTAGATACCCTGGGGTCATACCTCGGTTGAGTTTGAATATGGGGCCTGTGGGTCAAAGACACCCCCAAGATATAGGGGTCACAAGGTCATAAGGTTAGGGGATATCCACCAACAGAGTGATTATTTGGAAGTCCAAGGGAGAGGCTTTTGCCTAGCAGTGGGACATTACAAAAAGCTGATGGAAAAAAAAATATAGTTCTGGCGTAACGATCGTGTATGCAAATCTTGTGCTCGAGTCATTTACAGAGTTATTGAGTTTTCGGTTAAAATTAATTTTAGTGGCAGTTGCACGGATGGAGTAGTGGGCTTAAGTGGTATTTTATATTCAAACTCGACCGAGGTATGACCCCAAGGTGTCTGCACGCCAAGTTACAAGTCAATCGGTCCAGTGGTTCCGGTGTTATGCTGGTCACTAACAGACAGACACACAGACCCACATAGTGTTTTCATTAACCTCTGAAGAAGACTCAAGTTAATAATAATATTTATTTATAATAAATGAATATACCGATGATTACAATATATGTAAAATCTTATAGAGCCATAAAAGATAATTGTAAACCAAATAATAGTACATAGAGGTAACTAGGTTTTAGAACAGCTTATAACAAACTAAACATACCGTTACATGTTAGTTTTGGAAGTTTTCCTATTCATGAGCAAAGTGCTAAGTTGTGACGTCACATTAATATGATAACAATGTTGACAATGTTTCTGTTTTCATTGACTTTGCTTGAGTCAACTACGCGTATTGGTACAACGAGTTTTAGTAGATCAACAGCTTCATACTAATTTGTAGTTTCGGTAAGTACTCCAATTTCGACTAACTATTCAAATGGTATATCTACACTAATATGTTGATTGCGTCAGTAATAGGGTTGCCTATGTTTGAATTTTCAAATTTTTACACACAAGATTAAATAGCAATCAAAAGAAATGTTTTTGTGAAAACAGTATCTACATTGGTTGTATAATAAGGGAGTAATTAATAATAATAAACATTTATTTCAGAATTATCCATATTTTGTTAGTAACAATAACTTAAAAACTATGTTAGTTATACAATTACTAAAATTAAAATTAAAATTAAAATTAATTCATGTATCTTCCTGCTGCACTGGCCCCGCCGCTATGCCTACGGGTCCAGTGCAACAGGAAGGGACAGTCTAGCCTATCACTGATCACCTTCAGGATACTGTTGTTGCTCCGGCGAATCCTTTGCATCAGAGATGCTGTTCTCTTTCGCATTACAGCTTCAAAGCAGTCTGTATGCGCCTCCGCAAACATGCCTGACGCACTACAGAATCGCCGGAGCCCCAAGAGTACCCTGAAGGCGTTATTATATTCTACTCGAAGAGCGTTGTAGGCCCTCTGAGTATATCTAACCCACAGGCTGCACGTGTAAAAAGTCTGGCAAAATGCTTTAAAAAGAGTGATTTTCACTTCTTTTGTACAACGTGCAAACCTGCGATCCAGCATATTACATCGGACCGACAACGCTCTCCGCTCTCTCTCAATATCTTCGTCATCATCGAGCTTCTCAGTCAGTATGTGACCCAAGTACTTAACTCTTTGTACTCTATTGAGTGATAGCCCGTAAAGGTATACAGGGGGCACTAATCTTACCTTCTTTGCACTTACGTGAAACACCATGACTACGCTCTTTTTCACATTATATATGAGTCCATTTGCTACAGCGTAATTTTCACATACCCCAAGTAATTGCCTTAAAACATCGATCGAGGGGCAGAGCAGACACATATCGTCCGCATACGATAAGCTGTTCATAACATTTCCATCAATGGAAAATCAACCGACACTTGTGCTGCTGAGCTCCTCGATCAGCTGATTTACATACAGGCTGAACAGCGCCGGTGAGGTGAGCCCTCCCTGCCTCACTCCACACTCCAGCCCATACTCTCCAGACAGTCCATCAGACCATCTGACCTGGTTAATTTGGTGATCGTACCAATACTTGAGAAGAGCGATCAACTCATTTGGTACTGACTTGTCACGCAACTTCGTCCATAAGATGTTATAATTAACCAGGTCAAATGCCCTGGATAGGTCCAGAAAAGCGGCATATATTGGAGTATTTCTGTCAGTATAGTACCTGACCGTATGCTTGAGCGCTAGTATAGCAGTTTCTGTAGACAAGCCTGCTCTGAAACCGAATTGTGCGCTATGGGGCTCGAGCTGTTTAGTTATTCTCCGCTCAAGCACACCGTCAAGCACTTTAGCTGTTATAGTAGCCAGTGATATTGGCCTGTAATTGTCCTTGTCTGAGCAGTCCCCAGTTTTGTTTAATAAATTAAATTTTGATATAAAGTGGGAGTGTGTAGCGGGGATATCTCGCTAACTCCCTTGACCTGCTTCATTTTTGTCGGTCTCGATGGCGTAGTGTTCGATTCCCGCACAAGTCAAACATTTGTGTGCATGGACATGGATGTTTGTCTTGGTCTGGGTGTTTCTATGTCTAATATATACGTATTTACAAAAAAAAAATATATGTATGTTTATCCATTGTCTAGTACCCATAGTACAAGCTCTGCTTAGTTTGGGCTAGATGGTGTTGTATGTATGTGATAATATGTTATATTATTGTTATATTATTTAAATAGCGGCTCTCTCACAGATTGTATCACACATCCATTTTCTGTCGTTTGGCAAGGAACTCCACCACCAGATTTTAAGCTGAAGCTTATTTGCTATTAAATAGACTTCAAAAATCTTTCTTTTTAGTCGGCCTCGATGGCGTAGTGGTTAGTGTAACTAACTGCCACGCCTAAGGTCGCGGGTTCGATTCCCATACAAGTCAAACATTTGTGTGCATGAACATGGATGTTTGTCTTGGTCTGGGTGTTTCTATGTATAATATGTATGTATTTACAAAAAAAAAGGTATATATGTATGTTTATCCATTGTCTAGTACCCATAGTACAAGCTCTACTTAGTTTGGGCTAGATGATGTTGAGTGTATGTAATAGAATAGAATAGAATAGAATTTTGGAGTTTGGGTAGTGTATCTATTTGACTTAAATAATAAATAAATGTGAGCCAACTACCCTCTTATTTTTTTATTCGTATTTAATTTCTTAACTCACGCTTGGAATCCGTAGCCGAAGCACAATGTTTTTCCACTCTGGTTTTCGGCTAATTTATGAGTGTGACATTAAAACCTTTGTAAAAAGGGGTACTATTTTGATAGAGGTTCAACATGCGGCCTTACACTGTTAAATCCTTCGGAATCAAAAGTATAGTTTGTGTTAATCCAGAATTTGGTCTATCTATGTGACAAGTTCCGCTTGTTTACGTGTGATTGAATAACAAACATCCAAATGCTCACATTTATAATATCGCTTCACTCTAAAACACTACACATCTCAAAGTTGTCATAAGTTCCCGAAAGTGTGTGAAGTCTGCCAATCGCACTGAGCCATCATTGTGGACTATAGCTTCACCCTTGTCAAACTGACAAGAGGTCCATGCCAAGCAGTGGAATAGATTATAAGTACGATAGATTTCATTATTTAGTAGAATTAAGTAAAAGCAATGCTAAATGATAATGCTTTTTTTATTTCAAAAGACAGCTCCAGCACTGAGTTCAGTTCTTGTGTCATGGAGAAGTTTACATACATGCAAGACTGGCTACCACTGAAAATTTTCTAACAGAATATTTTACCTGATCTAGGTATCGAACCTGAGATCCATAAAATCTCACGATAAGAAGAATAAAACAATGACGTCAGTAATTATTTATTTCCATGACTACTCCCACGCGATGGTTAATTGTGTGTCACGGGGTACACATTTAAATAACAGACAGTACACTTAAACTCACAACAACAATTTGTAATCGAACCCACAACATTCTACAGCGAAGGGCGATGACTAAAACCACTACCCAACCGTGCATTCTATGTATTATTTAAAACTGTAAACAAAAGCATTATTATTCACAATTATATGAGAAAACAGTAATCTTTAGGATCAATGCCCTCATAGCTTTTAACCATGCTAGTATCAATCGTCGCCATCAGTTAACTGAGCATTTCTACAAGCTTATCCATAACTAACATAACCATACTTCGTCTGCTACGTCCTAAAAGTCCAATGAACTCTTAATTCATACACGAAATACCTGATTATGTAAATACTACACGTAACTAAAGGTACAACAATTAAATTTTATTGAAGTATTTAGATTGAATATTAATTATTGAATTATTAAAATTATGTAAAGTAGAACATTATGGTAAACTATACTTTTTGAAGAGGGTACCTGGTTTGTGGTAGTACTAGTTAATAGGCTGAATAAAAGACTACCTTCATTTCTAAACTTATATTTGCGTTAAATATAAATATAGATTGCTTAAAACTGTTTATAATAACCGCATGCCGAAGTAAAAGCTATTTGTGATGCGTAATTGTTACAAAAATAGAATGATTCTAAGATTGAATGATGCCGTATTCGAATTTTGACATATTTAGTGATGCTGTTTTTAACTCGACTCAATCTTATTTATATGAAACTTGACCCAACAGGCATTGACCTGTCAATCTATACAACATTTCACGTAATTAAATTCTATATCAAAACGTAAATATATTTTTGTATATAAAAATACCATATAAGTTTACGACATTTCCTGCGGATTTTTCGCAAATTTCGTTCATATAAACCTTGTCCTGACAATTACAAATACAACAAAAATACGACCAAATCGAACCGTTTTTAAGTGGTGCTCCGTTATACATGGGACAATTTATTTTATTTATATAGATAAGAATTTTTTCGTTTATTTGATTCACGAGATTGATTTCAGCACGATACATTTTTTTATTTGTTGGGATAGCCAGTTTTGATAACTTTAATCTATACAAATATTATAGAGGAAAGATTAGATTTTTTGTTTGTTGGTTTGTTTGTAAGGGTGTAACTTAAAAACTGCTCAACCGATTTTAAAAATTCATTCACTATTAGAAAGCTATATTATCACTGAGTAACATAAGCATAGTAGTATATTATACGCGAGTGAAGCCGCGAGCAGAAGCTAGTAGGACAATAATTATCAACATTTGAATCATGTAAAAATTCATAATATGTTAAAACTATAATCGCTTACCAATTTTTTAAATAAAGAGTTTTTTTTTTGTACTTTTAAGGTGGCAAACAAGCATATGGCCCACCTGATGGAAAGTGGTCACCGTAGCCTATGGACGCATGCAACACTAGAGGCATCACTTACGCGTTACCAACCTTTTAGGAAAGGAAGTGGGAAGGAGAAGGAGCTGCGAGGGGGAAAGATGGTGTTTGGGCCCCCGATACTCTCACTCACCGAACGAAACACAACAGTACGAATACTGCTATTTCATGTCCATATTCTGTGAGAGGGTAGTCCTTCCCCGGTCGAGCCGGCCCATTCATGCTGAAATCAGCGAGGTTCTATTTTTTTATTATTGCCAGTTACCATGCATAGTTGCTGTTTGTGTTGTGTTGGTACTATAGTGTTGCTACAAATAATTTCCAAAAGAAAGTTGAGATAAGCCTTTTGTTGTTAAACTCGATCCACCTGCCAAAAACATAAAACCTAATCTAAAGAGAAGGTCCTCTTTACTTCTAAACTAATGTTATAAAGAGGAAATATTAGATTTTTCTTTATAAGAATTTAACACAACAAGTGAGAAACAGCAATTAATTGCCGTAAATCGTAGAGTTCGAAAAAAGGGTTCAAGTAATATGCAAAGGTCACGTGATACCACGTGACCTTGAGGTCAGAGGTCAAAGATCATAGTCATTTCGGGGGTATATCGACTATGCCGAGTCGAATGGCGTTGGCCGCAAGTCTAGCTCTTATGGTTCTTGAGTTGAAAGTTGTATAACAGACAGATGGACGGACGGACAAAGCTGTTGTATAAGAGTTTTTCCGAACTCTAAAAACTACTTAACCCATTTTAAAACTATTTAAACATTAGACACCGCAATATTTTATTTAAAAATAGTACTATTACTAACTTAACCTAATCTACTACTACGCGAGCAAAGCCGCGGGCAAAAGCTAGTCAATAATATAATTAATACACCTACATACACATAAAAAATTAGTTTTACAAGTTCTAATTCTAAAAATACTATCTCTATCAGAGAAGATTTAACAAAACAAATTAAATGGACGCTATCGCCCACAATGGCCTGAATAAAACCTTTTAACTGCCTACTATACGAGCGCATAACTCTATGGTGCTAAACCAAAATGGCGTGAACTCTTATTCAAATATATTCGTGAATTACTATGGGGTTAATATGGCTGATATAAAAATATATGAAAAAAAAATTGGAGCCCAAGTTTGGGTTAATGTGAAAACGATTATGTGGTTTACTATTGAGTTTATTTAGGTACTATTCACATTCTTTCGACGGCACAGTAAATGTGACTGCTGCGCATCAGGTTAGGTTCAATCCCGGTCAGGCAAAGTGTTGTTGGATTTTTCAGCAGCCCATTTTCAGGAATGTTGCCCATTAGATGGCAATTGGCTTGCTCCCTTTTATGGGAAACTTTTGGATTGAAGAACACTCGACTCTAAACAATTATTTTCTGGTTACACAAGCTTTTGTTGGCTGGTTTGGGCATGTAGAAAGATTGGGCGGAAAAAGACTGACTAAGAAAGTTTATAAGGCTAGTGTGAATGGAACAATCGCAAGAGGAAGACCTAGGCGAACGTTTCTTGATCAGATCGGAGGCGTTCTGGACAAAGGCCAGGTTAAGAGCACCTTAAACCGACGGGCGTGTATGAGGAATTTGATGAAAGTGAATGAAGCCAGAGAAGTGTGTCAGGATCGCAGCAAATGGAAATCCGTAGTCTCTGCCTACCCCTCTGGGAAACAGGCGTGAATCTATGTATGTATGTATGTAGAAGTTTTTGTACTGTGAAAGAATCGAACCCACAATATACAACGCAGCGGCAGTGCCGAAGCAACCACCTAAACAACTACGCCATCCGTGCAACCAAACTGAACAAGAACTGTTTTGTATGCATGTATGATGCTTTCGAGACTCTCTCCACAATGCAAGTAGTTGACGCGGATTGCGCATTCTTCTTCGCAGAATACGATACGACTTAAACACGCGGGTAACTTGCGTGGGTGCATCAACATAGGCAGATAGTGTGGCGTACAAGAGGTATTAGTTTTATCAGTTATCTCGCTCTATTAAGGCGCCGAGTGATATACCGCTTACGCTCATGCGGGCCTAATGGTATTAAGCCAGCTTAAATAGCACAAAAATATCAAGAATATTTTTACCGTGGGAGAGCCACGCTTCGGCACGAATGGGCCGGCTCGACCGGAGTGATACCACGGCCTCACAGAAAACCGGCGTGAAATAGTGCTTGCGTTGTGTTTCGTCGAGTGAGTGAGGGTACCACACAGGTGACTTTGCAAACATTAAAACAATAATTAGAAAGAACACGCAAACATACATTTTTTTTTTAGTTTATGTATTACTGCTTGCACTAAGAGCCGTTCCTGTATCTCGAGAGAATAATTCACAAACATTGAAACAGCTGACACAAAGAACATCCAATTTTTATTTTATACTAAATGTCCCGACAAACGTCGTCCTGTACACACGAAAAAAGAAAAATACCAAATCTAAACCATTCTCGAATCCACTTGAACACACACAAAAAATTTCATCAAATGCGGTCCAGCCGTTTAGGAGGAGTTTAATTACAAACACACGCACAGAAGATTTATATATTATAATAGATAAAGGTTAATCTATCCTTGAATAGGTCCCATACCATAGCGTGCGAATATATTGTCGTCTACCTGACACAATACCAGAATCTATGCTTCTTTTGAGAATTTATTAACGGAGCAACCCAATAGCCCTTTGCCCGATCGTGACATGGGAATGGAATCCATAGCAATCACAAAATAATCATTGTATTTTTATAGCCTGGGAAGCGAACCTGAGTTCTCATGCATGACAGTCACGTCCCCTCTACTGCTTTGCCCACAGGCGCCTGAATTTAAGACACGTAATTTTATAGGTTATTTTATCTAAGGAACTACTTTCGTATTCAATGTACCATACTTTTTTTAAAACAACTTTAAGTGATACAATAGACTGACTCAATAATTTACGCTAATAACAGTGTTTAATTTACAAATAATTAATCAATTGTATCAACATTTATTACTAACGAATACTTGCGGTAAGCGACTGACAAGATGAATAAGACCGATCTATCACATTCAAGAATGAACAACTGTGCATCCACAAATAATTGTAGTATTGTAATTGGTGTTGGGATTATGTGGTCAGCCATTAGGGAATAGACAGCGTTCTAAGTTTCATTAAGTTGTGGGTAGCATCTTAGAGTTCGGTCTAAATCTAACTTGGTTATATATGTATGTACATAGAATAGGGAAGATAAAGGGTGTGGATGTGGATGTCATGGTGTGTCACTATCTACCACTACTACCTCATAGCCAGTTGCACTCACTGATCGGTAAACGATTAGCGAGGTTAAGCAATGCTGGGAGCGGTCAGTCTATAGATGGGTGACCGCTTATTGGTATTTCATCTGAGCGTCTCCGTGCATCGGAGGGCACGTAAATAGTCGGGCCCGGTTGTTGCCAAATTGACAGCAGTCGTTAAGCCATGTCAGAGGCCTACGGACGGCTTGAACAACTCTTGACAACAAGTTGGCTACTAACCACACAAAAAAGAAAGAACCTTGGAATAGATGACTATATTAAATAATATTAACTCTGTATTTGAACTGTCTCACTTTGGCATGGGTAAGTGTGTATCTTCTCGGTGTGGAAACTGCTAGATCATAGTCGAATTAACATAGAATATAGTGGAATTAATAGAATTAATAATAATAATAATAATAATAAGATAGATAGAATTAACATACCACTGAGAATATTTTGAGGAACTCCAAAAAAATCCTCATAGCTTTCCTTATAAACATCGTAAAATCAAGCTAGATAATATGCACATAACTTAAAAATGTCAAAGGTATTAGGTACTTGCAATCAAACTCGAGATCTCTACATGGCAGTCTAAGGAAGACCCTCATGCCCGTTTTCACCAACAGGCCCCTAAGCTCCACCTAAGTAGGTGTCTTTTAAGCTAGGGGCATCCCTTAATCGAATACTTACCTAAATTCAATTTCACTATACTAGGTATCACCTACGAAGGAATTCCCTAAGTAAGTGACAGTTCACTTTTTCTAAAGTCACGCTTCCGACATCGATGTTTTATCGATAAGATGAAAATTTCTATATTTATTTTCAAACGAATGGAATGAACAGTAGTATTATTAATATATTGAAAAAACAATATTCTTTTATATATTTTGAACTCTATTCAGTTTAATTTAAAAATAAAAATATTTTTGGTGCATGCGTATAGGCTGTAAGACCCGTGTTCCTTTGCTATTTTTGGCAAATGAACGAGAAACCTTATGTCATTTCTTAACATACGTCGTCGTGTGACTGTAATTATTTGGAACTTCGATTCGTGTTAATTAAAGCTTACATCTTTATTTATCTTGGAATTCTAAAAAAATGCTCATTTTTCTAATAAATATAGAACACTCTGTTTAGATAACCTATATCTTATGAAAAAGTCGACATCGTCGTATTTATCGAAGTGGTTGACTCTTTCACGGTCAATGCGTAGTCTTTTTACTATTTGCTGAATGTTCTCTAGAGTCTCAATAGCTTCTAGACTCTCTATAAAGTGCCCTAAATCATTTTCCATGATAGGAAACACTCGTATGTCGCGTATGAATAAACAATATTCTGTTACCTAAGCATAAGAGTAGTTTAAGGAGCCAACAATCGGGCCCTTAATCATAAGAGCTGCTTTAGAGACTGAAGTGACACCTAAACGTTGGTGAAAATGTATTTTTTGTTAGGGGTTCCCTAAAAGCTGCTAAGGGATACTTATCTGTTGGTGAAAACGGGCATTAGACTGCCACGTAGAGATTTCGAGTGCTCGAGTCTGCTTGACTACACGAATGAGCAAGCTTGCTCGGGGAAGTATCTCCTGCTTACCGGATTCTGGCATAATAATACTAATACTGTTACTGTGATTTGGCTGATGGGAAAGAGTTCCGGAGGATCCAATTCCTTTGCTTGCATGCCATCTTAAATTTCTTCACGCAAGCTTCGGTACACTACAATAAACGCTTACCATTAGCCAGGCCGCAAGGCTGGCTTATCACCATTCGTATAAATAGAAACATGAGATCTACGAGTGTTTTGTCTAAAGCATATCCTTTGAGCTGCATAAGAATGTCTTTTTGGTGACTTTGGTTGTTATTGTTATGAAGTCTAACAAAGTATGTATCACATTGTATTTTCGTAGTTCGATAGCCAACTTTTTGTTTCTCTAATATGTCTATTACTAGTTATAAGTTGTTCGACTAAATTAGCTTCGGATCTATAATAACCATGCATTTTGCTTAATTTCGGAGCAATGTTGCAGCATTAGCATTGCGCAAATGTCACTTAAAAACCGGCCAAGTGCGACTCAGACTCGCGCACGAAGGGTTCCGTACCATTATTTATAAAAAAGGCAAAAAAATCATGTCTGTTGTATGCCCCACTTAATTACTTTTTTATTCTGTTTTAGTACTTGTTATTATAGCGGTAACAGAAATACATCATCTGTGAAATTTTATTCTATCTTTTCGGATAGTTTTGATTAAATCTATTGCTCAATTCGAAATTGTATCCATAAAAGGCTATGGTAACTAAAGAGTGCACAGTATGTGCCAGCATTCAAGTCAATATTGCTAAACACATAATCTATTTGAGAGCAGCAATAGCTCAGTGGGGAGACCAACAGACTGCAATGCAGAGGGTCCCGGTTCGAACCCACGTCGCGCACCTCTGACTTTCGGAAGTTATATGACTTTTCGAAATTATGTGCGTAGTGATTGACAGTTATCGCCTGCTCCGTGCCTCAGACAGCACGTTAAGCCGTTGGTCCCGGCTGCCATGAACATATATAGCAGTCGTTATTGGGAAGTCAGTACCCTCTAATATCCTGACACTGGTCTAGCTTTAGGGTATCGTTAGCCTTCGGGTTGCAGAGGTCAGGTGGCAGCCGCTCCGTGTAAAAACTGATATCCAGTCAAATCCGGTTAGACCAGAAAAGCCGACCCTAAGTGACTTGGGAATAATAAAGGCTAAGAGAGAAGAAGATTTATATTTATGCAAATTGCACAGTTAACTAACTTACGAAGTTAGTTGTAAACTTATAGGCAGGGTTTCCAAGCGCATCTGGACAGCATGATGACGCTCGCGCGAATACGCGCGGTTGTGGCTCGCTGCGTGATGTTAAGTTACCCCCGCTACCCGAGCGGCGGAGCGACTGTTGCCTAGCAACCGCCTCGCACCCCACGCCGCTACTGGGGCGCTCGCACCGCGTTTTGTTGCACGGAATAAATCCTAATATACAGGATCTGTCGTTAATAATGGATAACCCGTTAGCTGGAGGTTAACTAGTTACAGGCGGTAAGAAAATAATATTTTTATGTCAGGGTTGCCAACAGCGTGAAATTGGCGTACATATTAGTGTTTTTTAAAATTCACTCGTTTATCCTTTCAATTGGTTGCCATTTCAACAAAATTAGTTTTTTTTTGGGTAATTCTTTTGCCATCGTACTTGCGAATACTTGTATTATTTAATTTAACTACATTTTTAGGCGCCATTAACGTAAAACAGTACCAAAATTAACATTTAAATCAATTTATTAAAATTAATCTTTCCATACGTCTAGTTTTAACCACTGATTGTGAATAAAAAATTATGGTAACCCTGACATAAAAATATTATTTTCTTACTGCCTGACAACTGGTTAACCTCCAGCTAACGGGTTATCTATTATTAACGACAGACCCTGTATATTTTTCGAAGGTAGTTTCGCGAAAGTAGCGTCGCCACAATAATTTCGTCAATATTTTCACTGAACATTTTCATTGAAATTTGACATTTACACGTGAAATTGTTGACGAAATTATTGTGGCGACGCTACTTTCGCAAAATTACCTTCGTAATGTATACTTATTTTATTAGACATAGCGCTAACGCGACCGCATTCCCAAGTCAACTTTCGCTTGACTGTCGACTGTACACGGATAGCGTATCAAGTGTAACAGTTGTACCTACTACGAATTGCAGTCCCAGTGCTCTCGAATATATACTTTGTTTGAATTTTAAATTAAATATTTTGTAAATATTTCAAGTTTCCGCCTGTTATCGTTATTAAGAACGAGAAAAAAATTGGAAAATTACTTTTGTTGTATGGGAGCCCCACTTAAATATTAATTTCATTATTTATTTTAAAGTGAATAATATAACTCAATATTCTGTGAATATTTCAAGCGTCTACCTGTTGCCGTTATCAATATCGAGCAAAAAACGAGCAAAATAATCACGTTTACTGTATGGGAGCCCCCTTAAATATTTATTTTATTCTGTTTTTTATTTGATGTTATAGCGGCAACAAGAATACATCATCTGTGAAAATTTCAACTGTCTAACCAGCACGGTTTATGAGATACAGTCTGGTAACAGACGGACAGACAGACGGACGGACAGCAGAGTCTTATTAATAGGATCCCATTTTACCCTTTGGGTACGGAACCCTAAAAATTGATCGAACAAAGATCGAACATTTTGAAAATTTTAAAGTTCTGTAATCTACAATGGTTGTTGAATCTAGAATAATTGTTGAAAATCTGGGTGTTCTTTGTGTCCATTGTTTGAATGTTTATAAAGTCCACAGCTATGCAGTTATTATTTTATTATATATTATTATATTATATCAACTGCAGGAGTTATCTCAAAAGTGAAAATAAAACAATAACGTTAAAATAATAAACAGTGTTCATAAAGTGCACATATGAACATGAGTGAAACTAGACATAACTTTATCGGTTGGAAAAATAATAAAAATCTAAAAAAAAAAAAACATTTATTCCTACTTAAATTTTTTTTAGTAGTTATGGATCTTGTACTAAGAAATCCTTGCAACTTTTGAACCAGGCGGTTAATCGTGTTGAAACAAAAACAATAGTAATAGTAAATGTCGGGGCAATACTATTCACACCCAAAAAAATGCCGGTGACATAAAATTAAGGAACATTTTACAGCAAAACTGATTTCCGTACAGTATTTCTTTAAACATCGGTAAAAAATTCAACAAAACTTCCCTATTGCCCCTAGTTATTATTAATCGAAGTTAATTGCTATCTTATAAGCAGTAAAACAATATAAAAATCACATCTGTATCCCAGACAAAACACATTTTATGAGAGACTTAACAAAAAATTGCTTAATTAAATACTTTATCCGGATAAATGTACTGTTATTGTAGGATGTAATGTAAACCATAACAATAGATTTAATCAAATATAAAAGCGATTGTGTGTGCTCTACATCTATTTTACTCCACCTTTTTTTTAAAACGGACTTATATGTTTAAATTAACCCTAAATAAACATCTTAAAGGTCAAGGCATTAGTTTACACTTATCTACGC
Source organism: Catocala fraxini (assembly GCA_930367265.1). Taxonomy (NCBI): domain Eukaryota; kingdom Metazoa; phylum Arthropoda; class Insecta; order Lepidoptera; family Erebidae; genus Catocala; species Catocala fraxini. The sequence goes on along the minus strand of OV884034.1, from coordinate 22,830,433 downwards.
TTGCAGCTGATCGTAAAGTACCGGTTTCTATATCCAGTTTGGGTAAAGTAGTAGTAGTAGTATTAAAGAGCCTCTTTCTATTATATATGCTTAAGTTCCATGGATGAAAATACAGCGCGCATATATTTTGATGCATATTGCTAAAATATCTACCTATCATTCTATACCATCTTGTTTTTATTAGAATAGCATGCCATTAACAATTATTTGGCACAAAAAGTAAATAATATTATAAACGCGAATTTGAAAAAGTATGTTTTTGCGCTATTGCACCTAGACTAAGCGATCAAATGAAACACGTAGGGTTGCACAACAAAACAACAGGTGGCGAAAATAACGTGTAAACTTTGATAAGTTACTTATAGTGTTTATTGCAATCAAGCGATAACAAAAGTGAGCCTCGATTTGACTGTTACACTCCGTTTTATATCAATATTAGTAGTGACGTCACAATATAATCAAATAACAGTCTATTACAACCAAAATACATCCTAATAGTATAAAGTATTGATATCAGCTCAAGGTTAATTAAATAAACAAATAAATAATTAATTATATATCCTATCTTATATTATATTTATATCCTATGTATATGACGTGTTAGTGGAATGAGCCGGTGCTTGTAACACAAACGTTATGAAAATACGCATGCACACACACATGTACGTTAGGGGTACAAAAAAAGACATAATTACATATCTTTCAACCAAATAAAAATCCTGTTCCCAAGCGAGCAAAGCCGCGAAACATAGCTAGGATAATAAATAAATCATTAGCATATTTTTATAAAAAAGCTGTGCAACTCTACTTTTCACTCTGTAAGGTATAATGCCACACAGTGGCAAGTCTTCTTCTTTTCGAGTCAATGCTCTTGTCCCCTTTTGCGGTCAAATGGTCTTGGCCCAGAAAGTGGCGACCGCTATGACGGCAGCAGTGGCGATGTTGAGGTCGGCTCTTGTGCAGGATGTAGGACATGCTGGACAGGTCAGTAGGTGCATCACTGATTGACGGGGTGCATCACAGTCACAGTGAGATTGGTACTGATCCAGTATTCCCCATCTACATAAATTAGGTTTGCACCGTCCCACTTGAGCTCGCAGTCTATTTTTTTTTAAACACTTCCACACTGGCCAGGATTGGTCGTTGTGGCAAGTGTCTGTTAGGTATAATGTGACAGCTTATAAATTTTTTCTCCTACGCCAAAATTTTGTCACTTTTCACTTCGTAACGTCGAGTGTCGGTAGCTGATACCTTCCACTCTTACTCATATCCTTTTGTTTCTTTTCCTTGGCGTTAGCGAAGCGTAAGTAATACAACTGTTATTGCAAACAATCATAATATGCTACGGTAACCGTTTATCGTCAGGTGAGCCGTGGACTTGCTAGCCACCGTGTGGTTTCAAAATGTCTACTAAAAATTGTGGGGAGCCGTGATATGAATCCAAGATTACCACACAGATCTACGGAATTCAAGGCCCAATCCTGCAGGTTTCTTTTTACACCACTGCCACACTAGGAATAAATCCAGTATCGTAGGGGACTTAACAAACAACGGACATAAAGAACATGCAGACTCGGAACAACATTTTTTTGTCCCGTATGGAATACAAACGACAACCTTCGGCGTAGTGACAGTGGCGGGTTTTGGTCCGTAGGTCTGAAGTACGGGAGAACCGGACATAGCCCTCTCGCCTCCCGTTGTGGTAAGGGGGTATGCTTAAAGTGCGTTTCCTTACGAAATATTATATATGACAAACTGCAATGCAACTAACAAAATCCTTATCCTCTTTCTGACGTACTCTAAATCGTATAATACTATTACTCCTGTTAACCCAGACTTGCCGTAAAAGCCAGATAAACTGGCAGATCAAACACTCTAACGTAATGATGTGCCAATTTATTGGGCATACATACACTTTTACGACTCGTGTTTGTACTTGGGACTGTGGGTTATAGTGTTGCCAGTATCTCGTTTTTAAACTCCTCATTTTTTTATTGGTTTGGCAGGGAGTTTCGTAGCTGAAAGCGAGATTGCGAAATTGGTTTCCAGGTCCGGCTATATTATGTCATGTTTTTCTGTTAGAGAAGTACTCGATAGCAGTATGTTTTTTGACTATGCGTTCAGCAGATGATAATAGGTTTACTCGCTACTATGTGAGAAATTACCATAGCCAGCGAAATGTTGGTATATATTAGACAGATACGTTTATGCTATGTCAAAGGTTTTAAAGAAAGAAAGAAATCATATTTATTACACACAATTAGTTAAAACAAACAAAATAAACAGAAAATATTATACATATTAAACCAAAATGTGTATGCCCTCACCTAAAAGGATCACTACCTCAGCATTAGCTGGGCACCCAAATTGAGTACACCAGCGATGGTTTTCAGTTGGTCACCCGAAACAATTGATGCACGAACGAAGGCAAATGTTTAACATTATAACAAAAATCTTACCATTAGGCAATCCGTCTACTCGTTTGCCCACTAAATCATAAAAAAAAATACAGTAAATGTCATTGTGTCTGGTACATACACACACAAAAAAAACGTATAGGTCATATTAAATTATGTTTATATATTAGGTAGGTACATTTTAAAATATGAGAGCAGAGGTAGAAATAATATACGCCACTATCAAATAAATAAATTTCAAGGTACAAATAAAATAAAAAAGTCATTGCATAATAGGCACTGATAACACAATACTATGCGCAGAGTGAAACGTAAACTATGCTGTTCTTTTATTCATTAATTAAGTTGTAGATTTACTGTCCTTTTAATAAAGTTAATAAAATGATATACGTATTTTTTCAACGCAAACATATTACACATTTTTAAAAATAACACATTTGTGTTGCAAATAAGTTATTATTAATAAGTTTCAGAAAAATAGCAAGGAATTTTAATTTAGTTTTTCTTTTACTTAACAAATATCGTTTCTCTGCTAAAGATCAGAACCTGTGTCGTGGGTGATTTTACAAACATCATTATCAGACACAAAGTACATCCAGAATCAACACAATTACTAGTAAATAATTGTCCTGTGTAAATTTTGAACCCATACTACCCATACCTTAAACACGTGCGTGGCGACCGTTTCTCCGTTGCGCCATTCTTGCGGCCAATTTCTAAACTTTCTTATTTTCCTCTCATAATATCACATATTACCAATAATAAAAGGAAACATTTTACTTTTGGCAACACAGTTGAACTTCGAAGCTTATTTTACGACTGTTTGCAAAAGTTCTATATAGAGGGCATTGCAAAATATTTGTACATCGTTGTTAAATGTCAAGCGATAGATATTAGTGCTATAAAATATCTAATTACTATACAGCGATGCTGAAGAATTCTACGATGCCTAAACCATTTTTGTAAATATTTAGTATTATAATTATTTGTGTTTTTGTAATTATGTTAATTATGTTATCTTTTTTAGTACATTTGTAAATATAGGTTACATAAATAAATGTATTAGGTTATATACAAAATTTTAGATAAAGCAGTCATTAAATAAAACTATTACTATAAAAATCTAGAAAAGGTAATAAAGTCGTTCATTCTAATTAATTATAATTATAAGTATATACAGTAGTGAAATTGACTTTAAAATTATTATTCTTATATGGAATGGCGTATTTGGTAGAATAGCGGCATCTCCGAAAAACGTATTAAAGCTTAAATATGTCCGAAAATAGTTGAAACTTCTCGAAATATTTCAAAGATGGCATTCAACAGAAATCAAGTCACCAGTAATTATTTAGTAGAACAACGCCATCTCTCGAGAACCCATAGAGTTACATAATATACGTAGCCTACGTATTTCAAATACTACAACCTACCATTAGTCCTTTAAATATTTCTATAAAACGCCATCTAGTTATCAGTTCTCGTACAAATACGTAAAAAAGCGACAATGTTAGGTACATTTTTGATTGGAATGCGTCAGTGACTTCACGTAGACGTACACGATAATGCGACATCTAGTTTGAGACGATGTAAATGCTACGCAATCCTTATTAGTTAAACTTATCACTGAAAATGGGCTATCATTATGACTCATTCGCTGGGGACCCGTGCACCGTGATGGTTTGTACTCACGTATGCTTACAATCGTTAGAAGAGGTTCGAATCTCGGATCGTGCAAAGTCAAGATTCCATATTAGGCCAAATTCTTATTTCTGGTTTTCTATAATACTCTCTAGCAAAACATAGGATTCGTTTACTAGAAATGGATCAGCCACTTTTTTTGCAATCTCCACACCTTTTTTATGGATAAGTTGTTTTTTTTGTATATTCGTAATGCGTATCTAAATGTACTCATCTTCTATTACATGGTGTCTACAAAACAGAGGATAAAACATTTCATCGTCTATTTTACCCACATGGTTGTAACGTCATAATGTCATTCACTGGTCACACAATATTTTATTCAGTGATTGATTCACTGAATAAAATATTGTGTATTGGAAATCTAGTACGTACGTACTAGGTTTGCTTTTATTTGTATTTCAATACTTCATTTTAATAATTTACAAAGTGCAAATTACTTACTTTTAAAAACCATCTGTAGTTCTTACGGATTTAATTATTTCTCTTACTTGACTGTTATTTTTTAACATTTCCGCCCGCGTTGCTTATCTTTATAAATGTTTCTTTGTAATATGTTTTAAAAAGATAACGGTGTCTAATAATGCTTCTTTATTTTTTGTTGTTACCTATCTTCTTTTTGAACTGTCCTTGTCTCTTTTTATTTTGCTTCTTATTATATTTTCTTTCCTTTTTAAAAGTCGTTGTATTGTTTGGACGTATCGTTTTAAAAATACTTTGTTTTAATAGCACTCATTGCTTCTGTGGTATGAAACGACATGACGTTAACGGATTCGATAGCCAGGTCGGATAGTCTTATTGGCTTTTCCTGTTCGTATATTTAAAGTGATAGAACGTAGGCTCGGCAAGCGTCTACTAGCTGGTAACAGACTAGCCCGCTTACGTAGGTGTATACATCTGTAATAACTAATAACATGTTTTGGTATCGGCGAGCAACTAATCACAAATTAAACAGATGTCACATATCGAGGTATAACCGTAATGAGGCAGTTCTGTTAAAACCAGACTTTACTAATACTCTGACAAAGAAGAAAAAAAGTCGTAAAACTTATAAAAGAAAATTAGCAACAATAATTTCAAGATCAATGTATTTTTAATTTGAGGAAAATGTCTAGAATTGTCTACGTTTTTTCGAAAGCGCCTGTGTATTTTTATGCTGCTAAGCCTGTGTAGTTTGATAGACCATTCATCGAAGGTAATTCGTCGATCTCTATACATATATGTATAATAGTGTTACTCATATTGCGTACCACTGGCACAATCATTATAGTCGATTTTGTAAAAAATAAAGGCCGGTGCGCGTCTGCGGGAATTTGGCGTCGATTGCTGTGGCGCAACTTTCTAGCAGCACAATCGACACAAAATTTCCGCTGACAGCTTATTTTGGTTCCTTGTCTAGCGTATCGATGTAATCTCCATTTTAACTTTTATAAAGACAACTGCTATGCTAGTAATAATTTATGTATCGCGGGGAACTTTACAGGCCTTAAAATAAGGATTTCAAGATAACTCAGACAAGTCAGTAGTTACTCAATTTTTATTTCGTGTGGTGGTCGCATTCATATCCTTTGGCAAAACAGAGTGGCAAGATGACCAATTAAAAACTATAACGTTGTGAAATGGCATTTATATTATACAGTCAAGTCAATAGAGATAAAATAAAGGTTTAATTGCTGAAAAACTGTAAACTGTGCATTCAATTCATAAACGAAATCGCGAAAGACTTCATTCAAATGTGTTCTGCTAAAAAGCTACTGTTAACTTTCAACCTTTGCTAATGTTAATAGCTACTTTTATAAACAATTGTATTTATCTTTGTAGCACAAAAAATAATCTACACAAATATTGTCTAGTACCCATAGCACAGGCTCTGCTTAGTTTGGGCTAGATCGTGTTGTGTGCATGTGATAGAATATTATATTATTATTTGCTATTTTTGTAAGCCTAAGGCTTTCTCGAATAATTCGTAACAGCTTCGACCCCAGGTCACCGGACTTTGTTACCGGTAAATATACCGATAGAGTCATAAGGATTTTGTTAAGATAATTCATATAAAAAGCCGTCGCTTCCTTAATTTTTCTACCATGCAATGTTGCTATTCTCCGTACTAACTGACTTTTAAAAGCCATAAAAAGTCACGAGGTCCCGGCAGTTACGTTTATAATCCCATAAGGAAGAGAATTAGGAAAAAAATGTCATCACTAGTACCATCTATCTGAAAATTGCTCTTATGTTTATGAGCACATCGCCATTAAGAGTCAAAAACGCAACACAGCATATCAAAAAGAAGTTTATTATGCACCTTACATTCCTAGCAAAAGCATAAATGTTATCATCGCACACTCGCCAGGGCTTTATGCCTTTATATTAGGTTAACTTTAGGGTTTCGGTTTACTATGGTGGAAAAATAATTGTTGACAGTGTTACAGTTGTACAACTTGTCTTATTAGGCTGAACTATACGAGCGTGAGGCTGAGCGGCCAATTGCTCTGTTGTGAAATTCTAAGAATTTTTTCGCAACAAAGTATTTTATATAAATAGTGTACTCGGAGCGTAGCAGCTCGGAGTGCCTGATTTTGCAAATGTGTTCAGTTGCATCGGTCCATTTAACATAGCCTAATGGAAGACCTTGGACTGCCACGCATATATTCGTACTCGATCACAAGGCGCGCGTCTCTGACTTTTCGCAGTTATGTGCGTATTAAATAGTAAAATTTCACTTACTTTAACGGTGAAATAAAACATCATTAGGAAACCTGCATGTCACTGAGTTCTCCATAATATTCTCGCAGGTTTGTGAAGTCTGCTAAACTGCCTCATCCATTCCACACTGAGAAGAGGCGCGTGCCCAGCAGTGTGGCAGTTTAATACAGGGCTGATATAATTATCATTATTTAAGTGGCAGAGACCCGCTTTCAAATATAAAAAAAATTGTATGAAGATAATTAAAATAATTCAAAGCCTTTATACAAATTTAAGTTGCGTGTCCGCGGGCGCTGGAATCTAGTAACTTGATGCGACTGCATATATTTAGACCCTTAGAGAATAAAACATCAGGTCACATTACACATTGAAGTAGAATGCATCCAACTGACTGTGGTTATATTGTTGGATCAGGGATGGCATATTAATATGCATACAAGTCATGGTTATCGTAAGCTTACCTGTGATATCATTTGCACGCACGTGCCCGTAAATAATTTAGATGAGCTTCATACCATATTGGTAATATATTTTTTACGGTAGCAAATAAATATGCAGGCAAAATCTAGTGTTATATACATATGATCGGCGTAATAGATGCAGCAGTGTATTTACAAGTGATTTGGAAATGATTGAAAATATAAATTTATTTTTCAATAGTTGACATAGAATCTGGATAAATAACTTTACATTTCTTTCTGGTTTTCGTTTATTGTGATTATCAAGACCAAATTAGGATCAATTTTCCCAGTCACTTGCTGAACTTGCATTTCTATATAATCTTTGTAAATATGCTTGGATGTTTTGATTATTGTTACTCAATCACGCAGAATCGTTGACTGGATTTCATGAAACTTGGCTATGACAATAACCATAAAGTGCCAAAGTTCAACAGAGAAAGCTTCAATTTTCATACATTTATTATGACAATATTCCGGTTCTTTACGAAATGAGCCGCAAAAGCCTTCGTAACATCGTACGGAAGAGTATTGGTATGCTAAATACGTAAAATGCAAATTCCATTTAGCTCCAAAAATCCAAGTCTGATTGGAAGAAGACGAGGAGGTTGATGCTGGATCTGAATCAATTCATGTAGAATTGATTGTACTGCTTCAGAAACTTTATTTTGAACTCTATTCTCGTACAGTTAGAGTATAAAATTGTACTTCCAGATCATTATTTTGAACACATACAAAAGCTTCACACTCATCGAAATTATTGTAGAGTTTTAGTTTTTATATTCTAGTGTTTACTATATTTGTGGCATTCTAAATCAACTCTAAAGAGTTGGTTATCAAAGTTCAAGTTTGTATGTATAATATCGTGGTGTATTAAAAGTTTTGTAGGCGAAGTTATCTGGCAGAGGACCAAATGAGACGTCGATTCGATTTAGTTCAAGTCTCCAGATAAGTGGAGGCTTGATAGCCAGTGCTGGACACAATTTAAATTAAATTTTAACTGTACGGTGAATTTGTAGATAGTAGATTATAGATTTGGCTTAGGCAGTTTGATGAAATTATATACCTGCAGTAGAATATTTTAGCAGAGATTATGCTCGCCTTAATAGTATTATGAAAATCTAACGATGTATTTTAGTAGGCACTTTCTCTTCTAAATAAATAAGGTTGTCAGCAACATATTCTTTTAAGCCAGGGCAAATAAGGTTTTCTAGTCAACAATCTCTATGTCGACTAGAAAACTTTCTTTTGCCTTGAAAGATTTTTAGATTGCACAGGTTTATTTGGAATCAATCTCCAAAAATGGAAAAGATGTTGAGTTTCTAGAATTGGTAAGGATTTTGGAGCTTATTAAAAAGGCTGCGTACTGTCACTAGAAGGATGAATCGTATGGACACCAGCGCCGTTTTACTATAACCACATACTATTAGACATTATAGTTATTGACACCTTCATTATCAAGTGAACCGTATTACGTCTATCTTAGTATCTCATAAAAATGACAAGAAAGTTTTATAATAGAGATAAAAAGTTACATTACCCAAACTCCAAAATACAAGTGTTTCCAATCAGGTACTAGGATAATTTGTCAAATGACAGGGAATGGATGCACTATACAAACTGTGAGTTAAATGCTATTAAAATGGTGCTATCTAAAGGAGACAGCGAGACATCCCCACTACATTCCCACTTGTTTTATACCTCAATTTAAAATATTAATTAATCCATTATTTTGTAAACAATTTTGATATTGTTTGCACAAAAGGATTTTTTTCCATTGCTATTTGCTTTTGTGTGTAAATAATGTACAAAATAAGACATTGGCAACTACCCTATTAGTATAAATATGTTCTCCAAAGATTACTAAAAAGTCACACATCGATGGTTCTTATATTTTATAGTCAAACGCTAAATGGAAAGCCAATCGGTCGATTTTTGCTAGAAATAACCTTTTACGACTACTTAGATAGCATATTCCATTTGTGGAGTCGGTAATAGCAGGAAATAGGTCTGCCATGTCACGACAAATGCCGTTTCGCAATAAATATTTGATCCTGAAGTAGATTACGTGTAGCTGACATAACATAGGTATTTTAGTTCAATACTTAACTGACATGGTAAAAAAAAAAGCAGCGATAGCTCAGTGGGGAGACCAATAGACTGCAATGCAGAGGGTCTCGGGTTCGAACCCACGTCGCGCACCTCTGACTTTCGGAAGTTATATGACTTTTCGAAATTATGTGCGTATTGATTGACAATTATCGCCTGCTCCGTGCCTCGGAGAGCACGTTAAGCCGTTGGTCCCAGCTGCCATAAACATCTATGGCAGTCGTTATTGGGAAAGTCAGTACCCTCTAATATCCTGACACTGACACCAAGGAAGATATAAAGAAATAAAACGTAGTAGTATAAGAAATATATGTACATTATATATGTATATGAAGTATATAGGAATGGCACATATATAAAAAGCACATCTAAATAAATTAAGCATAAAGTCTAGAATAATCATAGCAAGTAGAAAGTATAGTTAAAGTAAAAGTAGATATAGACGAATTATGCATGAGGTTTAGAACAATCAGCAAGTAGAAAGTATAGTTATAGTAAAAATAGATATAGACGAAGGGGGGAGTCATCACCATGTCATAAATCCCGTATAGCAATTAATTCATTTGGAATAAAAAGGGCATCGACTTCCATATCGATGGTGCGAAACTATTTAAAAAAAAAATAACGAAAAAAAAATATCCTGACACTGGTCTAGCCTTAGGGTATCGTTAGCCTTTGGGTTGCGGAAGTCAGGCGGCAGCCGCTCCGTGTAAAAACTGATATCCAGTCAAATCCGGTTAGACCAGAAAAGCCGACCCCAAGTGACTTGGGAATAATAAAGGCTAAGAGAGAAGAAAGACTTAACTGACATGGTAAAAGAGCAATCTTATAAGTATAATTAGAGAGACCCGCATGGCGCAGACTGATCGATTAACTTCAAAGTATTTGAAACAATTGCCATATGTCATTGCCCGTCTCCAAAAATTGAGATATAAATTACCCACAAAGGGAAAAAATAACAGCTGTTAGTAAAAATTGTCTGAAGGCTATTCTTACTTCATTCTTATAGGTCATGAGATATTCTGTCACCTCCATAGTTGAGAGAATATTATCTTATGAGGTATATATGAAATATTCTTCTCGTCGTCAATACGGTTCCTTTGGGTGAATGATTGGATCTTACTTATAGACTTCCTTGTCTTGTAAAAGATTTCAACTAACTAAATCCAATAACACTTTGTTCTGCACAGGTGGGCTTCAGACAAGATATTACGAGAGAAAACTTGTGACGGCATTATATGACCAAAGAAATCTTTATATAACAGTTTGCCCGCGGCTTCGTTCGCGTCAGTGTAGGTTTTGTCTGCTGCGCTCCTATTGTCGTAGCGTAATGTTATATAACCTATAGCCTTCCTCAATAAATGGTTTATCCAACATTAAAATAATTTTTCGATTCAAACCAGTGGTTGCTGAGATTAGCGCGTTCAACCAAACAAACAAACTCGTCAGCTTTATAATATTATATAGTACTAGATGTGCCCGCGGTTTTACTCGCGTTTATGGTTACTGCGCCGCCGCCGTGGGTCGTAGCGTGATTTTATATAGCCTGTAGCCTTCCTTGATCAATGAGCTGTCAAACATTTAAAAAATGTTTCAATTCAAACCAGTAGTTCCTGAGATTAGCGCGTTCAACCAAACAAACAAACTCTTCAGCTTTATAATATGTATTATAGTATAGATTTAACAACAGACAGACAGAAAACAAACAGTACGCATGCATGGATTCATAATGATTTACTTCACAGTATATCCTCATAAAGTTCCTATTTCCATAACTTCCGCATATTTTCCATCCGGAATCAGAGATTTCCTTTAGGGTTATGATTTAAGTCACTTTTAATATTTCAGGCATGCAATCCGGCACGCGTAGAATGAAGCAATTCAGACAGCTATCGACGGAATTATTAACAACCGAATATGACCGATATTCGACCCATCTACCCTCGATTTCTGTTTACAGTTTTTGCATTATTATAGTACCGACCCTTTTTCCCGAACAAATGAGAATACAAGTATTGTTTTATCAATTCGTTGTATGTTTTACAAATTGATAATGTTGTCTGTATAAGATAAGATACATATAGCTTAGCTATACATCGACTGTGTTACGCGTATATCCCCGAAGGAGTTGGATAGATATGTATAACAATTTGCCAGCGCATTTTAAGTCCCATTTTGAAGGCGAGTCTGTTGTTATCCACCGCGCATAGTTTTAGACTCCGTACAGCTGTACGGAGTGTATAGAGTTGTCAGGTTTCCTTTAATGAAAGATTCAGTACCTACTCAAATATAACATGTATTTCATTTACATTCACTGCCGCTGCGCCACTGATGCAGTCGCTATATTGTCTTAAGGGTAACGTTTCCTGATCAGTTAAGAAATTTTTTGGAGAAAAGCTTATTGTGTTTGTAAAATAGACAAGCAATATTGTAAAATCGGATTTCATTAAAAATAATAGTCATGTGTTCTTGAGTACAGGTAAAGGATAAGTCATCCATTTACATATACCAAGAAACTTACACAGATTCATTAAAATAGTGTAACATGAAAATATCTTAACTAACTGTGTAAATTAAGGCTTGGCAATATGCGGCGCAAAACTAAACTTCACTATAATAACATGAAACTAACTACTGCTACAAACTAAATTACCAACGTCTTATTAATATTTTAATTACACGTACGTGTCTAAGCAAAACGCGTGCTTACTTATATCTAGATAACAACGTACATTTTCTTAAACTATAATACAGTTACGATGTAGCCATCGGCAGTTTCCGGCTGCGCATGTGTGTAAGTCGTTAGCGCCTCACGTTCACGCTCCCTCTATTTTCATCTCTATTGTTGTACCATTAAGCTTTATCTAACTTGAGTACAAGCAGCTTTGTAATTGAATTTAGTATTCAGAGTTAAACGCTAATGGAAATTCTGTTTTTAATTTACAAATTCTGATTACAAAAGTAACTTTGATTTTGACTACAAGTTATAAGTAACTACTTCCTATGACTACCAGTACTCCGACTTTCCAGCTATGGCGGCTGTTTTAGTCACAGTGCTCGTGTTCTTCGGTTTATCTCAGAAGAAATTTTCACTAACACTGATCTGGTAATCGGGGTCTATGCCTGATAGATGCCAATAAGCTCGATCTCCATTAGATGGGACCTAAAATCATAGTTTGTGGTATGTGGTTATAACGTCCCTCTTTCCACCCATTCGGGGATAGAAACGTAAGACAATGTATGTGATAAATTCAGACATAAATCAAAAGTAGAAAAATGTACTATGTACTGACCCAAACATACTGCAAACTTTGGTTATAGAAGTTCAACCTACGCTTATGATAACTGGCGCTCTAACAGGGGCCATAAACTACCCAGTCAATTACATATGCATACTCGCTTTAGTGAACGACCAGAGATAAAAACAACCCAAACACATAAATAGTAGTTCTGTTCAAAGATCATAGAGAAAACTATAGCAATTAAAATAACGGAAAACCTTACATAATTGGCGCCCTAACTGGGGCTATCAGTTGCTACCCACCATAATTCTTTAGATGCCCGACTTTTACTTTTCTTTTATTGCCGTATAACAATTGTGTCGAGTGTTTTTAGGGTTCAACGATTAGATTAGCGACAAGGGAACGCTTGTACCGGTGTTGTTTCGAGATTGAATGTACCTTTGTTATGCAAATGCGGGTAGTACGGTAAGGCTGCGGAGTATTTTTTTAGGTAATTGGCGTAGTTTTGTAAAATTGACCTTGTAACTTTTGCCTTTGCCAGTATTAGCGTAAAGTAACCCGGTCTTATTTAATTTATTACACTACGCCTATGCTACGATTTATACGGGCTCGCATACCAGGATACAAATTATTCTATGTGTTAAGCTGGGAATGAAATTTCATCCAAATTCGCTAAATAGTTTACGCGTGATTGAATAATACCCAAATACCTTTATAAACTTTCACATTTATAATATTATTATATGTTAATTTACAAAGATAATAAATTTAACTGAACACATGATTTTAGGTATGAGTTAGTTTTAAAGAATTGTGTTTATATGTACATAGTCAATAATTTACATCTAATTAGATTCAATATTTTCTAATAATCGATAGCTCAATGGGGAGACCAACAGACTGCAATGCAGAGGGTCTCGGGTTCGAACCCACATCGCGCACCTCTGACTTTCGGAAATTATATGACTTTTCGAAATTATGTGCGTATTGATTGACAATTATCGCCTGCTCCGTGCCTCGGAGAGCACGTTAAGCCGTCGGTCCCGGCTGCCATGAACATCTATGGCAGTCGTTATTGGGAACGTCAGTACCCTCTAATATCCTGACACTGGTCTAGCCTTAGGGTATCGTTAGCCTTCGGGTTGCGGAGGTCAGGTGGCAGCCGCTCCGTGTAAAAACTGATATCCAGTCAAACCCGGTTAGACCAGAAAAGCCGACCCCAAGTGACTTGGGAATAATAAAGGCTAAGAGAGAAGATTTTCTAATAAAAAAGCAAAATCTTATATTATAATAAAATACACACATGATCATAATATTAAATCACTTTATTCAGTAAGTTTATAGTTAGTATTGATTGTATTATTTATTGGTGATTAGTTAGTGGTGATAGTATAAAACATATTATTACAATTTATTTTATTTCTTATCTCCATTAATTACAGTATATTTTTATTGCTCATTCATCATCATACATACATATAACGCAAACACACATGACACCCTCTCATGCCTATTACTCCAATTATGTTTGAACTAGCCTCATATCGAAGTGTTTACAAATAAATTTATCACTAATACCGCTTCTGTGAACAGTCTATTAGGCTGTCAACACAAATGCATGAATTGGAGTGCCGAAACGAATAGTATAAATAGATCGATTGAAGCGTATGCCATCAGTTGCTGAATGGAAATAACGCAATAGAGTACCTAGTTATCAAAAATTTATAGCTTTAGTTTCTGCCGGTAGCTTCGTCCATGGCAACGCACCGGGATAAGATAATCTTATGTGTTAATCCGGGTCACGGTTTATTTGCATGTTTTGCTTTAATACCAAATTAACCAATAACATTATTCAAATTTCACATTTACCAATCGAGATGGACTTAATTTTACTAATTTTACAGTCTATGTTTATTATACTTATAATATACAACAAGTGAGAAACGGCAATGAATTGCCGTAAATCATAGAATTCGAAAAAATGCAAAGGTCACGTGATACCACTTGACCTTGAGGTCAGAGGTCAAAGGTCATAGTCATTTCGGAGGTATATCGACTATGCTGAGTCGAATGGCGTTGACCGCGAGTCTCTAGCTCTTTTAACTCAAAAACCAAAAGATAAACATTTAATCAATGCCTATTTAGGAAGGCTTGTACTACGCTCGTATTCCTTATGGTAACGCCCCAAGTGACACGATGCAAATTAATATCAGCATTTTCGGATGTCTCCTATAGCTAGAAAACTCTTAGCAAATATACCAGTAATTCATTTATACAATTAACCAAGATAAAAATCTTATCAAACCAAATTTGGTTTCAGATGTCGAATTTTTAAATTTCATATCCATAAATTGTACCTAAAAATAAATGTTCCTATTCACCAGTTGTCAAACCAGCGAACCATGGAGTGACACCTAAATGGCAGGAGCAGCACAAATGCCAACAATTACAGGCTACGCCTGGCGCGGAGCCAGGACGTGGATGGAACAGCGTGCCAAATCTGGTACGGTCGTGTTATTGCACTTGCAGCTATAAAGGTGATAAATGAAATGTTATTTGAGTTGGAGCATTTAGGTCTAGTACTTCAGAGACATTCGTCTTTTTATCTTAGCTTTGTTTTATGGACTCTCGTTTTGATAGATTATGTTAAATCATTGTCCTTGATACTCTCTTTATTCACAAATGGAATACAAAGTCTAAGAAAAGATTTCAATTATCTATTTTGCCATGGGTAGATTTCATCGCTCAATATAGCTCCAGCCCCTGCACCATTCTTCTCTTTCTACAGAATCAAGAGATTCAAATGTTTAATTAGTATCCACAGTGTTCTACAAAGATCGTTGATTTTCATAAAAATTTGACCCACACTAAATGCAAATTGCTGAAAAGAGATTTAGTAGAGAGGGCACAAGGAATGAAGAGAAGGCCGAAGGACTAGGTTAAGAGCAGCTTAACCCAATGAACGAGTATAAGAATGTGATAAGAGTAAATTCAGTGAAAGATACTAAGACTTGCCATGATCGTAGCAAGTGGAAATCTAGTAGTCTCTGCTTAACATCTAGGGAAATAGCCTTGCTTGTGTATAAATATATAAGTTTGTGAACATACTATTAATCGATCGCGTGAAAAGCATTTTTAGGGTTTGTATATAACTTGGCACACACGAATTGCCCAAATTCTAGATCATCATTCATGATATATGATTTATAAGCCGTATGATGTCTAGTAGCTCACTATCATATATGCAAAATCCACAATAAAGTTAAAAAGAAGGCATATCGTCTCCTTGCATATTAAGCAGTTTCTTCGAAAAACCGATGTGCAATTTGCTGGGGTAAAAATTTCTCACAGAATTAAAAAGACAAGCCATTATCCACCACGCTTGATTAGCTCGGGTTAGCAGACCTTACACGCTCTCGAGAACATTAAAGAAATGTGATCTAATACTACTACAAGTTGTTTTTTGTTGTATCTGGTATATTCAAAGTAGAAAGAAGTCCTGATTTACGTATCGCACATTTCTGAACGTTATAATCAGCAGCCATTGTATCAACGAAATAACGTATTTTCCGATGGTAAAATCTATACAAATGTCATAAATGACTTTTGTTTTCCTGTTTGTTCTTATCTGTCTGTTTAATATTAAGGCGAGTGGAAAATGGATGAGCATATGTATATACATTCATGTCATTTTACACAGATTTAGTACCATAACTTTCAAAAAAGAACAAGAGGCATGGATAGTAAAAAATTAAAATTTAATTTAATTTTAATGTTAATATTTCCATTTTGTTCGAATGTTATTTTGTTAGAAGTTACAATTTTGTTAGCTTTTCATATTTTATTTGTTTTCAAACCGATGTCTGCATACTTTTGGTTAAAGATTAATGCATAACGTGTTGTTACCGCGATACAAGCCTCGAGCTTAGTGCGGCAGTCGCTGCTAATTATAAATATGTAATAAATAAAATTAACCAATTATCATTATACGCCTTCTGCTATTAAAACTACACCTCACGATCGACCCCAAACACAAAAACTGAGGCAACGAGGCAAACTCACAACATTTATCTAACTTTATAAAAAAGCCTTTAGGGCCTGAACTCCTTTCACGTTCAGTGTGTTGATGTAAATTTTATTCACGAAGGAATAGCTTCTACCTATTTTGCCTATTTTCCGGAAAGTATACATGCTTTTTGTACGTGTATTTTGTAACACGACACTCTTATGCTGTTTACTTAAGGGATTTATTTTACAAAAGGAAGTATTCAAGGAAAGTATGTGGCTGTTTTACGGATGGGTGACCGGACAGTAAAAATTAACAATATAAATAATATAATAGGAAAACGAAATGAAAAGTATATGGATTTTGATTTACAATCTTCTTGGTATTAGTACCAAGAAAATTGTAAATCAACAACTCTAACGATATATAAGCAATAGGCATATGCATATGTACATAACGACTTAAAGATTCCTCCTTAAGTTCACTAGGAGTTATTCCTAAGTCGAAGGCTTTACAAACACTCAAAAACGGACACAGGTGACAAGTTAAGCCACTACGCCATCCTTGAAGTACTCCCTTTATCCATTCTATTTTCACCAAAGCGCGTAACCCTAACACAAGAAACTTTAACAAAGAATAATTCAGAACTTAAAAACGAGTCTATTGGCTCTCAGAAAAATGGAATCCGAAGGGAATGTAAGTCGTCAGCATAAAAAGCTCACTGGAAAAATACAACGTGTTTGTTAATAACAAAAAATATGTAGATTTTGTATTTTTTATCCCTTGGGCACGGTACTTTTATTTTCGTATAACGTATTTCATAATAGAAAAGGACATAGAAACCCTCTATGTCCTTTTTCTGTACCCCTAATAACGTGTATGCACAATTTCATGATGATCAGTCAAATAGTTAAGGCGTAAAAGCGTAACAAATAAACAAACTCACATTCGCATTTATACCTACCTCGGTTTGACTCCCCGGGTGAAGCGACTCCTGTTAAAATAATCATGGAGTCAGAAAAAGTGCTCTCTAAATGACAAAATGATACTAATACTATTACTTGGAATATAAATAATTGCTGGCTTATGGTGTGGTAAAGGATAAATAACTTGAGTTTATCGATTATAATTATTTTAGAAGAGATTCACAATATTATTAGTACTGTACTTTTAAATGAATCAAACACTGGCCTTCACTCTTCACATTGCACTTCAATCCTCGATTATAAGTTAGTAAAACACAAACCACACAAATATCTAATTACAACTCAAAAACAATTTCCACCCAACATGTGTTCCTTACATAACTCAGGTGACGTCACAAGGATGCCGCCATATTTCTGCCCGTCATTAGCAACGAACACACGTACACATTTTAATTTGGCTGACTGTACGCACTTTATTGGTTTGTTTTATTCGTCGGCGCTGCGTGAGCGAGATGTTAATAAATTCCAAGTGGCGATAAAAGGATAAATAAAAATGTTTCAGGGTCCTTGATATCTTGTCGATTTGTTGTTTGGGTAATGTCAGGTTTTGTTGTAGAAGTAGAGTTAGTCTGTTCTGAAACTCTACATCTAGTAGTCTAGATGTAGAGTTTCAGAAACATTTTCTGACCCAGTTGGAGATATATTTTTGATGCTACTGGTGGCAGGTAAGCTAGTGTCATCATGCAATAGCTCAACTATCACCAGCGATAACCGATGCTCATGGACATGGTCGTATTTTCTTGACATTACAAAAGCAATTTCAAGGCAACTTAATCAAGGAGCTGTCAACCGTAAACCGCATTGCCGAATAACAAGCACACAATATACGTGGTAGCAAGCAGTTAGCATAGCCTATGTAAAATTAATGCGAGCAAAGAGATAGGATAAGGCCTTCCTTATCCTATCTCTTTGCTCGCATTAATTTTACACATTATTACACATACATTTTTTTACTGAGGTAGTGACTGAGCCGCCGAGAGCTTACACAATAGCCAATTTACCTAATTAAAATTCATGAAGAATGAAAGTGAAAAGAATTGAAGTATGTCAGGGTTCGAACTCTTCGTAGCTTGTTCCTGCCTCTGCATGAGGCTGGAGTTGATCAACGTGTATTCATGACTTTATATACTAAGTAAATTGCTTCTGAAAGACGATTTTTGATCAGGAATTTCTCACAGCGCCTATTTTGCTGATGATGAAATTCTTGATAATAGACTAAACAAAAATGTTTAAGGATGATTTTACTCTTTATATAATGTATATGTAGTTATCGGCGTAGGGGGCGTAATGGTATTATGACTGCGATTGCAAAGCATGACGTATTTTGTTACGATTTTCGAATCGATCAGTGTTTTTGATTTCTGTCCAGAAAAGAAAAAGAAAGAGTCTAGTAATGTGCTTGCTAAGCAAGTCACTCTCTATTATGTAAATCTAATTATTAATAAATTAATTTTGACTGCACGGATGGCGTATTGGTTTTAGTGGTCGCCTCGCCACTGACCGCCGCGCCAAATGTTGTGGGTTCGATCCTCACACGGGACAAAAATTTGTGTGATCCATAAATAGTTATTCCGAGTTGTTGTTTGTAAAGACCCCCGCGATACAGGAATTATTTCTAGTATGGGAGTTTTCCTTTTAAAAACAAAAAGAAATGACATGAGACTATATTATATTCTACCTAGTTGTAAAGGGGTTGAAAATGACCTACCTAGTAATATAATTATCTTTTTCTATAATCTTTAACCTCTAAGTCAAATGATTAAGTTTTTAATCAGATAGGTATGTGAGTTATTTCGCTACGTAATACTTGATATTCTGCTAGGCACAAAAACGAAGTTGTATGATTATTAATACTAGTTTAGTTTTAACGTGGGAGAGCCAAGCTTGCCAATGGGCTGGCTCGACCGGAGTGATACCACGGCCTCACAGAAAACCGGTGTGAAATAGTGCTTGCGTTGTGTTTCGTCGAGTAAGTAAGGGTACCGGAGGCCCAACCCTTCCCTCTCCTGGGAGTGGAGGGAAATGTAAAAAGCTGGGAACACACTTGTGACTCCTCTAGTGTTGCGGGTGTCCATGGGCGGCGGTAATCGCTTACCATCAGGCGATCCAGATGTTCGATTGTCTCCAACACCATTATTTATTATTATATTCTCAGATTTGTATTTGAAACAGAATCTAGTATTCTGAACACGATTCGATGTAGACATGTTGATAAGTTATTCTTTCTGCGATCTTCGATATTTCTGTTCTTGTCGATATTTCTTCGCCTCGTGGACAGCCTGGCGCCCTTTTTTCAGTACCGTTGCGCAATAATACATTATTCGAGTCGGATAGATCGTGCAGATTTATCTCTACGTATAGCTTATATAGACACATAATTAATCGATGAATGCTTCGTATAACTATTTATCAATGTCTCGGATTATTGGATGACGACATGAGAAGTGGTAAGTGGGTATTATTTTCGGGTTCTTCATCTTATTAATGTTGGTCACAAAATATTAGTATTCTTGCTAACCACTCCCATTAAGCTACTGCACATAATATATACCATGCCAGGTCAATAATTGGCATGGTATATACATATGTTCAATCTATACATGTACATGTACAAACCACCTTATGTATTACCCTGTTTAAAGCAAATAAATAATTTGTATTCGTATTTGTATTTGTATTTGTATATATATAAAACTCTTCCGTTACTGAGTGACTGACAGACAACGCAGAGCCGAAACTACTGAACGCAAGAAGCTGAAATTTGGCATGTATGTTCCTTGGAGAGTGTAGGGGAGCACAAAGAGAGGATTTTTGGAAATTCCACCCCGAAGGGGGTGAAAGGGGTGAAACCCGATATTCACACCGGAACGGGACTTACTATAATATAATTTCAGTAAAGACAATCTGCGAAGCAGAAAGACGTGTTTATAATATGTGAAACAATTTTTCCAAAAGACTATATTTTCTACTGCTGGTAGCAATAACAGTTCTTTAGGAGCAATTTACGATACACTTATTTAGGGAGAACTACTACATTTTTCCAGTTATATTATTAAATTCTTTTTATCGAAAGGGTAGCAAATAATGTTTTGTTCCACGTAACAACTTAGAACTATTTAGGCCGTTCTATATTTTTATATTCGCTGCGTACGTCTCAAAAGAAAGCTATTTGCATATAGAACTGAAATAAATTTTCTTTTTCAATATATTGTGTAGATTCGGGCAGAAAGTACGTAAACATTTTATTCGGCTGTTTATAGTGGACGTCTTAAGGGTTGAATGAAACAAACATACACGTATATAATATACTTATGTATGTATCTTATGTGGGGGCCAGTCAGTGCAGACCGGCGACACTTCGACCCAGTGGAATATTTTGTGTCGACACTCTCCCAATAACGACTGCCATAGATGTTCATGGCAGCCGGGACCGACGGCTTAACGTGCTCTCCGAGACACGGAGCAGGCGCTAATTGTCAATCAATACGCACATCGTTTCGAAAAGTCATATAACTTCCGAAAGTCAGAGGTGCGCGACGTGGGTTCGAACCCGAGACCCTCTGCATTGCAGTTTGTTGGTCTCCCCATTGAGCTATCGCTGTTTATTATAATATACTTAACGAGTCTTGTTCTACCTTATTTTACACAGAAAATATCTTTTCAAAAATTGTATTCTGCTTATGATGTCCAAACTATTGCCAATATTTAGCTTCGTACAGTTATCCATACTAATATTATGAAGATGAAATATTAGACGTTTTGTTTGTTTGTAAAGATTTAACTTAAAAACTACTCAACTGATTTAAAAAATTCCATTACCATTAGAAAGCTTTATTATCAACGAGCAACATAGGCTGTACTTCATTTAAAAGAAGAACTGCTACTAACATAACCTAACCTACTTTTACGCGAGCAGAGTCGTGAGCATAAGCTAGTATGTTATATAGCTGCTGCATAGTTTGATATATTTATGCAAACCGTTTTGGTACATAAATACAATTAGTATCGTTAGTTTGGTCTGTGTACGGAAGCTGAATTAGTAATAGTTTGGTTTGTAAACAATCGACAAGATCCGTTGGGGTTAATTTTATCGATGGCGTAGTGTTTAGTGTAACCCACTGCCACGCCTGAGGTCGCGGGTGCGATTCCCGCACAAGTCAAACATTTGTGTGCATGAACATGGATCTTGGTCTGGGTGTTTCTATATATAAATTATGTACATATGTATTTACAAAAACAAGTACATAATGTATGTTTATCCATTGTCTAGTACCCATAGTACAAGCTCTGCTTAGTTTGGGCTAGATGGTGTTGTGTGTATGTGATAGAATATTATATTATATTGACATATAATAATACACACACACATACACACACACACACACACACACACACTCACTCATACACATACACATATATACATAACATATAAAAAAATATCTATCTCCTTTCCCAAAGTACAAAGCTTTTGCGCTCGATCCTCTTTTATCTGTATCACATTACTGATACACGCTGTATACAACCTCGCAACGCAGATGGAATATCCATTATAGATTTAAGCTATACGACAAATCAAAGCCTCAGCTGCAGTCGGATGAAGGTTGCTTAATACCGTTATATGAATTTCTGAAGCTGGATTTCAATAGAAGTTGAATGCAAAAAGCCAAAATCGAAACCTAATTTCCTGTTACCAAAGTCTGAATGCGGAAAGCCAAAAACTAAATTTGCTATTTCGGAAATCGCTGTGTCAGGCTCCTAATATTAATCACAATTATAATTATGAGATTGATAATATAAATTTCAATCAATACTCTAAGGTAGAGATACCCTAGAGTAAACAGAACGGCTACTCCAGGTGCCAAGTCGTAGAAAGTGCTTGATAAACAAATAAATGGTTTTTAACGGTGGCTTTCATAGTCGTAATCTTGCTGTGACTGACCGTTTTGTCAGTTACAGCAAGATTACGGCTTACAATCGAAATATCTAATATTCTATGAGTATTTCTGGTAAAAACTAATACATCAGGTATAATATTATTATATCAGGTATTATGTTAAAACTGACTTGAATGCCTGATTGTCTCGTGGGTCAAGTTCTTTCTTAGGTTTGCGTGCAAGCATGGGGTATTTAGTCTAAAAGATCCTGCGTCCTATTTCGCAGTACCTACTTCAAAATGTAGTGTACACCTCTGCCTACCTCTCTCTCATATAAAAGCGTAAATATATATTTACGTCCGCTATATCTATAAAAAACCCCAATAATACAAGAACAAAACTATAATCACAAAACACACTAATCTGATATCCAATAACTTTAAACAATCCCAAATTAAGGGTTAGGTAAGTGCTAGCTTTCCAGGCTGTCCTATTATCTGGGTCTAGATTAAGTCTTAATTAGCCAGGCGGAATAGCACTCAAGACAGTCTTAATGCCTTAGTTTATTGCATTCGTTGTCTGTTTTTGACAGACAAGAATTGAATATGGTTCTGGTTCTGGTCTATTTTGTATAAGGGAATCTAATTTCAGATACTATAATTTAGTGCATTCTAAGGTTCCTTACTTAGCCGTATTATCGTTCCAGGTTAACACAATATTAAGTCATTTAGATATATCTACCTATATGTACTATATATATGTATAGTGGATATAGTGACAAGAATAGAAAAGGGTATGTTAAGCTGGTTTGGGCATGTAGAAAGAATGGACGAGAAAAGACTGACTAAGAAAGTTTATAAGGCTACTGTGAAAGGAACAGTCGCAAGAGAAAGACCTAGGCGAACGTTTCTCGATCAGATCAGAGGTGTTCTGAAAAAAGTCCAGGTTAAGAGCACCTTGAACCGATGGGCGTGTATGAGGAATGTGATGAAAGTGAATGAAGCCAGAGAAGTGTGTCAGAATCGTAGCAAATGGAAATCCGTAGTCTCTGCCTACCCCTCTGGGAAACAGGCGTGAATCTATAAATGTATTTATGTATCTACCTATATATGAATGTAACTGTATGTTTTTTTAAATCTTATGGTACTCTTGAGATTCGAGAGATTTTTATCCCAGAACGACAAAAGCAATAGTAATTCGTAACTGAAATTGCTAGTAATCTTAAATAAAACGTTTTTACTTTATTCGGATAGTTCGGATTCCGTTAGAGTATATAATATATAATATCAGCCCTGTATTAAATAGTCCCACTGCTGGGCACGGGCCTCTTCTCACTGTGAGAAGGGTTAGGCCATAGTCCACCACGCTGGCCTAGTGCGGGTTGGCAGACTTCACATATCTTCGACAACATTGTAGAGAACTCTCAGACATGCAGGTTTCCTTACGATATTTTCCTTCACCGTTAAAGCAAGCGATATTTAACTATTTAATACGCATATAACTCCGAAAAGTCAGAGATGCGTGCCTTGGGTTCGAACTCGAGACCTCTGCGTGGCAGTTCAACGGTTTCCCAATAGGCTATCGCTGCTTTTTCCGTTAGAGTAATTCGGGAAATAAGTATTTGGGCGTCTGGTACAATAAATTACACATGTCTACCCAGCAATTTCACGAAGACATAATGTTTAACACTTGCCTTATACAATCCTACAATTCAGTTTTATTTTCTCGAAAACCATTTTCAGGAGTACTTGTCCAAAGCCTAGTTTGGACACTAAGGACTGGCTCTAACTAGCGGGACGGCACGACAAGGCATTTTTGATGATGAACAATTATATGCCCTAATAGTATGACTTTAAGGCTGTAATTCTAATAATGCTGCTGTTAGCACAGTAATGCCGGCACGGCAAATTTGGATTTGTAGCTGATATTGAAATTTCAACTATAATTTCATAGTATTAAGTTATGTTACTATTTGCACGTAAGATTCTATTGCCGTGCCGTTTCGTCAATGGATGCCAAACTTAAAACGATAATCGTTACGAAGATAGTCGAATACAATCGTTACACGTCTGTGAACAGGCTAATATAAATAGATTGTAATTCTTAACGTTTATTTTCTCGGCGACCTTTATATTGAAATAGTTTTTCCCTGTGGGTTTGCTCCCTTGACTTTAACTTTGACAGGGATAATGCATATTCCGTATGTACCCTCCATCCCATAAACTATCTAGGCGCAAAAAATGTGCAGTTAAGCGATTGCCTCGTCGCTGCTTTCACGCTAAGCGTTATGTTAGAAACTCACAAGGGATTATTATTTATGTGATCCACAAATTATTGTTCTGTGTCTGGGTGTCTTTATAATTTATATCTGCGTAACAGGTTGTTATTCCTACCAATGTTTAGTAAATAAATTCTATTCTATTCTAGTCTGTTCTACTTTACCCTACACTACTCTATCCTTCTTTACTTTACTCTACGCTACTTTACTCGTTACTGTTCTTCTCTACTCTTCTAAAATTAACTAACTATTGATATTTACTAGGGTAATTTATTCATTCGTACTATTCGCGTAATAGTATGTATAATATTTCATTTGCATGATGTATTTATTTACAGTTTAAAGCTCATAGGCTTTCTACAGCACTAACTACTTCTAACAGGTTGAAGACCGTAACTACACACATGTGAAACTATGCGCTACCCCGCGTTAGGAGCGTTTAACAGGTTAACAGATTGCTGTTTTGCATGACCAATTATATCAAGAAAAAGGCATCAACAATTTATGCAAGACGTCGATGCTATTGGTGAGAATATCACTCACTAACCTATATTTTTATACGTTTATAAATTTTACTTTGTGACCTGAATGAATCAATGATTCTTGACTGTTAACTATTGAACCGTGTAAATCATACAGATGTATATCTAACGGCCGTTGTTAATAATATAATCAATACCAATCAAAATTTTGCAATCTAGGATTGAAATTGAAATCCTTTTGTTGTTTATTGATTGCCAATAACCAATCCAAAGTTTCGGTTCGTTATCTAGAAAGTCAATCCATGTTTGAGAGGTCGGATTACGGAAAAGATTATGTCTCTGTTCGAAAATGACAGTTAGACTTTCCAATAACATATCTGTCTATGATGACATTTGGTTATAGTAGTGTAATCAACCGCAGAATGCAAACCAAGCATATATACTAGGATCATACATTTTGGAATAGATCACAAAAATGATTTTATTAAAAAAATGGAGGTGTCGGGTTCTTTTAGTTACAGTAATGTCAGTGATTTAGAGAAGCTTGCTCTGTTATCATATTGGGATACTAATAGCGACACCGAAAATAGACACAGTACTTCTATGTCTACTATGTTAGTGTTTACTTATAACAATAAGAAGGAATATTCGGTGATTTCTTTTAAAAGCTTAGAAAATATAGGATTTGTACGGGATAATATTTCTTAAATATTCAAGTGATCTGTGATGCAGATTTGGGGTATTTAAACAAAAACAAATTAAATTTAAATAGTATAACAAATTTTAGTACATCATTTGGTTAATTGCGAATCTGGTGAGTTGAGAATCTGGTAAACTGCTCCGGAGGGGTTAATGAATGTGGTGGCTCATTGGCAAGGCTCAAATCATGATGCTACAATATTTATTCATTCATTTTTCAGAAGTACCTAATAGTTTTCTCTAAAATATTTTGATTTAGTTACATACTAATGTAGTAATACACATATTAAAATACATCTCTTTATAGCTCAATTTGATGAGTCTGTTATGGCACTAATACTGCAATTATAATTGCTTAAGGCTTAGGCAATAATTGCACCTGCAGTGGTGCACAACATAATTATGTAGAAATTATAACTTAGAGGAAGTACCGACAGAAGTTCAGCTGCCAACAACAGACATTACTGAAAATGTAAGCAACGTGGAAGTTCAAGATATCAGAGAAAAAGAAACATGGATAGACAATAACTTTAGTTTATAAATTATAATGATTATAATCGATCTTTATTTGTTTTATTACATATGAAACTAGTAAAAAGAACGCACTCAGGACATGACATAGTAATTGCCCAATTTAGAACAAAATATTTGTTCATATCATCAATTTATATTATCAGTTGTTTCTCGGTATTCTCAGGCAACTTGTAACGGTGGCATCGAATCGCTCTTTCGTGCGAATCCACTCCGTTTTAAGTTTATTGTTATATGTGTTGGTGGTTTTCGATGTTATTATTATGCTCCCTTATTCCAGCAAACACTTTGATTAGTTTTTTGTAAGAGGCTTGCCTTTTACCTATAAATCAAAAGAAAATTACAATTGTGCAAATCGATGTTACAAATTAGGCGGAAATGCTAAGCGTATGAGAACCGTTAAGCATCCCGTGAGCGCTAACGCGCAATAACATTAACAACAAAAATAATAAGTACGTACGATTTCTGAATCCATTATGGGATTTATGCTGTTCCAACTATACACTCAACTATATTCCTTCCTAAATTAGAAAATATATTTTTGTCATTTTAAAGTTGAAATGTATTTAAATGACGCCCATGTCAAACGGCAAAATCGTACACGTTTCATTTTAGTTTAAATGTTTTGAGGTTTTGATACCACGACCCTTACTGAAATGACAATATCTGCGAGATTTTATGCATAATTTTCATTTTTCATTCACTCATAGCCAGTTGCACTTACTGATCGGTAAACGATTAGTGAGGTTAAGCAACGGTGAGTGCGGTCAGTCTATAGATGGGTGACCGCTTAGTAGTATTTCATCTGAGCGTCTCCGTGCTTCGGAGGGCACGTAAAAAGTTGGTTCTGGTTGTTGTCAAATTGACAGCAGTCGTTAAGCCATGTCAGAGGCCTACAGGAGGCTTCAACAGCTCTTGACAACAGGTTGGCCACTAACCACACGAAAATTAATATAAGGTATTATTTTAAATACTTTTTTTATTATGCTTAAGAATGTATTTTTTTCAAACACCAAATGATTCCACATTTAACTGATTATCGTACATAAAACGGATTGTTTAAGAGGGAATGGATCGCTCAGGGCATCGCTTGCAATCTGTCATGCATAAAAAATGGATAGCCGAGTTGAGTTACTGGCACGTAGATAGGTAATCAATCGAAAGATATGCAGCAATCCAAGATCAAACGTAATCTAAAATTGAAGATACTTTATTAATAATGGCCGTAAGAGTATCAAATCCGCAACGCTCAATACGGCTGTGTCAAAGTAAGCAAATACGTCGTGAAAATAAATTTTGTTTTTAGAAATTAGTTTAATTTCTGCACGTGTCTGTTTCTTTAATGTATGGTTGTTATATTAGTGGTCCTAACTGACAACTGACAACAAGACTCATGTATGTATATATGCTAAAGGATAGGCAGAGTATAAATACCTTCATTCGCCATATTTATTTTTAGGTCTCAAGTAACGGTTTTCGCTTGCGTAGCAAGCGCAAAAATATATCATGGATGCTGCAAAACAGCTTTTCTTTTTGTTTTATCCTAAAAAACTCGACCAACACCTTGCCTGACTCGGTAATCAAACCTAATTATCACTTCTAAAAGCATAAACTTATGCCAAGAGACCAAAAGGCACTTCTTCATTTAATTTTCTACTAGAAAAGCCAATAGCACTTTCCCCAGACTTTCGAATTATCTCTAGAACTTCCAACCATTAGCTGTGCTTTCACCAATAAGGAAGACCCGTCTGCAACTAATAAATAGCTTTGCTTAAAGCGCACAATGTAGTCGACGCAAATAAATTAGATTGCCAACACTTCCCACTTGTCGAGTGTGAGAATTAGCTATCTGATAGACAGACTGGCAATTGCACTTGGTTTGCAGGCGTGTCTTTTCAACGCTTCTCTGTTTGAAGTAAACTATTAACCTATTTTTAACCGCTTTGTTAAACTTTAGATTGCCTTAGTGACGCAGCGTTATTTGATTACGACTGTATATGAAAATCGAACTTAAAACGGTTCGATTTGTACTATCAATAGGTACAATTTTTATTGACATTATGTGTCGTCACCCCTTTATTCTTTTCTATAGAAGTTAGGAATATGAGATTAATTATATGGCTAGTTTAGACGTAGAATAATAAAAACAAGGTAAAAAGCCGTCATTAGACGCGTGTGCAGTTTTCATATACCTAACCGGCTAGACCATTGAAAGGCAAGTTCTTTTTAAAGATTACCGCCAATTTACGCCACAAATTACTAGTCTTCTTGATATTCACTCGAGCTAAACTGGACGCTTAAATGATTATTGCAAGTCGCTAGTGCAATAAATGTGATTTGAATTCAAAACCTCCAGGCTACCGCCGTTACATCCCAAAATTATGACCACGTAATTTCTACTTAACTTTCCAATAAGTAGCTATGACAAAATTACTTACTTACTTACTTAATTATTTAAATGACGAAATCCTCTTTTAAGTTCATCCAATTTCGTTAAGTGCCTATTGGTTCCCATTCTAGGACGTGATCGCTACCGCCGAGTGCTACTGCCCAAGTTGCATCCATGGCGTCATTTTGTCAATTTGACTCCACGCGTACGTGACCTCACTGGGAAACTGGCGGGACGTGAGCTAGGGTAGTATTTAGAGCGTAGTTGTAATGTCATTATGAATGGAGAAAATGTAATTAGGGATTGTTATACACGGTTATATTATACTTCTTTTTTAAATGAAGGAGATGTGGTACTGTGTGGTTTTTTAAAGCATTCTGTGTAACGTAGTTAGGGTCTAGCCAATTCCCTCACTTCAAGATAGATACATTAATTAATTTGTATTTATTTTCTGTTTTCATGTTATATACCAAAAGCTATATTTGGATTAAATTAGTAAACGTTTGTATCTTATGTGGGGGCCAGTCAGTGCAGACCAGCGACACTTCGACCCAGTGGGATCTTTTGTGTCGACACTCTCCCAATAACGACTGCCATAGATGTTCATGGCAGCCGGGACCGACGGCTTAACGTGCTCTTCGAGGCACGGAGCAGGTGATAATTGTCAATCAATACACACATAAATTCGAAAAGTCATATAACTTCCGAAAGTCAGAGGTGCGCGACGTGGGTTCGAACCCGAGACCCTCTGCATTGCAGTCTGTTGGTCTCCCCACTGAGCTATCGCTACTCCAGTAAAATAAACGTTTACTCTAATAATATAGTATGTTTATTTTCTTTTTTATGACAATTGTTTGGTTTATATTTATTTGACGTGTTTACCACCTGCGTTGATATTTATTAATTATCTGCTTATTTCAAATGTTTATATGTACCTATTACTATATTTTACGTCTACTCATATTATACGGTAAGAAGAAAACTCATAAGAAATTTGCATCACAATTCTACATATCATACTATTATTCATGTTTTGGAAATATTTAATTACACTACTGAAATTGCTGCGTCGTTGGTATTGTGGCATAAGTTTTCGCATATGTGTGTGACTGGTCACGATTTACACTTCATAGTTTAAAACACAGTATAAACATAGCTTATATATGGAACCAACAAAGCAGGCAAAAATAAGGAATTTATTTATACATCTATACACATATACAGAGAGTTGTTTCCTACAATAAAGAATTTGATGAGATCATCTAGGCGGATGTCAATAAAAGGCTCAAATTTAGCACTACAATTGAGTCTGTGCCAAAGCTATCTTGATACTTTGTCCTTTACGACTTCTAGCGTTAGAAAAGGACAACATATCAAGGAAATGTATCGTAAAATGTTAGTATTCAATGTTGTCTATAGAAAGTTTTGGCGAAAGCAATATTTCTCGTATCTTGAGACGCCATATTTTCGCGGCTGAAGGAAGGAGGGCCCTGTCAACTGCATTGCAGTCGATAGACGTAGATCCGACACAACACAAGATGTACTTACTAAGGAAACTCGGTGTATTTTCATATGATTCTTTAATTTTAATTTTATGACACTACCACTACTGTTGTTGTACAAAATAAATAGGTACAGGCGATGTAACAGTAATAATATTGCATTATTTTATAAACAATTCTCATGCTAAGGTAGAATTTAAATTATAAACGAGGGAAAAACAATAATTAAAGTAAGACTTAAGCCTGTGAGCACGACATATATTATTATATATAGACACAGAGTGAAATATAATAATATAATATAATCTTCTCTCTTAGCCTTTATTATTCCCAAGTCACTTGGGGTCGGCTTTTCTGGTCTAACCGGATTTGACTGGATATCAGTTTTTACACGGAGCGGCTGCCACCTGACCTCCGCAACCCAAAGGCTAACGATACCCTAAGGCTAGACCAGTGTCAGGATATTAGAGGGTACTGACTTTCCCAATAACGACTGCCATAGATGTTCATGGCAGCCGGGACCGACGGCTTAACGTGCTCTCCGAGGCACGGAGCAGGCGATAATTGTCAATCAATCCGCACATAATTTCGAAAAGTCATATTGGTAACTTCCGAAAGTCGGAGGTGCCTGACGTGGGTTCGAACCCGAGACCCTCTGCATTGCAGTCTGTTGGTCTCCCCACTGAGCTATCGCTGCTTTAATCTAATATCTAATAATATAATATAATCATATATAATAATAGGTAACGGGTATTAACGCGATCATTTATAACGTTAACCTTTTTTATGCTTGACGTTTTACATGTTACACCGGCCGTGGTCACAAGCTGACTATCATGCAACGTGAAATTTTAAAAGTTATATCAGAGTCATATTGTCGTTCTTGACTTAGTGATGTTAGGCATTGAAATCTGCCTTAGTGTTTTGTACCGGTGGCTTGCATAACTACCTGTACCTTTTCTTTCTATTTATCTTATCTTTAATTTTCTAAAACCCTCTCTACTATCATTCTCCTATAAAATAATTACTTTTACCTATAGCGGAATCCCTTTAAAAATGTTACAGAATACAGAAACAGAACACAAGGTTTGTTTACAATATAAGGTTGCGCTCTTTAATCAAATGAAAGCATTGGCAAACTTAAAGTAGAGCATTTTATAATTCAATCGAGACTTATGATTGAATCATAAGTTCAACTTTAAATTTGGACCGAAATTTGAGTGTCTATGTCACCGTGGCTTACTATTTAAGAAACAATAAGAGCGCAAATAATTCACGTGTTAAGTTTCTGAATGTCCGATACAGATATAATAATTAATAATTTTATAATAATTTTAATCTTATTCAATAATAATACATGGGTATACATTTTTGTTATTAGTCTAAAATAATATTATACTACAATAAATTATAATTATCCTTAATCTGGTACATGTTTTACTTATACCTTAATCGGCCGACATTGTGCATTCTAATTTAATTTCAAGCGCTAGGTTTAATAAAGTGGTTGCCTGAACTAGGTTTAGACCTGTGTTTCAGGCTAAACCAATATGAGAAAGGGCTGTATTTCACAAGTAAATATATCTGACAATAGGTAAACAAGGACGGCTGATAATTTTGAAGGGTTGCGGTTAATTAGAGATGGCAATAAATATAAGCTTTAGGAAGTAATCAAGGCGCTTACAGTTTGAATGAAATACCTTCGTAAATACTCAAATTGCTTTAATATGTGATACACAATCAACTATGAAATTTGACTCCAATTAGTTATAATATCTAGTTACTCATCTACCTTTTAATTGTCAATCAAGCAAGATTATCTATATTTCTATACTAATGTTATAAAGAGATAAGAATTGATTTCTTGTTTGTTTATTTTTAAGCATTGCACTCCAATATTACTCAATCGATTTTCAAAGTTCTTTCACTGTTAGAAAGCTCTACTATCACCGAGTAATATAGGCTATATTCTTTTTTAAGTACCATTACTAACATAACCTAGCCTACTTTTAAGCGAGCGAAGCCGCGTGCAAAAGCTAGTTATTAAATAAAACTTTGTAATTGATCTCACTATTTAGGGGTAGTAATAAATCTTATAAGATATAGAAACGTTGGGTACTATAAAGCGAATGGATCGTCCGCTCCAGGCAACCAAATAGGAGTGGTAAAATATTGTTTTTTTAAATGACCGTAGGTCTAAAGAGAACAAAAAGCCTACCCCAGCAATAGCTCCAAGGTCTCCCCGCGAAATGTCCTACTCATACTTTTCGTGCTGAGATGTGGACCTATTGATCCTCATATCAGCGTCTACAACATCTGCTTAACACATCTCTCTTTCTTCTTTAAAGTCTTAACTTCGGGAATCATTCGATCGATGTAGTTTTTTTCATTATAAATTAATATTCAGAGCCATTTTAAAACGCTTCCTGTGCTGACATGTATATTTGTTATTTTACCGATGTAATTATTTTATTATTTTACCATTATATATTCTGTATGGACATAATTGGACTACAGGCTTAATTGGTTGCCAAAATTAAATTTCTGTAGGTACCTATTAAATAAATAAATCCTATTTTATAACGCTGAAATTCATGACACAGTATTTAATTAATTTAATAAATGTTTATTAATCAACCATGTTCTCATTTTAATTGCAGTAAGTATTATTTGTATTTTAAATTACATTACATAATTTGGTTAATAAATAATGATTTGCTTCTTTTTTAAATATTTCTTAGAGGTAGTGCACCGCCAGATTTAGTCTGTAGATTGGAATCAAATAAAATTATAATGTCCTCCAGACTGAATTTCGGTCATGGCGGCCAATCTTAACGGAGACTGGCCATCTGCGCAGTAGACATTATAGTGCACAAGCGTGTGCGGAAATACAAATGCACTCTCTGTGCCTTAACTCTCATGATCCGATGGGACGGATAATCCGACACGACCGGAGAGAGATCAGGCGCAGGACCAACGGCTTTACGTGCTTTCCGAGGCACGGGGGTGTCTAACACCGCCAACTTCCTAATTCCGGACTCATATTGAGATTTCTTAACAGAAAAACCCAATAAATTTTAGTTGCGCCGACCCGGGATTCGAACCCGAGACCTCATGCACAGCAATCGCATTCACTACCGCTGCGCCACAGAAGCAGTTAAAGTTATAGAAGTAATATAAATGCTTGTGGTATCGTTTTCTTGCCGATAAAAAAACGCTTGTGACAAAAGATTATGAGACATAAGACAAATTGGAATACTACTACTATTACTGGCTCTAATTTATTATGGTTAAATAACCTTGTGTTGTATTACTGTGGTGTGCCAAGATTCCATTGCTTCTCAAGAGTAGCTTTAATATTAGCAGTGACAGTGTCTGCATATTTGCGACTCACATGTATGTAGTGTAAACTCACCACAGCCAGGCTCACAGTCAAGCAAAGGTAATTCTTCTTTCAGAACTCTAACATATGGTTTCTGAAAGTCTAAACAACGATATGTGAAAATCAAACTCATATCAAATAATTTAATAGGCTATTGCTAATTCGATCGGGTCCGGCCGTTAGGGTCCCATCCCGGTACCCCCAGGCCGCGACGCACCCACAGTGCAAAATTTGTTATTCCGCTACGTCCCCGGCCGAGTCGCTCCCGTTGTAAAACAACCGGAGAAGACACTATTGAAAAACTATTGAAAAACTATTGAAAACAAGTATTTTTGAATTTGAAATCTACGGAATGGGCGAGCAACCCTTTCACTGTTGCCGCAAGGAAACAGTGAATGGGTTGCTTTTTGAAAGGATGATAACTTGGAAACCAACATAATATTTTTAAAGAGTCTTCTTCTCTCTTAGCCTTTATTATTCCCAAGTCACTTGGGGTCGGCTTTTCTGGTCTAACCGGATTTGACTGGATATCAGTTTTTACACGGAGCGGCTGCCACCTGACCTCCGCAACCCGAAGGCTAACGATACCCTAAGGCTAGACCAGTGTCAGGATATTAGAGGGTACTGACTTTCCCAATAACGACTGCCATAGATGTTCATGGCAGCCGGGACCGACGGCTTAACGTGCTCTCCTAGGCACGGAGCAGGCGATAATTGTCAATCAATACGCACATAATTTCGAAAAGTCATATAACTTCCGAAAGTCAGAGGTGCGCGACGTGGGTTCGAACCCGAGACCCTCTGCATTGCAGTCTGTTGGTCTCCCCACTGAGCTATCGCTGCTATTATTTTATTATTTTTAAAGAGTATAGGTACTTAAAAATTAGTCTTACTAATTCTAAAGCTAATGCATGATAGTATACAAACATCACAGAATATTTAATTTCAAAAACACTTGTTTTCAACACTATGGACCACTATGGACACAATGGGACCATCTCGGTCGGGTGCGTAGCGGAATAACGAATCTTTCACTGTGGGTCCATACCGGCCGGGGGCGTACCGGAATGGGACCCTAACGGCCAGACCCATTCATCAGCTGATCATTGTAGTTGCTATACGTTTGACAGCCAAATAACTTATTTTCGTGTTGCTTTGCCGCTGGAAACTAGACTCACATCCGAAAAGACAGTGAGTTGCAACACTAGTAAATTCAAGATGTCAGCCAAATTTTAGAACGCTTCGTTCTATTTTACAAGTTAATAGATGTTGAGGTAGCTAAAAAGAAAGCGCCTAAAATGTTGTTGTTATCAGTTTGGACGGTATGAAATATGAAGGCATTCTTCAAAGTGATGTGTGGTTTTGAGAGTAAATAAACAAAGCTAAGTGATAGACAAACATGCCTTACGGTAAATGCTTTTTCATGAAGTAAGTAATGAGGCTAGAGCTCAAACCTGAAATCGCGATTTAGATTATAGACGTCTTATTAGACAAGTTCCTCTGCTCTACAGAAATTATCGTAAGGCTAATAAATAATCTTCCCTTGTGTTTCTACATGGAATAGAGTTACTAGGCTTTTCAAGGAGGTGCCGGTTGTCAGAAAAATGTCACCTTTAATACTGATAGCGCAGCGGTTACCATTTTCACAGAGTCAGCAAAGTTAAGGTAACGGTTTGCTATTAGGTAAGACGCATGTTCGCTCTTTATGTAATAGAAAATTAACACATCAACACACAATGTTACAGAGAATAAGATAAAACATAAATATCTCACGCCTATATAGGCGTGACCATAAATGTTTTATATTGGGGCTATCTACGAAGAGGTGGACAGAGATATATGTGTATCACTTATTCAAGTTATTAACATTTGCCTGTGTCTTTGATCGATTGGTAACAGTTCCTTTTTCAGGAGGAAAGGTACTCTACATCTTTTTCTGTACCCTTGTCAACGTGTATGCCAAATTTAGTGGTTTTATCGGACCAGTAGTTACGGAGTGAGGGCGAAAAAAACAAATAAGCTCACATTCGAATTTATAATATCAGTTATAATCTTATCTTATGTGGGCGCCAGTCACTGCAGACCGGCGACACTTCGACCCAGTGGGATCTTTTGTGTCGACACTCTCCAATAACGACTGCCATAGATGTTCATGGCAGCCGGGACCGACGGCTTAACGTGCGCTCCGAGGCACAGAGCAGGCGATAATTGTCAATCAATACGCACATAATTTCGAAAAGTCATATAACTTCCGAAAGTCAGAGGTGCGCGACGTGGGTTCGAACTCGAGACCCTCTGCATTGCAGTCTGTTGGTCTCCCCACGGATCTATCGCTGCTCTTCATCAGTTATAATACTCCATTACAGTTTTACGGATTTTCGTGGTGTATAAGAACCAATTATTTATACGTAAAAAGCAAAAGTAAGTCACTTTTGTTTTACTTATAAGATATACTGTGTCAGCAAAATGAATCGTGAAACAAAGTAAACCTAGTGTAGCAGAATTAATTTCTTACCAACTCAACCTAAGCGCCATGTACGTTTTAAAATTCTCCCAATTTTATTCGCCGTATATCTACAGGGTGTACACATGAAATGCAACGGGTGAAGCCACGTACGTCGCATTACTTCTCTACGTGTCGACGATAGCTCGAAGCTTGTTGTCCACTTTATTGCTTGCTTTTGTAGAGATGTGTTTACTTTTGGAGACTTGGATATCACACTGATGAAGTGAGGGGTTTTATTTCCTGAGATAAGAAGTTAGGTAGTTAGATTAAGTTAGGCAAAAGAAGGAAAAGTAGGATGAAATGCATACAATGGGCGGGGTAGGTATGCAGCCTTCAGTACTTTTACTTGTCGGTCAAAAGCCTGTGACTGCGGCAACAACGGGCAACTACCTGTTAAAGTTAGCCCTAAAAACAGTTGGTCCTACGACTGATCTTTTGCTTAGGATGTCTTATTAGATTATGTATGTATGTATCTTATGTGGGGGCCAGTCAGTGTAGACCGGCGACACTTCGACCCATTGGGATCTTTTGTGTCGACACTCTCCCAATAACGACTGCCATAGATGTTCATGGCAGCCGGGACCGACGGCTTAACGTGCTCTCCGAGGCACGGAGCAGGCGATAATCGTCAATCAATACGCACATAATTTCGAAAAGTCATATAACTTCCGAAAGTCAGAGGTGCGGGACGTGGATTTGAACCCGAGACCCTCTGCATTGCAGTCAGTTGGTCTTCCCACTGAGCTATCGCTGCTCATATTAGATAATGTAAGTGAGCAAATAGAGAATACACTTATATTTGCGCACATACTTATGCACTGTGATATCGACTGCAAATTTACTAATCTACGCTAACATTGGCCGTCGTGACTAAGGTTCAGTCAGGAGGACATATTTACAGATCCTTATTATAAATTTTTTTGCACGATAAAACTATTTTCTAACATTTGTGTACGAATACTTACCAGTAAACATTAAAATAAAATCTCTGTTTTAATAAACATAGGTCTACATAATATAAGTATTACCAAGTATTATAATAAACAGAAAAGAATAGACTACGAAAGACTGTCCAAGATTTTACATATTTTTTTACGATGTCCTGGAAGTGGAAATCCTTAGTTTTTGTCTACTTATTCGAGAAACAGGCTTGCGCCTATTCATGTATGTGGTAGGAACTATATTATCTAAACGGTGCTAAGCTAATCTCAAACAAAATAGCTAAATGATTTTTCAAAACCTCTTAAATCTAATAACATAATAAAGATGTTAACAAAATTAATCAATTACCAACATTACCTTGCAAAATGTGAGAGTGAATACATTCTTAGTAACTTAATTTTGTAAGGTGTGTACGAAAAGCGTTCGTGTAATCAAATTTATCTTTCGCATACGTGAGAATTAAGGTTCAGCATACGTTTAATTTTGTACTCTATCGGAGATCTTCATTGAGCCAATCTGATTGCCAAGATCGATGTATAATAATTATGATCTTTCGAACGTCTCATAGTAGTCATGAATTGGAGTCCCCAAAGCCAAATAGATTTTCAATAAGACGTATTTCATCTCCTTAGCGTTTCTATGCAATTAAATAATATTCATTGTAATCTAATCAAATACGCGGCTATATTTACGCGTTGTCAGATGCAGCAATCAAGTTCTCCTCCTAGTACCATGATTAACAATTAGCTTTGAACCGTGACTTGACAGATGCACGTGTACGCATATTTAGGTAAAAATATTTATCAGAATATTTTCTATCAGAGGGTCAAGTTTCATCCAAATCCTTAAAAAAATTATTCGTTATTTACACAATAACGAGCAACACAATACAACAAATTTAAACAAATTAACAAACTTTTACATTTCTAATATTATTTCAATTTCAAAGCTTTATATATCAGTATTCACTTGCCAACATATCGGGCGCC
Organism: Catocala fraxini; assembly: GCA_930367265.1. NCBI lineage: Eukaryota > Metazoa > Arthropoda > Insecta > Lepidoptera > Erebidae > Catocala > Catocala fraxini. Next base: position 22,792,240 of record OV884034.1, on the reverse strand, counting down.
TGCAAATCAGCCAACTGGCCGGGAACAAAACTCAGTCGTGAGTGGACGCCTTTAGTTGCGCCAGAGTGAATTGGGTTTTATAATTACTGGTACAAAGGCATGTTTTGATGTTACCCCTTATATTTAGAGTCCGGGGAAATTGTACGTAAAATTGCGAAGTGTAGTTATTATTCAACACATTTGTTTAAAAATGTTTTGTCGAAAGTTATTGTTGAAGAGGTCATAAAAGTGTTTAAGGAAAATAAGTTAAGTAAGGCATCATTTAGTATTCAGCGCGTTAAGCATAACTTTTATTTATGTTTGTTTCAGTGATCACGTGTTATAGGATTGTATTTGCTTCTAAACAGAAAAATATCAATATTTTCTTTTAAATACTATATATAATCCTTACCGTGTCCGTTTTTTAATTACTTCAAGACATACTACGCATGATATTTTCGGTAGTATAATCGAATCAAACATGGCTTAGTTTTAAGTAAGCTCCAAGATAAACCTGTGAAACACGTGTGAAAACCTATATCATAATTTAAAATATAAACAACTCTCCTTGACCCTTCAAAATAATGCAACCAAAATCAGTTTTATCAAAAATAATTAAGTAGCAGATAAGTAGTAATCGGTTTCGACAACTTGTGACATCGTAGCACCAGTCAGCTTGTGATCACAGCCGGTGTAACCTGGTCAAAACGTCAAGCATGTAAAGGTAAACCTTTAAATGCTGCACATCTGGCTTTCGGAAGTCATATGACTTTTCAAAATTATGTGCGTATTGATTGACGATTATGGCATGCTCCGTGCCTCGGAGAGCACGTTAAGTCGTCGGTCCCGGCTGCCATGAACATCTATGGCAGTCGTTATTGGGAAGTCAGTGCCCACTAATATCTGATACTGGTCTAGCCTTAGAGTATCATTAGCCTTCGGGTTGCGGAGGTCAGGTGGCAGCCGCTCCGTGTAAAAACTGATATCCAGTCAAACCCGGTTATACTAGAAAAGCCGACCTCAAGTGACTTGGGAATAATAAAGGCTAAGGAGAAGAGAAGAGTTTATAGACATCAATAGTTAAAGTATATTGGATTTAGTATACAGCGGAAAGTGGATAAAGAATATAGTATTAGCTTTTTGAAAGAACGAAGCGAAGCGAAGTGCAAGAACGCACATAAATTATTTTCAAATTTTCGAATTGATTTCGTGTATAATAGTGGAGCATAATTTATAGTTCCGTTCAAATGATACTGTCTTGTATACAGACTCACTTCTGCGAATCCCGGAACGGATACGTAGAGGTGCTTTACCTACATTTGGTTAGCTATCTGTTTATGTGTTACGTAATAGGAGGCGACTTACTTGTATTTAATCTATTGGGTGAATTTTCAGATTCTGCTAATACTGTAATTTTTTTAATACAAATCCTTATTTAATGTCTTTGCTTAGCAATATTGCCCGCTTTAGGAATTAAATCAGAGACTTCATGATCGGCCTTAAGCGCAACCCGGACCCTGGACCAACCAAGGAATCGGGCAATATTACATTTTAGGCTCGTAACGTGGTGTAGAAATGTATTGTGGTATTGAACTTGAGTCACAAGCATGACAATCCAACGGTCCTCCTAAAAATCTTATTAAAAACAAAACCATCCAATTTGACGTCGAAAATAAATTTGCTAAACATTCCGATACATAAATATTATTGTTAAAAGTTGTACAGCCATACGTGACCACTTTAAAGGATTAGTCTACATGGACCGAGCACCAATCCAACTTCCAATTCATTTCAATTCTGCAAAGTGGTGAGTCTGTCCCACAAAAAGAACATCGGGTTACTAAATGGAACTGTCATAGCCTTACAAGCGCCGAGACAGTTAAGAGCAAATTTAAAAGGAAGACTTTTGGTTTCAGCGTCACGATTGGAAATAAAATTCGAGCAAGACTTGTTAAACGAGGAACACTAAAAAAGAGAATTGAAAAATCGATTTGCGGATTTCAACTGAAAATCTATTAGTTTTATACACCAAATAGGATTTTATTATTTGACTTATTTATTTAATAATTATACTATGCCATGATATGTGTATAATTTCTTTTAGTTCCACTGCCGAGCATTTTCACAGTGTAGGAAGGGGCAGACCACTGTGTCCCAAAGCAGGCCAGACTTCACATATCTTCGATAAGTACAAGTAAGTTTGGATTAACTGTAGTTATTACTGATGCACATTGATATTTTATTCGGGACCAGCTCGATGA